>CP049713.1:4324614-4632081 GCA_004148225.2 Heterodera glycines
TTCAGCGCATGCACAAAAAAGGGTGGCATTTCGGCACGGATCATGTGAAATGAGTTGACGGTGCCGTCGCTGGCCTTTGTCCACGGCAGGTGCACCTCGGCACGGTGCAGAAACATCGGCAGCTTGCGCACGTCATTTTTGCGCAGCGACAGTGCCGCCATTGCATTGGGCGAAATGGCCGTCTCCAACACCGTGTCGCACTTGAGGTGCGCCTTCACGTACTTCTTGTCACCAACCACGGGGCAGTTAAGGCCTGAAAAGTGATTGAATTTTTCAAAAATTGACCCAAAATGGTCAAAATTTGTCAGTCTTTTGCAAAAATGTCGTTCAAAAGCAGGGCAGCCAAGTTTTTTTTTCAAAAAAAGGACGAACGAGGCTAAAACAAAGATTTTGACCCCAAAAAAAAGATTTTTTTCTAAAACCGATAGTAGCGCGAAGGAAACGCAATAAAAACATGAAAAATCGACTTAAAACAACATTTTATTAGCGTAAAAACATGGCCTGTCAACTGAAAAAATGTTTTTTTTTTGCGGCTCGCTTTTTACAAAAAAAAATTTAGAGTATATGAGGCCGGCGGTGCCAATAGGCGAGAAATTTTTGTAATATTTAAATGCGATTTGCTAACAGATTTTGTCTAAAAAATGACAAATTTTGCGATTTTTAGCCAGGAGACGCCTTTTTTTGTTTTAAAAAAACGCTTTTTTTGAGGCACGCTTTTTTAAAAAAATTTGGAGATAGGGGGGGGGGTGGAAGGCGGTGCCGATAGGCGCCGCCGGGGAAAGTTTTTTTTTTTTGAAGTAATTTGTTAACAGATGTTCACCAAAAATGACCAATTTTTACGAATTTAAGCCATTTTCTTAAGAAAAAAAAAAAGTTTTTGGGGGCCGGCGGTGCCGAAAGGCGCCGCCGGAAAATTTTTTTGAAATTGGGAGTTTTAGTAGCATTTATATCAGCGAAATAAATAATTAAGCACAAAAAAAAAATTAAAAAAGTTTGGGGAAGCTAAAATAAAGGACAATCTTTAAAAAAAGGACATTTTTAATTTCAAAGATCCGGCCCCTCCAAAAAAGGACAAATCTTTAAAAAAAGGACACTTGGCCGCCCTGTTCAAAAGCAATCCCTTTGACTCATGTGGAGTCCTATAATTTGTTGTAAAAAATACACCGGACAAAATTTTTTTCAAATTACCCCATTAGGTTTTTCCTTGTTTATAGGCCATGGCGAAAGGCCTAAATTTTGAACGGAGGGGGGGGGAGGGGTTCACATTTTTCTTGCCACATTTAGATAAAATTTTTCAAAAATTGTTAGGGCTGCGGCATATATTGGAACACCGTCTTAAGAAAAAACAATTTGTTTAATATTTCGGGCCAAATATTGATGCGAATCAAAATTTGAGGGGGCTCTTGAAAACCCACCGTAATAAAAATGGCTGCGGACGAGGTGGGAAATGCCTGAAATAACAGAAAAATCATGTCTTTGTTTCTGTACGTGCTCTCCACTCTTGGTGATGCACTTAATTTTTCCCCCGGCAAATGGTTTTTTTTGCAGGAAAATTTCTAAATTTCAATATTAAAAAAAAAATTTTAATTTTTCAGGCGATTTTTTTCAATCCCTTTGGGAGGGGGGGGGAGGGGGTGGGTATGGGTGCGCTCCATTTGCTCCCTCCGCCGAAAATTAATTTATTTTTGAAAATTGATCGAAAAATTTCATTTCTTCTTTTCTTGGGTAAAATTTAAATTTACGCCTATTCACATCAAGCCTAAGTTTAGGCCTAAGTATAGGCCTTAAGTCTAAAGCTTATTGTTAGCCTAGTCTAAGCCATTGTACGAGTTGTGATGACACCTTAGGTTTAACAATCCGAAATTTTTAGTTAAAAAATTACTGAATACCGGGCAAAAAACAAACAAGCCATGGGACGCGTAGTGTCATGGGACGCGTAAACCGACTAGAACCGCCCTAAGCGTCCCCTATTAGTATGTAAAATTTCGAAAATATCGTTAAGCTTCAAAAATAGGGCTATCGAATACCAACAATGTTGGATTTGTTTAACAAAGAAAAAAGTTATAGCCCAAAAACGCGCTGGGTTTATAAGCATTTTCCGAATCATAGCTTGGAATATTCCCTTGTAAGAAGTGGAACGAATTGCTTGTTCTCTTATAACTGAAATTTATTTTTCTCTAATCATAGTTGGAATATCGATTTGTTTTTGACTCGTTCTTTTTTCAATATCCTCGCCATTCTAAGAGTTTAGGCCCCATACACAAAAAATTGTTCGAATTCGGGTTAGGGTTCGAAATGGGCCGAAACGGATCTTGATTCGTGATCAGCGACAGTACAGAAATTTTGGAATTCTAATAATATTTCACGAGTCTTAAAAATATGTTTCTTGGCGATTTAAGAAACTTCTGAAGGGTACTTTTCGGTTTTGTGACCCCCCTTAAATTTTCAAATAAAGTCATTTCTGGGGTAATTTGGGGCGCTGATCACGAATATGACATTTATTTTTCAAAATTCCGAATCCCCAACCCGAATTCGAACAAAAATTCTAAATTCATAAATTACAAGGAAAACATATTTGTAGGGGTTTTAGAGGTCGCTGAAAACGATTATGACATGCATTTTGGCCAAATTCGAAACTCGAACCCTGACTTGAACAAAAAACCGAGATTTAATTTACTAAAAAATTTAAAAGGTAAAATATCCATCATAGGTCCCAGACTCAAAATTGCATAAAAATACTTTTATAGGTTTTCTTAGGTGCTGAAACGCCTAAACCATCAAAAAAACTGCGCGGCAAAGCGTTTAAACCGTTTTTGAACCGGTTTAAAACTTGAAAATTTGAGTGAAAAGGGAGGCACCTAAGCTTTTAAAAGGGTTAAAATCACACAAATTTGGTATCATTCGAAAGCTCTTGATGAGCTAAGTTAAAAATCAAGGTATCGAACCGACGCCATCTGAGCACTGGGACAACTAAGTCCCAGTGAAAATGGACTTTCAGTACCGAAAAATAATAAACGGGAAATAACAATTTAAAAGCAAAATTTCGCAAAAGGGAGCATGCGAAGACGGAGCAGGCGAGACGGAAGGCGGAGGAAGCAGTCTGACGAGCGCCACAGGCGGTTGACTGCGGGGGCCCGAAGGGCCCCCGCCAATCAGTCAACCGCCTGCGGATCACGCGCGGACTTCTTCCATAGCCCGTAGTCTCGCCCCACCTACTGGCCGCCGTTTCGTGATCAGCGCCCCAAATTACCCTAGAAATGACTTTTTATTTGAAAATTTCAGGGGGGGTCACAAAACCGAAAAGTACCCTTCAGAAGAATTACAAATATGACAACGATTTAGTTATTCCGATCACCCACCGTACCCGGTTTCGAACAAACCGTACCATCTGAACTATTGACATATATTTTTTTAACAAATGGAAAATTTGAGTCTGCCGATGCCGATAGGCTGATAATATTAAAACATTTTACAGATCAAATACAAATTTTCATCTGCTTTTCAATACTTTCTCTCATAATAATATGGGATCGTCTTCAAATTTGAGTCCGTCCGAAGAATTGCGTCTTCTTCGGGACAGAAGCAAAGAATTGGAGCAAATGAAAAAGGACGGGCAAAGTGAGGGAAATTGTGCCAATTCAGTCGCTGAACAGCAAAAGGAAATGAAGGTGGACGGAACACAAAACATTAATTAATGAAAAATGACATATTTTTATTATTTTAGGAATTGCGTAAAAAATTTGCCAAAATGGAAATGCGGGAAGCAAAACATTTGAGCAAGATTGATGAACTTGAGAAGGTGGGCTTTTGCTTTTGAAACTTAGCGAATTTTTAGTAGCATCAATGTTCTGGGCTGCTATAATGAGATAATAGCAAAATTGAATTTGTTTATTAAAGAAGAGTTATTAAAGTAATTCAATATTTTATTTTAAGATTTTTGAGTGACGTCAGAGCATCAAAAAACAGCCAAATTTCATTATTAAAAATTTTTTCAGATAACCCATGAAGCCGAGTCGGAGCAGCAGAAGCTGATCGCTGATCGAAACGTTTTGCAGGCGAAGATGGCCAAAATGGAGAAGAAGCGAAAAGAAAAAAAGGAAAAATACAGTAAGCGAATTGCGAGTGAAAGGTTACTGTGGTTTTCCATTAAATTATCGTAATTTTAATAATCCCTCCCCCTTTTTAAGTATCTGCCTTTGCTCAAATCATGCAGTTACAAGCGGAAAAAAACAATCTCCAGGACAAAATTAGCAAAATGAAGAAGCAACAGCATCAACGGGTAAATTATATTAATGAATGAAATATGTGAAAGGGAGGCGAACTTAATGAGAAACAGATAAAAAGAATGGTTTTTTAGGTACTTCCGGGTTTTCATCGCCTGAAATTTTTTTAAATAATTTATTCTAGGCTAATTTTTGACTCTGATCTCAAATCTGACGTTTTTTGAGTTGCTGATCACGAATATGGCATCCATTTGGCCTATTTCGAATCCCGGACCCAAATTCAAACAAAAAGTCGAAAATTCAAATTTTTCAGAAATTCACATTTATGTTCGCTTCTGTGCATAATGACTATTTTTGGTGTTGTAATGGTTTATGATTATTATTTGCTTGTCTTACTCTATTCTAAAACAAAAAGCGAATTTTTTAAATTCTTATTTTCGACTTTTTGTTCGAGTTCGGGTCCGGGGTTCGAAATAGGCCCTTTGAGATCAGCGTCAAAAATTAGCCTAGAAGAATTTATTTTTAAAAATTTCAGGGGGGTGACAAAACCCGGAAGTACCGTTTTTAATACCAAAAACTATTTAAAAATATTTTTAGATGCTTTTAAATTTCCGACAAAATTCTTGGGATGCCATCGCTTGTCACAACGAACTCAAAATCACTGATGCCAATAGTTCGGTTGTGCAGTGCAAGGGAACTAATTGTGGTAATTAGTGTTATAATTGCATACCGTTTATATGAAATTGTTCTTTAAAAGAATTGCGCTCCGTCTTTGCTCACATTCGATTTTGCTGAACAATGACTCATCCGACATTTTTTACTTTGAAATTTCGATCAAAAATTTGGAGGGTGAGAGCAATTTGTATTTTGAATATAAAATTCAGTTAGTAACATTTTTTTTACGTTTAGCTTTCCCATCGTTTTCGGATTCGCCGTCAAACAGCAGACGAAACTGGACAAAAGAATTTACCCGCGTAATGGCACTTATGCACGCTCAAGCAATGGCACATTTTGGATTAACGGATCACCGAAAGGCCAAATGCCGATTATTCTTACGGTGTTGGCGATGTTGTCGGATGCGGCTTTAGTTTGGCCACTCGGCAAATTATTTTCACCAAAAATGGACGTCGTTTATGTTAGTAAGAGAATGAAGAAAACCCAAGGAAACAAAAAATAAATTTTTTTTCTTGAAATTTATGAAAAATTTTATTCTATTTTTTTGCAACAACATTTTGGAGCGTACCGATATACTCAAGTGAATCCTTAGAAATTGTTGATTTGTTTAGATAATAGGCTCTATTGGATAATTCTCAAAGAATTTTTTTTATGCAAAGCAATCACAAAAAATGTAACACCCTCTTATTTTTCCCACTTTTTGAACATAAATTTTTGCATGAAGCATTAGAATTGTCATGCATTAGTCAAGTACTAAATGCTCTGAAAAGAGACAGTAACTTATTTATGCTTTTAATTTTTCTCAGATTCCTCCGATTTGGTCGAAGATTCTCGGTTTGCTTCTGCTGCTGATGGCTCTTTGTTTCCATGCGTTTCTTTGCGCGATTTTGATGACAAAATTGAGGCCAACTTTGGGCCCGATTTCAAATTTGATTTGGATACACTCTGCTGAATGGTGAAATATTCACAAAATCTGATCACTTTTTCCGATTTTTTCTTTTCTATTTGATTTTATAAATTTGTTTTTTTTAATTTGTACTTTAATTAGGTCCATCTAGGGATGGTCCAGCGGGGATACGCGGGGTTAATACCAGGGATGTTGCAAAAAGGAAAATAATATACGAGAAAACCGAGACAAAATAAAATACGAGACGAGACGCCCCTAAAAATACGAGAATACTACACATGAGACGAAGACGATCAACATCCTGGTATGGAGGACAGACACTTGGTGTTGATTTTTTCATAATAAATAAAAAGCAAATTTTAATTAATTAATTTTTACTCCAAAATGCGACACATAAAATTCATATGTTTTTACATACATTTTTTTAATTGTTCAATTTTAATAATTAGAAATTTGTAGAAGAAAAATTATTGATCAAAAAGTCATGAATAAAAGTGAAAAGTGCTTTTCCATTCAAGCAATAATTAAAATTTTGTTTATTAATAAAATGTGCAAAAGCAAATGTGAATGGAATTGATAACGCGACAGAAATACTTTTGGAAGAATGTGTATTTAAGCATCAATTTAATTTAATTTTAATTTATTTATAATTAATAAATATTTTAGGCGCGGATTTCCGGAAAGGGCCCTAAATAAATGAGGCACAAATGTCCAATTTCTCTTCTTTTTTTTCGGGAACAAAGAACGGAAAAAAGCGGGACGGAATTCCCGCTTTTTTCCGTTCCGTAAAAAATATCGTAATTCCGCGCCGGGAAGGGAAAAATTTTTTTACGAAAAAAATTTTGATTATTTAAAATTTTTCTTTATTATTTTAAGTAAAATATTATATTTTAACATTGTGTCTACGTAAATGCTAAAATACAGTTTTCAATGGACAAAAAATAACAAAAAATTTAATTAAATTGATTTTCGAATTAATTGTATAAAAAATAAGCGGTACAAAATTCTCAAACGATACCACAAAAACTGGTAATTTTCTGAATCTAAAATTTTTTATAATTCATATTTTCGTTAGCCTATTTTAAAATTCCAAAAGATGCGAATTCTATGCCATTTTTTGATAAATTTTCTGTTTTTTGATTAATTGGCAATCTTACAATCTTTTTATATGTTCCAAATCCCAAATTGTCCCCATCGCTGTGATGCTTTTCGCCACAATCTTTGCCATGGACATTTTGCTGATGGCAAGTGCCCAGTGCGCTTACAACCCTTCTTTAAATGCGTGCGAATTGTAAAAATTATATAAAAAAATTCCACTGATTCCTCTTAGAAAAACAGAATACCTGCCACAAAATTGGACGTAACATGAAAATGCCACGTGAAATAATCAAAATACGGTAGTGCATAAAATATATTTTCCATAAATTTTTACTTAAATAAATTCACTTTTTAGCTAAATCTGACGAACAAATAATCATGTTGGGTGTTCTTGAAGATTAATGATAATTCCTTCATCCTCATTTGAAATCTCATATTGTATATTGTTTAATCATATATTGATTTTATTTGTTTGTTTTTTATTTGGAATTATATTGAAAATGTTTTTGTTTTGAGAAATAATAAAAAAAGTTGGTGCACAAATGGACAATTAATTAGGTGTGATGATCAATAATGTTTTTTATAATTCTTTTTTGCGGTTAGCATTTTACGAGAGAAGGATAAAAAAACAAAATTTTTCGCTTGTTTTTTAAATTAAAGTCAATTTTAAACGGTGCTGGGACGTTAGTCAAGAACCATCAAATGGAAAATTTTTGACAGAAAATTATTCATAATTTCGTCTAATAGATCAAATTTATGTAGGCTAATAGAAAACACTTAGGGCTCTCTAATGATATCAAGAATTAAAAATCTAGATGCTTTTGAGCAAAGTTATATCAAAAATTATTTTCATTTGAAATTAATTCATACATTCATTTGTCAATTTATTCGTAAATTATTTTTTAATAATTCGTACAGTCAAATAATTAAAAAAATTTCTATTAAGTGGACTTTTAGGAAAAAAAAGTTGAGCCAGTACTTTGCATTTAATGTCGAAAAAGGGTAACATTTATTTTTTTATTTTGAATTGTCTAAAATAATAAAATTAATTTTAATTTTTAAAAAACCATCTCTAGCCAAAGTCTTATCAGCCACAATCACAGCATTGTGATTTTGTGCCATGAATGAATTTGCCAATTTGCAAAAAATTGAGAATTTTTTTTGAATTATATTGATCAAATTAAAGCCTTTTTATGTTTTTACAATTTCTGTCAATAAAATTGCACTGAAATTTCAAAAATTTCCCGGCGGCGCCTACGGCACCGCTTGACCCTGAAAATCCTTATTTTTCTTGAGAAATTTGCCTCAAAATCGCTAAATTGGTCATTTTTTGGAGAAAATTTGTTAACAAATCTCATAAAAATTCCAAAATTTTCCCGGCGGCGCTTTCGGCACCGCTGGACCCTCCTCCATGTTAGCAAAAAGTTTTTGAAAAAAGCGCGCCGTTAAAAACGTGTAAATAGAGTCACTCCTTTTCCCAAAAATTTTCTAAAATAATGAAAAATGACATAAAAAAGATTTTAATAAAATCATTGAAATAATTTTTCTAGAAAAATATTCAAAAAACCAAAAACATTTTTGAAATCACCATTTACTTAGTTAAGAATTAAAGAATTTAGCCTATTAAAATATTTAGAAAATTTTTTATTATATTTTATATTTTTTGAAAAATTTCCGATTTCCGTCTTCCGACGTTTTTGGGGTCGGAATTCCGATTTTCGACTTCCGAAAATTTTTGGGGCCTCGGAATCAGGGCTGGACGTAATTACGGATTACGTATTACGGAAATTGCGGCCTTTTTGGAGTTACGGATTACGGGTTACGGATTTTTGGGATTTTTCCGTAATTTTGATCCGTAACTGGCTTTTTAGATTATTTTTCGAGACGATTTCTTGCAAGATTATTTTTTATAAAATGAATTTATTTTTCTATTTTTATTAAAAGACTACCCATATTTCGATTTAATCTGACTTATTCTTGGTAATTTGTAGTATTATTAACATACATAAAGGGGGGGGGGGAGGCTAGCAAAGGGGAAAAGAGGAAATGCTAAAAATTTGGCTATTTTTTAACAAAATTCGTTAAAATTCTGAAAAAAATTTTCCTCGGCGGCGCTTATCGGCACCGCCTGCCCCAAAAATTCCTAATTATTTTTAAATATTAGCTCCAAAATCTTAGTCATTTTTAGACAAAATCTTCTAGCAAATTGCATAAAATTTTTCAAAAATTTTTCCGGCGGCGCCTTTCGGCGCCGCCTGCCCCCTCCCCCCACATTCCCCAGTTTTTTGAGAAAAGCACACCGCGAAAAAAACTATTTTGGGATTTTCACCTCAAAAAAACAAGCAGATATTCTGATCATAAATTAATCTTAACAATTTTTAGATTGGATTTTTTAAATTTAAAAATTTTTTAAATTAAAAAAAAATTTTGAAAATTACGGATTACGTATTACGGATTACGCCAAATTACGGCCTTTTTTGACCCCCGTCATGACGGATTACGGATGGCCGTAACTGAAAAAATCGCCGTCATGACGGATTACGGATGGCCGTAACTGAAAAAATCGCCGTAATGACGGATTACGGATGGCCGTAACTGAAAATCAGTTACGTCCAGCCCTGATATAAAAGCAGTCAGTGTAAAATTAGGAATTATCGTTTGTCGACAAAGAAAAGTCACGAAATTACCTTCTTTCTGCTACTCATACACATATCACCTATTCGAAAAATGATATATCAATTCTCCTCAAAATTTTTATTCCTCATGGTCTTCAGCGTTGTCCGCATCATTAAGACATCATCGGAAACAGTCACAATCAAAGCTTATTGTACAGGAGATGCTTCATACCCCTTCCCAGTCTATGACACTGTTAAGATACGTTTAAAGGATTGCAAAACACTTGGCTATGTTAAGAAAGGTGAACAGATGTATAATGAATAGGGTAGCAACTTTTAGTGACGAAAAATCCCGAAATAGTTAACTAAAATAGTGAGTAAAAATGCCAAAATAGTGACAAAAAGTCCGAAATAGTGACGAATAGTGACATAATTTTCAGCCAAAAATTAAGCAAAAATAATTTTTATTCACTGATTGCATTGCAAATGAGTAGGGCTGGGATTTTTAAGGGCAAAAAAACAAAATAGGTACATAAAAAATAATTTTTAAAATTAAAATTCTTGCCACGAAAATACCTTTTTGAGAAAATTTTTTTCATTTCTTAGGAGTGCTTTTTGAAATTTTTTTTGTCGATTCTTAGGGGTGTATTTTTTGAAAAAATTTTTAGGTCGATTCTTAGGGGTGCATTTTTTGGTTTTATTGCATTTTTGTTAAGGAATTTTCCAAAAAATGTCGAAATAGTGACGAAACGCCAAAATAGTGATTTTTAACTATTTTAGTGACTGATAATGACATCAGAATCGAAAAATTTTAATGCAGAAATGCGTTTTTAAGCTCCTTTCTTCAAAACAATTATTGCTGATTATAATGTGGCGTCTTTCATTTGCTGATACAAAACCAATTTCGGCTAAGGTTATGGAGGGGGGAGGGGGTCCTTTTGAATAGCGACCCAATTTTGGGTAGGCTTATGGAATCTATAAAAAGAAGAGTGTGTGTATCTCTTTTTCTCATTTCATGCACTGGGAACCATTACGGATAAAAACTATTCCGGAAAAACCCCTTCTCTTCTCCATCTCGAAAAGGTATATGCACAGAAATTCGACCTTGGAGTTAAACAAAATGCACAAAGCCATGGGGCGGGATGCAACGTGACCGGAAAAATCGGTCAGTGGAAAATGCGTCAGTGGAAAATGCGTCAGTAGAAAATGCGTCAGTGATGCAAATATTTTAAAATAAAATTCTATGGCATTAGTATTGTAATATAGAAGTAAACTTCTATAAGAAAATCATTCTCAATTGCGAACCCCGGACCCAAACTCGAACAAAAATCGAAAGTCAAAATTTCGAAATTAGTGTTTTTCTTCAAATCGGTTTAAATACACAGAAACAAACTGAAATACATCAATCCTGCAATAGGAGATCATTTATGCCGTTTTTGAACAAAAAAATGCTTAATTCGAAAATTTAGACTTGCAACTTTTTGTTCGAATTCGCGTCCGGGGTTCAGAATTGGCCGAAATGGATACCAGATTCGTGGTAAGTGCCCCCGACAACGCAAGGAACTTGTTTTTATGACAATAAAATTTTCACTGACGCATTTTCTACTGACGCATTTTCCACTGACGCATTTTCCACTGACGCATTTTTCCACTGACGCATTTTCCACTGACGCATTTTCCGGGCGCCGGATGCAAGCTTTGCTTGAGACCCAAAAAGAAGTTGGTAAGGGCCGCAAGCGCCAAAACTTCGAGATCATTAATACTTTTTGTGATCAGTAGGATTGAAATTTTAATTAATCGAGAAAGTTATTTACCTTATTATTATTATTATATTATTAAATGTGACAAATAAGTAGCAAGAAAAAAAAATCAATTTTACAATTTAATGAGTGTTTGTAATCATGTTAATATTTCACTTTAAAATGTGTAGAATTTATAAGAGAAAAATATAAAATTCATTTTGAGAAATATTTTTATATTCTTATTTATTTCGTTCTTATCAAAAAATATTATTATAATTCTAAAAAAAATTCTGCAATGAATCAGTGGATATTATTCTTTTTAATTGTATTATTTTTAATTATTCAAATTGAATTGGAGCGGAAAAGAAAAAGTTTGAGCAAAAAAACATTTGACGAAATATTTGGAGAAAAATGGGAACAAAAAGAAGAAAAAAACGGAATTATCAAAATGAAAATGATCAAAAAAAGAGAGAAATTATTGAAAAATTCAATAAAATTAAAGAGAAAATCAAGCAAAAAAGGAGAAAATATTCAAAAAAAGAATGGAATAAAATTGAATTGAAAATCGCAAAAAAATTGGGCACAAATCGCAAATACATTTACAAATGGATCAAAGAATTAGGCTTATATAAATGGCACAACAAATCAAAAACGGAGAACAAAAAATTGAAATTTGTTCAAAAATTTATGGCAATGAAAAATGAATATAAGCAAAAAGGGAGAAAATATTCAAGAAAAGAATGGGACAAAAAATTATGCAGAAATTTGCAAGAAAATTGGAGTAAGCCGTGATGTAATTAAACAATGGAAGAAACAATTTGGAATGGGTGAAAGATTAACGGAGAAAGAAAAATGGAAAAGTGAAAAATGTATTGGCAATGAAAGGAGAAAATAAAAATGAGTGACGAGAAAATTGCAAAAATATTGAAAATTAAATCAACGAACCATTGACAAATGGAAGAAACGCTTTGGGGAAGAATAATGAGGATTGGATACATTAAAGAGATTAACATTTCGTTCTATTATTAGCATTTTTCTTTATGAAAAATATTAAATGCTTTTTACACATTTTTAGAAGATTAAAATTACTTTTAGCCATTTTTTAATTTTTATTGGTCCCAATTTTTTGTGAAGGTTGCAGTTGGGGCTCCAAGAATGTTATGTGTCGTGAGATTGTTCATCACTGTGTGTGCTAAAAGATTTTTGATTTCACTGTTCGCTTTTTCTTTCGGAAAATGACTGCTAGCTTAATATTTTTCTGAAAAATTTTAAGCCCATTCGGCTTCGTACTTGATAATTTTTTAAAATTTTTAAAAATTTTCCAGCAAATAATGGAAATTTTTTCGAATTCCCCCCCCCAACGAAAATAAAAAGTTTAATAGGCAAATTTCGTAACAAGTAGCACTCAAATTTCCAAAAATTTTTTCCGGCGGCGCTATCGGCACCGCCGGACCTACATTTTCCACTTTTCCACTATTTTTACAAGTTTTTTGCCTTAAAACGGCCAAAATTTGGTCATTTTTAGTGAAAAAGTGCAGTTGTTACACAGCAGGGAAAAAAAATTATTGGTTAAATAGCAAAAAAAAAAAAAAAAGTCTTCAGGTCGGGTGCCCCCCAAATTTGGCTATTTTTTAACAAAATTCGTTAAAATTCTGAAAAAAATTTTTCCTCGGCGGGCTTATCGGCACCGCCTGCCCCAAAATTCCTAATTATTTTTAAATATTAGCTCCAAAATCTTAGTCATTTTTAGACAAAATTTCTAGCAAATTGCATAAAATTTTTCAAAAATTTTTCCGGCGGCGCCTTTCGGCGCCGCCTGACCCCCCCCCCCTCCCCCCTCCCCACATTCCCCAGTTTTTGGGAAAAAGCACACCGCGAAAAAAACTATTTTGGGATTTTCACCTCAAAAAAAACAAGCAGATATTCTGATCATAAATTATCTTAACCAATTTTTAAATTGGATTTTTTAAATTTTTAAAATTTTTTAAATTAAATTTTTTATTTAAAATTTATTACAAAATAATTTTTTTTGAAAATTACGGATTACGTATTACGGATTACGCCAAATTACGCCTTTTTTGACCCCCGTCATGACGGATTACGGATGGCCGTAACTGAAAATCAGTTACGTCCAGCCCTGCTCGAATGCCCATCCCTGTTTCCCACCCACCCTTTCGCGACGGTCATTTGCACTTCCTTTTTTGTCTTTCCCTTTTTCTCATCCTTTGCTACACTCTCTCGTTTCTCCCCGTTAAATGTTGCCATCACCTTTATCTTTTTTTTCATCCATAATATACTACTATTTTGTTTTTCTCATCTTTGCCTACTATTTTCTCTACAATTTTTCTCCCATTCTTCTGCATTTATTCCTATTGTAATTGCTTATCCCCGCCCATTGCCTTCAGCGATGACTTCCCCTTTCATTGGCCTTATTCCTTCCTTTTCATCCGTGCTGGACAAATGAGTCGATCCACAAAAAAAACTCAACAATAATAATTAAACCGGACCTTAAAAATCCTTAATTTTCTTGAAGATTGCCCAAAATCGCTAAAAAAAATAGCGCAACAAAAAGGTGTAATTGTCAATTATTGTTTTAAAATTAATTTTTAATGTTTTTCCTGTTAAAAATATCGGGACTCCCGCGGGATTTTACGGGAGTCCCGCTCCCGGAAATTTTTACCCAAAAACGGGAGTAAAAATGCACTGGTAAGAATTGATTTTTTTGGTCAAAATAATGATTTTTCATTGAAAATCTGTTAAATATATAGCCAAAATTTCAAAAAAATTTCCCGGGGCGCCTATCGGCACCGCCGGATCCTTAAAATCCTTAATTTTCTTAAAAAACTTGCTCAATTTGCAAAAATTGGTCATTTTTGAACAGAATCTAACAATGTATTGTATTAAAATTTTCAATTTTTTTCCCGGCGGCGCTTTTCAAGAAATACACCGCAAAAAATTTTGTAAAATTAATAAAGGGAGTCAAAAATATAAAGTTAATAAATGTTTTGTTCGAATTAATTATAAAAAATAATTTATTTAAGCAATTTGAAAAAATTTTCTGATTTTTGACTCAAAATAGATTTTTATTTCAAATTTCTCTTTATAAATTTTTCTATATATTTTTAATTTAATAAATTGATTGTCCTTTAAATTTGTGCATTAAAAATATTTTTGTGAGTTTTTAACTCCGCCCGGGACTCCCCTTAAAAATGGACGGGATTTTAATGGGAGCGGGATTTTTACGGGAATCCCGTTCGGGACTCCCGTCCCGGAAATTTTTTTTACCGGACTCTAATATAAGTGTATATTTTTATATATCGGTCAAAAGTTAGTTAGAGCACTTTTTCACCCTCATCGCCTAAAAGCCCCAATTTTTCTTAAAAAATAGGCTCAAAATCGCAAAAAATTGGCCTTTTTTTGGTGAAAATCTGTTAACAAAGCGTGATAAAATTACAAAAAATTTTTCCGGCGGCGCCTTTCGGCACCGCCGGACCCCCTCCCCTCGCACTTCCCAAAAGTTTTTTGGAAAAATGGCCGCAAAAAATTGTTAAAAATCTGATTTTTTTTATCCCGAATGCACTAAAATTTTATGATTTGCTAATTTCCTCCCCAAAATTGTTAAAATCGTTACAAAAATATACTATTTGACACATTTTTGATCGAATAAATTGTAAAAATAACTGTGTTCGGGTGATGACCCCGAGAGAGAGAGACATTTAAATTATTTTATTTACGTTATTTCCCTCTCTCTGTCTCCCGCACTATTTCTCTCATTTTATTGTGTCTGTGCTGCCTTTGTAAGGTCAGACACATCTTTCCTCCCCGACTTTGTGACCCCCGCTCATTTCCAACATTCATTCTGTCTTCCTGTTAAGTTCCCACTTTTCCTCAATTGTCCTCTGCCCTGATTTGAAGCAATTTTGCAAAATGTCCTTATTTTGGACCCAAAAAATCTTATTTTTTGGCCTTGATGTTCTTATTTTGAAAAATTTTCGAGCCGAGCCCTGATTTTCAGACCACTTCGAACTGTATTCGAAAAACGGGTCAAAATTGCACTTTTTTTGCGAGGATCTTTTTTTAACGTTTTTTTCATACCTTAAAATGGGTCAAATCAAAAAACAAATATGTTTGGGCACATCTACAAACTCTTGGCTTTCTAATGACACCAGGGTTGTTTTGGTCCGGGTCCGGAAAGTGCCCTGAAAAGGGAGGACAAGCACTTTTGGTCGGCATTTCTTCCAAAAAAAAAGGAAAAGGGAATTAAAATTATGATTCATTTCAAAAATATAAGCCTTCTCCCTAATTAAACCATCATATTATTTTATTCTAAGTGCATTAAACAAATTAAAATAAATTTTTAGTTAAAATTAAAATGTCATCATTAAACACTTTTTCATCAGCGACGAATTTTCTCCTCTCCAACGTAAATAATTAAAACGCAATAATAAAAACATTTTTCAATAATTAAATTTGCAAAATTAATTTTTTTTAAATTAATTTTTCATTTTTAGCAATTTTTCCAAATCTGAGCACATCGGAGGAAATGAGTGTTCTGATTGCCCGAATTGCTGAGCTGAAGCGAGCGCAAACAATGGAGCCATCTGTTGCCAGTTCTGCAGTGTTTGGACAAGACGGATACGGTAGGGAATTTTGTATAATTGAGTGGATACAGTATGAAAATTATACAATAAAAGAAATGGTTTTGAAATTTTTAAAATCAAAGAAATTATTTTGAAATTTATTAATAAAAGAAAGCGAAAAATTTGGCCCTATTGCTGCAGTTCACAGGAAAATAACTTTTTTATTTAAAATAGAGCCAAAAATTATTATTTTTAAATTTTATTTCATAAATTTTATTTTGAGGAATGAATGATGATCAGTTCAGTCTGGAGGAAGAAGAAGGAAAAGAACAGCAGGAAGACAGGAAAACTCCGACAAAAGATGGTAATATACAAATATTAGAAGACATTTTCAGAATAATTTGTAACTCAACGACAATTTAAAAAATTAATTGAAAATTGCTTCAAATTTCAGTTTCGGAAGATCATTTGAAAGCAATTTTGGAGAGAATTGGTGAATTGGAGAAGCAGCAACAACAGCAGACAAAAGGCGAGGACAAATTAACGAAAAATGAAAAAATATTTAATCGAATTAAATGTTTCCATTTTAAATTTAAAAATTAATCCGATTTTTAAGCTACTGCGGGGCAATTGTCAAAGATTTTGGAAAAAATTGGTGAAATGGAAAAACAAACGAAAACACGGACAAAGGCGAGGGAATTTTAGCGAAGAATAAATTATCGCTTATTAAAAATTCTTTTTTTTGAATAAGTTTCTTATATGAATTAAGAATTTCATTTAAATAAATTATAACATTTTTAATTTTTGAAAATTAATTTTAGGAATTTTGGAGCAATTTTCAAAGGTGGAAAATGATCAGAAGAACATTTTGGAAAGAATCAGTGAATTGGAGAAGCAGACACAGAAAAAGGTGAATGAATTGGAAGAGAAAATAAAAATAAAAATATTTTACGGTAAAAATATTTTTAAATTAAATAAATTATATAAATATTTATTTAAAAATATCGAATTATTTACTTTCAGGTGTTTTTTAAAATTCCAAGAAAATTGTTGGGATGCCTTCGCTTGTCACAAGGACATCCAAATCATTGGTGACAAAAGTCTCATTGTCCAGCATAAGGGAAATAATGGTATTTTTAAAATTTACTTCAAAATTCAATTTCCCTTAAAAGGTATCATTCCGTCTTCGCTAAATATCCGATTGTGCTGAATTTGTCTGACTTTTTTTACTACGAAATTTCAGTTATGAAAAAAGGACGAGTAAGCGAATTTTGTATAAAAAGTGAAATATTTTATTATTTATTTCTTCTTTATTCAGTTGGTGCATCTTCGGATTCGCTGTTAAACAGCAGACAAAATTGGATGTATCATTCATGAAAAGGGCACTTATGCCTATGCAATTCATGGCTTTTGGATTAACGGAGAAGGAAAGGGAAGAAATGCCAAATATTACTACGGTGTTGGTGATACCGTTGGAATTGGCGTCAATTCGGCCACTCGACAGATCATTTTCACCAAAAATGGGCTTCGTTTGGGTTGTCAAATAATAAATAATATAATTTTACGATTTTAAATTACAATTTGGTTAATTGTCTATTTTATCTAATTTATTTTATGTTTAAAATAATCAAAAATCCCTTAACTTTTTCACAGATACTTCTGATTTTTCGTTGATCCATCTTTTGCTGATGGTTTCATTTCATCCATTCGTTTCTTTGCTTGACTCTGGTGACAAAATTGAGGCGAATTTTGGGCCCAATTTCAAATTCGATTTGGCGACTCTCTGAAGGAAGAATTAACAATTCACTAATGTTTTGATCAATTTGCTCTTTTTATTCATTTTTATGTTTTTATTCTTCAATTAAAATTTGGTTTTCTGTAATAATCGGAAAATTTTGTCGTTTCCCGGGTATTTAAGACTAAAAGATGAAAATTTGCAAAAAAATAGGTTTTTTCCAATTATATGCTAAAATTCATAATGATATTTATAAACTCGAAAAAAACGAATTATTGAGTTAAATGCAAACCAAAAAATTTTGACTCTTCCAATTTTTGCGGAATTTAAAATTTTCTATAAACATTTACAAGAAACTTTAAAAAAGTGAATTGCTTGACCCTTACTTCGAAAGTCTCGTGTCTAGTGCCTAAATACGAGATCCGAGACGAGCAACTTCCCTGAATCGAATTATTACAGAGTAATTGATTCGTAAGTTCTTCATGACCTCGGAATTAGTTGTCTAATCCAAATCCATCCATCGCTTTCATATGCATAACAGGGGTGGAGCGCGCGCAGAAAAATCCCGCGGTCGCGGATTCAATTTGCCGAGGTCGCGGATTTAGAATCCTATGGTCGCGGTCGCGATTCGCGCAAAAAAATTGCCGTGAATCGCGGTCGTGCATTTTTTCCAATTTTTTGAAATTTTTACACTTTTTTTAAAATTTTATCTTATATAAAAAAATTAAAATCCCGATGCATACAAATCGAGGCAGGGTTAATGGACTTAAATTTGTTTTTATGGCACAAATTTTTTTTTTATTTAAGGATAAAAAATCAAAATCATTATTTTTTGGACTTTTGAAATATAAATTTTTTAAGTTTTTTAATTCGTTTTTTAGATAAATGAATTATTAAGCGCATTCACAAAGCAAAAAATGCTTATATGTATATGAAAATTAATAAAGTTTTAATTGATCGCTTAAAGTGATGGATAAGAATAAATGTAGGTTCCACCCGATATAAATTTAGTTTTTTGCTTTTTGAAATTAAATTGCCCGGGTTTACTTAACCCGGGTTAAAGACGAGCAACGCGATTTTCAAAAATTTTTAACCCGGGTTAACGAAACCCTTGTTCGGCTCCTTAACCCGGGTTTACTAAACCCGGAGACGAGCAACAGGCCCCTGATGTGTTTGGACAAGGTGGAAACGGTGGGAAATTAGGGAACTATCATAGTAATGTTTGAAAATAAATTAATAGGAAAATCAATTATTTATTGTAAAAAAACGTAATTTTAATATAATATATCGACAAAATAATATCAAACAGCCCTTTGAGTCGGAAAAATATACAAAGAAATAGAAATGAATTCCTTTACAATTAATTCAAAATGATAACCATTTAAATTATGGGTACTGATAATTAAAACTTCAAAAGTTTTTACAAAAAATAATTCAAAGAAACTTAAACATAATATTAAAACTATGAAATTTAGCAAATTTGTTTGTTCTCGCCATTGACCCATTGCTGACCCCCCCCCCCATTTTTGTTGTTTATCTTTAGTAAAAATTTGCCCATGGGTTGATTTGGTCCGATCTGGCGAAAACAATCACCGGCGAATTCACTTACTGGCGAAATCAAATACAGACGCCGAGAAAAAGAGAAATAGTTCACTGGCGAAATCACTCACTGGCGAAATCACATAGCGCCTCAAAAACAAAACCAAAATTTATTTTAAATTTATTCAAAAAATTTTTTTACAAAATGCGAGATAATTTTTTTTCCTAATATTCAAATCTTCAAATCCTTTCATTCCCTCGCAAAATGGCCACGGAGGACGACTTTTTCGGCATCAAATCGCTCGATTCCATGCCATTGCCACAATTATATCAGCACAGAGCAAAAGTGCCAAAAACGACCTTCAAACGGCGAGAGCAAAGCGGCGGACGAAGCGATGAGGCTGATGTGTTCGAAGCGCATTTCTTCCCGGAATTATCGGAAAAGGAGAGCAGGAAAAAATGGATGGGAAAAACGGTGCCGACACTGATGCTCAAACATTCATTGAGGAACAGTTCTTCCCGCGAAGGTGCCCGAGAAAAATTGGCATTCACAAAAAAAAAGCGTCGCCAACTTTGAAATTTTTAGATTCGACATTTTGAAAAAGTGTGACCTGGATTCCATGTTGGACCTGGATTTTCTGGGCAAAAGTACAGGCATAGGAAAAATCCAGGCTGCCGAAAAATGACTATAGAATCTAAAACTACGAGTCAGACAGTACGAGTACAGCCAGTGATAGACACACCTTTTTCGAAATTTTTTTTGGCAATCCTGAAATGGGGGTTTCTATTTTTAATTTTTTTTTTTAATTTGTGCTCAAAAGGGTCCGGAATTGGGGAAATCCAAGTTCAGATTCGGTAATCAATCACCCTCGAAACCCCCAGAAACTAATTTTGAGCATTAAATTAGAAAACACCCATTCTTCAGGATTGCATTTTTTTTGAAAAATTCTTAAAATTTTTCCAGTACTTTCTGAGTAGTTGATCACGAATCTTTCTGAATTCGAACAAGGACTCTAAGTCTCATTTCGTTGTTCCTTCGTGCATTTGGTTGAATTTTGAGATTTCGACTTACCTATTAGGTATTGAATTCGGGTCCAGGGTTCGGAATCATTACATATTAAACGTATGTCAGATTTCGTGTTCAACGACCCCTTAAACCTCCTAGAAACACATGACTTTTCAAAACTCAAAAATTTAAAAAAAGCCCGAGTTGGGCTGCTTCCGTTTTGACGTAAAAATGGAGGGGGTCAACCATTTTTTTTGTTGCAAAAAGAGGGGTCAATGGTGCAAAATCGGCTTACTTTTGAGGCTAAATTTAAAAAATTTCCTTGAAAACTTCGTTTTCGAGGATTGTCCATTGAAATTCCAATTTTCTTTTTTGCATCCCGTTTTTTTCAGAGTTCAACAACAACAACAAATGATGCCACCATTGGACAGTCCACCAATGACAACAACAGAAATTGACACAGCAGAAGCAGATGATGCTGCTGAACTGTTCGAGCTGAACCAGTCTGACGGGACCAGCGGCATCAAACAGTTGTGGGCTTTGATAGACCCAATTTGGAAATTTGACCGTGCCGAATTGGTCGACTGCATGGCAAAACGGGTCATCTACGAGACTGGTAATAGCCCCATTTTTTAAATAAAATTTGGTGGGAGCGGGGGAAGGAAAAACATTTAAAATCCGACAATAAACGGCACAAATACTTGTTCCATGATTTTCGTATATATAAAAGACAGAAAAATTTTCTGCTCCTCTGCAACTTTTCGCTCTTTAAGGCAATTGGGGCCAAGTGTCCACCTTTCAAAAATCTCAAATTTGAAAAGAGTTGATGAAACACATTTTAGGGATTATCGGGGTCGTTAATCTTGAATCTCACATTCAATTCCGACCAATTCTGCACCCCTAATCCGGATTATAATAAGCCGAAAAATTCAGAGAGTATAAATGTGAATATGAAATTGAATCGAGCCCGAAAATCCCTAAAATGTATTATGAACTTTTGTAAAGTTTAATTTATATTTTTTCGAAAAAAGTGGGAGGGGGTACCACCTAGAATGGCCATGATTTTTAAAAAACGTTCGGGATTTGTATTTGCGTTTTATTTATTTGATTTTTTTTTGACTTTCAGATGACCTTATCGCACTGGACAAACATTCCAAATGGCATTTTCGTCGGGCCCGGATGACCAGCCCCAACTTGACAGGATTTTAGCAGGTTACCCCATTTTACCATATTTTTGAAAAATGTGGACCAAAATGACAAAAATAGTCATTTTTTGGCGAAAAACGGCTTCAATTCATGCAAATCTTGCTATTCGGGATTTCTAAAAAAGAAATACACCCTCCTCCCCTAAATAATCAAATTTTTTATTTACCCCCCCCCAAATCCAAGGGTCAGGCTATGGCCTTGAAACTCTGACACCTCGGAAAATTGAACCCTTTCATCGGTATTCTAACAAGAAAATCTATTGGATTTTCACAGGACTTAAAGAAGCACATTGCGCCCAAAATTGACCGGCTGTTTCTCGTCAGTTTTGGACAAAAACTGCAGTGGCGTCATCGTTTTCGCCAAGTGAGTCGACATTTGACCGAATATCAAATGCCAGTTTTGAACAAAAACAAATTTAATGTCACTGAGAAGTGCCCGGGGGGGGGGCTGAGAATTCAAATAATTTTTGGTGCCACACCCAAAAACCAGGAGCCAGGTCAGCAGTTGGAGATGAAGGCCCAACTGCAAATGACGCCCTGCTTTTCCGTTACCGAGCCATTTGCAAGGGCGTTCCGAAGTTGGCCAAGGCGCGCATTTCCATTCCCATTGATCAAGGTTGTTTTTTTCAAATTTAAAAAATTAAAAGCACCGAAGGCGGAAAATTTTGCATTTTGTTTTTTAGCGGGTGTATTCGTTTTCCACCGCCCCTGAAAATTTTTAAAACAGAAACATTTGCAAAAACAAAACCTAGGATTTTTAACAGTTTTCTCTAAGAAAGTCAACGATCAAATTAACTTTTTCAAATGAATTTATCGGTTGGCAGTGTCGCCAGGCTGAAAAGTTTTTTTTTTCAATTTCACAGAATTTTATGAAAATTGACAAACTTTTAAAAATGAATCATTTTTCTCAAAAACAACTTTTATTTTTTCATTTCATTGTCCCTTGTTAAACTTTTCCTCCCGTTTTATCCTTCTGCTGAAGGTTTTGCGCGGCTCCAACCTCAAATTTTGCCCATTGGTTGGCGAGGCGGACGAGCGGCAGCAACTGTACCACTTGAACACGGACGTTCGGATGGTCAACGGAAACCCGAAGGTCCAGTGCGCACTGCTCGACGCCTTTGAACGGAGAGGTGATTATGGGGACAGCGTTGTTCATTTTTTAAGAAAAATTCATAAAAAATTTACAAGAAAAATTTGAAATTTTTCAACGATTTTTCAAAATTTATGATGGACTACTAAGTTTTTCAAAAAATTTTCAAGAAAAATAGCTGAAAATTTTCGACACATTTCTTATTTAAATTTTATTATTAAAAAATATCCTACGAATTTTTTTGAAAATTTTTAGTTCGAAATTTGTCTTTTTTTAATTTTCGGGGGAGGAGCAAATGGAGCGCACCCATCCCCACCCCCTCCCCCCCAAAGGGATGGAAAAAAATCGCCAGAAAATTAAAAATTTTTTTTATATTGAAATTTAGAAATTTTCCTGCAAAAAAACCATTTGCCGGGGGAAAAATTAAGTGCACCACCAAGAGTGGAGAGCACGTACAGAAACAAAGACATGATTTTTTCTGTTATTTCAGGCATTTCCCACCTCGTCCGCAGCATTTTTATTACGGTGGGTTTTCAAGAGCCCCTCAAATTTTGATTCGCATCAATATTTGGCCCGAAATATTAAACAAATTGTTTTTTCTTAAGACGGTGTTCCAATATATGCCGCAGCCCTAACAATTTTTGAAAAATTTTATCTAAATGTGGCAAGAAAAATGTGAACCCCCCCCTCATTTTTGCCAAGACTGACAAATTTTGAGCATTTTGGTCAATTTTTGCAAAATTTGAGGGCATTTTACAGGGACTGTCACACAATTTCGCTTAAAGGGTAATGACGACTTTTTTTTGGCACTTGGCCGCCAAATTTCTTTAAATTTGCAACAGGCCACCCATTTTACCTAAACACAATCCTTTCCAGGCCTTAACTGTCCCGTGGTTGGTGACAGGAAGTACGTGAAGGCACACCTCAAGTGCGACACGGTGTTGGAGACGGCCATTTCGCCCAATGCAATGGCGGCACTGTCGCTGCGCAAAAATGACGTGCGCAAGCTGCCGATGTTTCTGCACCGTGCGAGGTGCACCTGCCGTGGACAAAGGCCAGCGACGGCACCGTCAACTCATTTCACATGATCCGTGCCGAAATGCCACCTTTTTTGTGCATGCGCTGAAAGCTTCATCTGCTCAAGAAATGAGAAGGATGGCACTGTTGCTGTTTCACTTTTTGCTCAAATATTTAATTTTTGAAATTTTATTTCTCATTAAAAATATTGTTACGCTTACAAAATGTATTTCTCAAATTTTTAAATTTGCCATCACTTTTCTGGCATTCTTACGCCGTTTGGCAACACAATTTCCATGAGAAATCAAATTTAAGCGCGCGTTTTGTGGTGTGCTGCTGATCACGAATTAATTCGGAATCCATGGCGACCCATCATTACGAGCCCCTAACCGCCGAACTCGAACAAAAAACCGAAATCCCAATTTTTTCAAATATTTGAGCATTTGTCTGAATTCGGATTCGTAATGGGTCGCAACAGGTGCCGAATTCGTGACCAACAACTGCTCCCAAAATCACCTACAAACCGAAGTTTATGGAAATTTGTGGGGCCTAGACGGTATAAAAACACCCATTTTCTTTGGCATTTTCCCAATTTTTGCTGGACAAATGTCAATTTGCGTTGATTTGCGTCTGTCTTCTGCGGATTTGCCGGTTTGTGGTCGGCATCGGCGTGTGCCGTCTCGCACTCTGCTGTTCTTCTGCTCAATTTTTGAGGCACTGAACTTTTGGACCCGACTCCGTTGGGTGACACTTTTGCGCCGACGGTTGGCCATCGTCGGCGGATCTGTGAGCAGTTTTTTCGATGGCATTTGTGTGGATATCATTTCGGATTTTCGCACATTTTGGAACTCTGCTAGAATTTCGGAAACCCTTGAAAAAATTTCCGAAATTTTGAGGCTTAAAATTTGAAATGCAACGGGACGGATGTGATATGATTAATTACAATTAATGTCTTGCCCTCCCCTCATTTTTTGGGCCTCAATTGTGCGCCTTTCCCTTCGCCGTCGGCGGCCGACATCAAAGAAAGCGACGGACTTTCACATTGACAAGCGCTGGTGATAATTGCGTTTATTCGCCGTTTAAAAATATTTAAAATGTGCCTCTAACTGTTTTTTATGTGCGCGTTTAATGACTTTTGGCTTTTTTAATTGCCTAAAAACAGGGAAGAGGATGGAAGCGCAATTCCACTTCTCTAAATCTCGGATCAGATTTCGAGGCTCAGAAAAGGAATTTGGAGTTGATATATCTGGGTCATCCCCCCCCCAAACTAATTTTTTAAATTATATTAAAAAGAAATTTTAAAAAACGTTTTTTAAAAAATTTATTATGACGAATTTGTAAAATTTTTCCAAAATTTTTCAAAAAATCGCCGAAAATAAAAAACCGGGCTTGGCACCCTTCTCCGAATACGTAAAATATCCCTGGCCATGGGTGGTACCACCGGCAAACACACAGGCAATTATTAAAAAGTATTTCCTTTAATTACATTTTTCAGGGACTCCCGACTCTTCGGCACTCGTACAAAAGGGTAAGCAACAAAACAAATTTTGCCACAATTTCCCAATTTTCCCCCTCATTTTCAGTTCTGCATGTCGAGACCGGTCCGTTGTTATTCTTGAGCATCGCCTATCTTTATGTACTTACTATCTTTTCACCCTTTCTTAAGAGCTTTGGCGCCTTTCAACGCTTGGCGGCGCTGTGTCCGCAATGGGCTTTTTCAGTCGGAAATTTGTAATAAATTACATTTTTTTTAATTTGGGGTTGGTCGGATTCTGCTTGAGCCAAACACGGTTTTCTCCTTGAAAAATTATATAATAAAATTTGATTTTTTTGTTCCTAGATATTTCAATATTATCCTGTTTAATAAAAAAAGTTATTAGATAGTGGAACAGTTTGATATTTAAATCCTAAATTCGACCAAAAAACTCATCGATTTTTTAGCGAAAATTTCCCGAGCTAATCACCGCTATTAACGAAAGACCGACCTTCGAGAAACATCCGGAACAAATATTCGTACAGAACTTTCACATATCCCATATCTTTCACATCCTCCTTCAATTATCTCTTTTTGCAGTTCAAAACATTTGAACATTTTTAAATTTAACTTGTTTTATTTTTTGAGGACGCCCTTTAAACTTCAAATTTTACCTTTTGGAAAGTATTTTTTTGTGTTTCTCGAATTCATTCCATGTCTCCATTTTTAATCAAAACAGTCTTTTCTCGAGTCAAATGAAAAACTGGAATTTTTCAGTTTTTCTACCTATTACCTAGGTTCTATTTATACCTAACGAAGCCTTTAATTCGATCACTGCAATTTTTGCAATTTTATTGGCTTGGTTAGAGAGGCAGACCGCGTGCACTGTCTGCTCCACAAAATCCTCGCTCTCGCTTCTCTTCACTGTCTAACCATAACCATCCAATTGTCTCTTTTCTTCGCTGTCTGGCCTTCCTCGCAAGCGCACGCGTCTCCCGAACTGCAATTCACTTCAGCCAATCAGCGTCTGCCAACCGATGAAACGCCAACGCATCCATTTGTTATCAAAATGTGGGCCATTCGATTTGCACACTCCAATCGTTTTAATTACGGCCGGCAATTTTAATGAAGAGAATGTCATCCATGTTCAAAAAAGCTGCTTGTTTTTTAACATGACCTGAACTTGGAAAATGGACATCTGGACAACGGACATTTAGACATGGAAATTCTATTCCAACTTTAAACCAATTAACAAAAAATTTCACTGTCCCTTTGCTAATGAAGCTTACTGTTTACCTTTTTTTAGATTTTGTTTTTGATTTTTGTAATTTTTGCAATGGGGAAAAGGACAAGAAAGGTGGTTATGACCCGGACTTAAACGAGAAATTCCCATAAAAAATTCGATTTTAATTGATTTTTCACGACGGAATTCGAAGTTTCAGTTTAGTCCAAGGGCGTAGCCAGACCCTTGGCTTTGGGGGGGGGGCTTTACCCCCCCCCCCTGCCTTTAAACTATAGCATTTTATAGAAGCACCACCCAAATTAACATTCTTTGTATCATTTATAGCTCCAAGAGTCCTTTTATTCTGTAAATTTCATAAAAATTTTTTTGTTCAAAAAAAGTAATGGCCAAAAATATTTAGAAAATAACTTTTTATTTAAAATAGAGCCAAAAATTATTATTTTTAAATTTATTTCATTAAATTTTATTTTGAGGAATGAATGATGATCAGTTCAGTCTGGACGAAGAAGAAGGAAAAGAACAGCAGGAAGACAGGAAAACTCCGACAAAAGATGGTAATATACAAATATTAGAAGACATTTTCAGATATAATTTGGTAACTTAACGACAATTTAAAAATTAATTGAAAATTGCTTCAAATTTCAGTTTCGGAAGATCTTTTGAAAGCAATTTTGGAGAGAATTGGTGAAATGGAGAAGCAGCAACAACAGCAGACAAAAGGCGAGGGCAATTTAACGAAAATGAAATTTTTGGGCTTTTCTTTGGTAACTGCGCAATTGAACATTTTTCGAATCCTTTAATTATTGAGAACATTTTGACTGGCAACAGCAGAATTAATACAATCAGAGAGAATCTTAAAACTCGACGGATTCTGCGAAAAAATGCCAAAAAGCATAGGAATAATTATTAAATTTATTTTATTTTCATTTAAATTTAAATAAATAATTAATTGTTTTCTATTTTAAGCTGCTGAGAACGGTTCTTACAATTGCAAAATGATCAGAAGAACATTTTGGAAAAATCTTCAGTGAATTGGAGAAGCAGACAAAGAAAAAGGTGAATGAATGAATGGAAGAGAAAAATAAAATAAAATATTTACGGGAAAAATAATTGTTAATTTATTTAATAAATTATTATATAATATTATAAAAATATCGAATTATTTACTTTCAGTTGCATTTTAAATTCCAAGAAAATTGTTGGGATGCCTTCGCTTGTCACAAGCACATCCAAATCAGTGGTGACAAAAGTCTCATTGTCCAGCATAAGGGAAATACTTATGGTATTTTTTAAAATTTACATCAAAATTCAATTTCCCTTAAAAAGGTTGTCATGCCGTCTTCGCAAAATATCCGATTGTGCTGAATAAGCATTTGTCTGACTTTTTTTACTACGAAATTTCAGTTATGAAAAAAGACGAAAGGCATTAGTAAGCGAATTTTGTATAAAAAGTGAAAATTTTTAATATTTTTTTTTCTTTATTCAGTTGGGGCATCAACTTCGGATTCGCTGTTAAACAGCAGACAAAATTGGATAAATCAATTCGATGGAAAGGGCACTTATGCCTATGAGTAGTATAAGACCCCGAAAGCGCACGGTTGCGCACGGGTGTTTCCCGCACAAACCCGTGCCTATGGGAGGGGCGCAGCCCTTTGATGTTGCCGCCCGGGGACATTTTCCCGCACAATCCCAAGCCTATAGGAGGGGTGCGTGCCAACCGAACCCTATGTGAGGGGTTGTTTCTTTGAAGTCTGCCGCCTTGTAGATTTTAATTTCTCAAATTGTTGCGGGGTTTTTTTTCACTCCCCCTCTCCGCGCCGCGCAGCGCCGCGGAAGGTCATCAATCATCCACCTGTCACCAAAGTGACAGGTGAAGGAAATTCAATTTTTCTTTTGCAAATTTAAATCTTTTTGATCCCAAACCTTTTGGGCGGTTTTAATTTCTCAAATCCTGAGTTTTTTTATGACGGTTTCTCTAATCCTGAAATTAAAAATTCATTTTTTGAAAATGTGTCAAAACAGTGCGGGTTTTTTTTGCATTTCCTCCCCGCTCGCCCCGCGCCGCGATGCCGCCGCCGCGAAAAAAAAAATCGATAACGGAATTTGGAAGAAGTGTGAATTAATTGATATTAGCAGCAAATAATATCAATTATAAATTGCACAATAAAATTGATTATTTAAAAATAAAAATCGAAAATGAATAAATAAATTAAAAAACTTTTTCAAAAGTAGGTCACCTTTCAACCAAAATTGATTGATGGGTTTTTATTTCTCTTCCATTATTTCGAAATCTGCACGTGACTTTTTGTTCAAATTATTTCGCAATATCTCCCCTAAATTAGGTCAACTGTCAATAAAATGTGATTGATTGGTTTCTTATTTAAATGTCTCCATTATTTTTAGTTTTCTGTTCCAACTATTTCGCAATATGGCCCGTAATTTTGCAAACCTGTCAAGAAAAATGATTGATGACTTTCGAAATAAAGAATATCCAGACGATTTTTTTTTGCAGTTTTGAATAAAATGTGACAGTTGTCTACGGAAAGATTGATTACCCTCAAAATTAAGGCAACCCCAGACAGTCACGTGACTAGACCCCTCCCCCTTTTTGCCTATTTCGCACACCCGGCCCAAATCGCAAATCATTCAACTAAATAGTTGGATTTCATTAAACTCTCTTCACGCTCTAATTTTATTTCTCTCCGCTCTATTTTTATTTGCATTAATTAAATCTATTACTATTTACTTACGTCTTTTTTCTTTTAAAATCTCTCTACCCTCTTTAATTCTTCTGCTGCAATTTCTTGTTTAAAATGTCTTTTAAACGCGTGAACTCCTTCCAACCCGCCGTCCCATTGGCCAAAAAATGGGATTTCCGATCAATCGGGTAAGTGATTTTTAATAAATTAAATAAAAAAAATAATTTCTTAAACAATTATAAATACAATTATAAGATAATACCCTTTAAGAATTATTTCAAAAAATTTTTTTTGTTCAGAAATAATTTTGCTGAAGAAATGGAAAATTATAAATTGATGGATTACCAATCGACAACTTGCGAAAAATTTGGATTTACGAAAAATATTACGGAATTTCGTGTCAACCCGGATGTGGAGCGCCCCGATGAAGCGATGAAGGACGCAATCGACAACATGATAAAGGTGGCTTTAAAAACTACGGAAGAAAAAATGAAGCGAAAAGTGCGGATGTTTGGAGTGGCAATTACGGGTGCTGGGCTTGCTTCCCCTGTTTGGGTGCCGTATCGGGCGTACCCGCAGAACAATGCGGATGTTATCATGCAGGAGATTAATAAGTTGGGGCAGAGCGGGGACGGAGATGAAAATAAGAAAATGCTTTTATTATCTGAGCCAGTTACGATGAAAATTACTTGCGTGACCATGCCCAGTGGAGAGGGGCCGAGGAATGTCCATAAATTTGACTTTGGATTCAAGGAACACCAGCGGATAGGGTAAGTGTTTTTAATAAAATAAAATTAAAATAGAAAAAAAACTAAAATAAAAAAACAATAAATAAATTTAAAATAAATACATTAAATTTATTTAATGAAGCAAAAATTCTTTAAAGAAAAAATGAAAAAAAGCAACAAAAAACCTAAAAATAAATTAAAAATATTAAAAAATAATAATTTAATGAGCCAAAATAAATAAAAATTAAATTTTAAAAATCAAAAAAATA
Organism: Heterodera glycines; assembly: GCA_004148225.2. Taxonomy (NCBI): domain Eukaryota; kingdom Metazoa; phylum Nematoda; class Chromadorea; order Rhabditida; family Heteroderidae; genus Heterodera; species Heterodera glycines. The sequence goes on from CP049713.1 coordinate 4,354,460, forward strand.
TATATTAAAAAATATTAAATAAATAAAAAATAAAATTTAAAAAATCAAAAAAAAATTAAATAATAATTAAAGTAAAGAAAAAAAAGAAATAATTATTTTTAATTAAGCAAAGCAGCAAAAAAAAACAGAAAAAAAATTTAAAAAATAAATTAAATAATAAAGAAAAAATAAATGGAAATAATAATAATTTTATTAAGGATTACAAATGCGGATAAATTTTGTTTGTTTTATGCTTTGGTGGCGTCTAAATTTTATTTGGAAGTGCATCGAAACATTTTTAATCGATTTATGAACAATATTATGAGACAGAGGGACGCAGCTATTGAGCTTTTACATAATTGTGGAATTGATATTAACGAATATAGCTATGGTGTGGAGCAATTGCCGAATGTTCAGAAATATTGGGTGGGTTTAAATGAAAAAATGCAAAATTAATAAATTTTTCAGGATGAGATTTACCCCGGAAAGTACCGGGTTGTGGCGTTTGAAAAATCTGCGGATCCGAGGAAATCGATACGTGTTTTGTGGAAAGGTCCTATGGGGCGTGAAAATGTCGTGCCGTTATTCTTGGAGAATGGCCATTGGGATGGTCTGAAGAATTTCGTCTGCTTTTTTAATCGAGGGAGGAAATTCTGCATTGATTGCGAATGTTTTTACGACAAGGATGTTAAGCATGCGATGGAGTGCCGGGCGAGATGTTATTATTGCAATAAAGTGTGCGGAGTGCCGTGTCAAAAGGAGAGTGGAGTGAAGATTGAATGCCCGAAGTGTCGACGTTACTTTTACAATTGGGAATGCTATAATTATCATCAGGGACATCAGACTTGCAATTATGGAAGCGTTGTGTATTTGTGACAAGACTTATCAATTAATCCGAAGAAGGACATGAATGCGGAGAGACTTATTGCCAGCTTTGTAGTGTGAGCCACGACCCCAAGCGGGGTGTTATATTATGCCGATCGAGGAGAAGGAAGAAAGGATGTCTACAGAATTGTCGTTTGGGTAAGTTTAATAAAATCAACAAAAATAAGTTTTTCAGGATTCGGACTCGCAGGATTCTTTACAAGGGGGACCAGAAGGAGCATGTTATTAATTATATTTCGGTGAGAGTTACGTGTACGGAATGCTGTGATGACAAAAACAGGACGAATTGCAAAATTTGTGGGGAGGAGAGGATCAAGGATTGGAGCGAGGCGGAGGGACATGAGCCGACCAAGGATTTTGTGGAGTGGATTTTAACTGCTTTTACGAATTACGATACGTACATATTTGCACATAACGCCGGACGTTTTGACGGTAATGAAAAAATTAATTATTTAATTTTTAAATCCTAAATTTTAGGTCATTTTGTTTTTAATTACCTCTGCCGTACCGGGAAGAACCCGCTACCGCTCATCAATGGATTGAAAATTTATGAATTTAAAGTGCAAAACTCGAAGAAACATTCAAGCTGATTTGGAGAGACTCATGTTTATTGATGCCGGTGAAGCTTGAGTCTACAAATTTTCTGCTTTAATTTGGGATTATCCTGAGCGCGCCTAGAAACTCTTTTATTAAGCCAAAACAGCTCAGTGTTTTGGCTTAATTTGCTTTAAGAGTTTCCCTGCGTATTTTGAAAATTATTCTTTAGTGGCTCATAAATTGCCGAAAATGCATTTTTCTGCATTAATTTGGAATTATCCGGAGCGAGCCTAGGAATTTTTTTCCACTGTCTTGGATGAATTTGCCTTATGAGCTCTGCTATGCATACGGAAAAATATTGTTTTTGGGCCCATAAATTGCCAAAAATAACAGTTTTTTGTTTTAATTAGCAATTCACCTGAGCGAGCCTAGTAATTATTTTCCTCTGTTTTGGCTGCATTTGCTTTTAGAATTTGCGGACGTATTTTGAAAAATATTCTTTCGCGACTTATAAATTGGCAAAAATACAAATTTTCTGCTTTAATTTGGGATTATCCTGAGCGCGCCTAGAAACTCTTTTATTAAGCCAAAACAGCTCAGTGTTTTGGCTTAATTTGCTTTAAGAGTTTCCCTGCGTATTTTGAAAATTATTCTTTAGTGGCTCATAAATTGCCGAAAATGCATTTTTCTGCATTAATTTGGAATTATCCGGAGCGAGCCTAGGAATTTTTTTCCACTGTCTTGGATGAATTTGCCTTATGAGCTCTGCTATGCATACGGAAAAATATTGTTTTTGGGCCCATAAATTGCCAAAAATAACAGTTTTTTGTTTTAATTAGCAATTCACCTGAGCGAGCCTAGTAATTATTTTCCTCTGTTTTGGCTGCATTTGCTTTTAGAATTTGCGGACGTATTTTGAAAAATATTCTTTCGCGACTTATAAATTGGCAAAAATACAAATTTTCTGCTTTAATTTGGGATTATCCTGAGCGCGCCTAGAAACTCTTTTATTAAGCCAAAACAGCTCAGTGTTTTGGCTTAATTTGCTTTAAGAGTTTCCCTGCGTATTTTGAAAATTATTCTTTAGTGGCTCATAAATTGCCGAAAATGCATTTTTCTGCATTAATTTGGAATTATCCGGAGCGAGCCTAGGAATTTTTTTCCACTGTCTTGGATGAATTTGCCTTATGAGCTCTGCTATGCATACGGAAAAATATTGTTTTTGGGCCCATAAATTGCCAAAAATAACAGTTTTTTGTTTTAATTAGCAATTCACCTGAGCGAGCCTAGTAATTATTTTCCTCTGTTTTGGCTGCATTTGCTTTTAGAATTTGCGGACGTATTTTGAAAAATATTCTTTCGCGACTTATAAATTGGCAAAAATACAAATTTTCTGCTTTAATTTGGGATTATCCTGAGCGCGCCTAGAAACTCTTTTATTAAGCCAAAACAGCTCAGTGTTTTGGCTTAATTTGCTTTAAGAGTTTCCCTGCGTATTTTGAAAATTATTCTTTAGTGGCTCATAAATTGCCGAAAATGCATTTTTCTGCATTAATTTGGAATTATCCGGAGCGAGCCTAGGAATTTTTTTCCACTGTCTTGGATGAATTTGCCTTATGAGCTCTGCTATGCATACGGAAAAATATTGTTTTTGGGCCCATAAATTGCCAAAAATAACAGTTTTTTGTTTTAATTAGCAATTCACCTGAGCGAGCCTAGTAATTATTTTCCTCTGTTTTGGCTGCATTTGCTTTTAGAATTTGCGGACGTATTTTGAAAAATATTCTTTCGCGACTTATAAATTGGCAAAAATACAAATTTTCTGCTTTAATTTGGGATTATCCTGAGCGCGCCTAGAAACTCTTTTATTAAGCCAAAACAGCTCAGTGTTTTGGCTTAATTTGCTTTAAGAGTTTCCCTGCGTATTTTGAAAATTATTCTTTAGTGGCTCATAAATTGCCGAAAATGCATTTTTCTGCATTAATTTGAATTATCCGGAGCGAGCCTAGGAATTTTTTTCCACTGTCTTGGATGAATTTGCCTTATGAGCTCTGCTATGCATACGGAAAAATATTGTTTTTGGGCCCATAAATTGCCAAAAATAACAGTTTTTTGTTTTAATTAGCAATTCACCTGAGCGAGCCTAGTAATTATTTTCCTCTGTTTTGGCTGCATTTGCTTTTAGAATTTGCGGACGTATTTTGAAAAATATTCTTTCGCGACTTATAAATTGGCAAAAATACAAATTTTCTGCTTTAATTTGGGATTATCCTGAGCGCGCCTAGAAACTCTTTTAAGCCAAAACAGCTCAGTGTTTTGGCTTAATTTGCTTTAAGAGTTTCCTGCGTATTTTGAAAATTATTCTTTAGTGGCTCATAAATTGCCGAAAATGCATTTTTCTGCATTAATTTGGAATTATCCGGAGCGAGCCTAGGAATTTTTTTCCACTGTCTTGGATGAATTTGCCTTATGAGCTCTGCTATGCATACGGAAAAATATTGTTTTTGGGCCCATAAATTGCCAAAAATAACAGTTTTTTGTTTTAATTAGCAATTCACCTGAGCGAGCCTAGTAATTATTTCCTCTGTTTTGGCTGCATTTGCTTTTAGAATTTGCGGACGTATTTTGAAAAATATTCTTTCGCGACTTATAAATTGGCAAAAATACAAATTTTCTGCTTTAATTTGGGATTATCCTGAGCGCGCCTAGAAACTCTTTTATTAAGCCAAAACAGCTCAGTGTTTTGGCTTAATTTGCTTTAAGAGTTTCCCTGCGTATTTTGAAAATTATTCTTTAGTGGCTCATAAATTGCCGAAAATGCATTTTTCTGCATTAATTTGGAATTATCCGGAGCGAGCCTAGGAATTTTTTTCCACTGTCTTGGATGAATTTGCCTTATGAGCTCTGCTATGCATACGGAAAAATATTGTTTTTGGGCCCATAAATTGCCAAAAATAACAGTTTTTTGTTTTAATTAGCAATTCACCTGAGCGAGCCTAGTAATTATTTTCCTCTGTTTTGGCTGCATTTGCTTTTAGAATTTGCGGACGTATTTTGAAAAATATTCTTTCGCGACTTATAAATTGGCAAAAATACAAATTTTCTGCTTTAATTTGGGATTATCCTGAGCGCGCCTAGAAACTCTTTTATTAAGCCAAAACAGCTCAGTGTTTTGGCTTAATTTGCTTTAAGAGTTTCCTGCGTATTTTGAAAATTATTCTTTAGTGGCTCATAAATTGCCGAAAATGCATTTTTCTGCATTAATTTGGAATTATCCGGAGCGAGCCTAGGAATTTTTTTCCACTGTCTTGGATGAATTTGCCTTATGAGCTCTGCTATGCATACGGAAAAATATTGTTTTTGGGCCCATAAATTGCCAAAAATAACAGTTTTTTGTTTTAATTAGCAATTCACCTGAGCGAGCCTAGTAATTATTTTCCTCTGTTTTGGCTGCATTTGCTTTTAGAATTTGCGGACGTATTTTGAAAAATATTCTTTCGCGACTTATAAATTGGCAAAAATACAAATTTTCTGCTTTAATTTGGGATTATCCTGAGCGCGCCTAGAAACTCTTTTATTAAGCCAAAACAGCTCAGTGTTTTGGCTTAATTTGCTTTAAGAGTTTCCCTGCGTATTTTGAAAATTATTCTTTAGTGGCTCATAAATTGCCGAAAATGCATTTTTCTGCATTAATTTGGAATTATCCGGAGCGAGCCTAGGAATTTTTTTCCACTGTCTTGGATGAATTTGCCTTATGAGCTCTGCTATGCATACGGAAAAATATTGTTTTTGGGCCCATAAATTGCCAAAAATAACAGTTTTTTGTTTTAATTAGCAATTCACCTGAGCGAGCCTAGTAATTATTTTCCTCTGTTTTGGCTGCATTTGCTTTTAGAATTTGCGGACGTATTTTGAAAAATATTCTTTCGCGACTTATAAATTGGCAAAAATACAAATTTTCTGCTTTAATTTGGGATTATCCTGAGCGCGCCTAGAAACTCTTTTATTAAGCCAAAACAGCTCAGTGTTTTGGCTTAATTTGCTTTAAGAGTTTCCCTGCGTATTTTGAAAATTATTCTTTAGTGGCTCATAAATTGCCGAAAATGCATTTTTCTGCATTAATTTGGAATTATCCGGAGCGAGCCTAGGAATTTTTTTCCACTGTCTTGGATGAATTTGCCTTATGAGCTCTGCTATGCATACGGAAAAATATTGTTTTTGGGCCCATAAATTGCCAAAAATAACAGTTTTTTGTTTTAATTAGCAATTCACCTGAGCGAGCCTAGTAATTATTTTCCTCTGTTTTGGCTGCATTTGCTTTTAGAATTTGCGGACGTATTTTGAAAAATATTCTTTCGCGACTTATAAATTGGCAAAAATACAAATTTTCTGCTTTAATTTGGGATTATCCTGAGCGCGCCTAGAAACTCTTTTATTAAGCCAAAACAGCTCACTGTTTTGGCTTAATTTGCTTTAAGAGTTTCCCTGCGTATTTTGAAAATTATTCTTTAGTGGCTCATAAATTGCCGAAAATGCATTTTTCTGCATTAATTTGGAATTATCCGGAGCGAGCCTAGGAATTTTTTTCCACTGTCTTGGATGAATTTGCCTTATGAGCTCTGCTATGCATACGGAAAAATATTGTTTTTGGGCCCATAAATTGCCAAAAATAACAGTTTTTTGTTTTAATTAGCAATTCACCTGAGCGAGCCTAGTAATTATTTTCCTCTGTTTTGGCTGCATTTGCTTTTAGAATTTGCGGACGTATTTTGAAAAATATTCTTTCGCGACTTATAAATTGGCAAAAATACAAATTTTCTGCTTTAATTTGGATTATCCTGAGCGCGCCTAGAAACTCTTTTATTAAGCCAAAACAGCTCAGTGTTTTGGCTTAATTTGCTTTAAGAGTTTCCCTGCGTATTTTTAAAATTATTCTTTAGTGGCTCATAAATTGCCGAAAATGCATTTTTCTGCATTAATTTGGAATTATCCGGAGCGAGCCTAGGAATTTTTTTCCACTGTCTTGGATGAATTTGCCTTATGAGCTCTGCTATGCATACGGAAAAATATTGTTTTTGGGCCCATAAATTGCCAAAAATAACAGTTTTTTGTTTTAATTAGCAATTCACCTGAGCGAGCCTAGTAATTATTTTCCTCTGTTTTGGCTGCATTTGCTTTTAGAATTTGCGGACGTATTTTGAAAAATATTCTTTCGCGACTTATAAATTGGCAAAAATACAAATTTTCTGCTTTAATTTGGGATTATCCTGAGCGCGCCTAGAAACTCTTTTATTAAGCCAAAACAGCTCAGTGTTTTGGCTTAATTTGCTTTAAGAGTTTCCCTGCGTATTTTTAAAATTATTCTTTAGTGGCTCATAAATTGCCGAAAATGCATTTTTCTGCATTAATTTGGAATTATCCGGAGCGAGCCTAGGAATTTTTTTCCACTGTCTTGGATGAATTTGCCTTATGAGCTCTGCTATGCATACGGAAAAATATTGTTTTTGGGCCCATAAATTGCCAAAAATAACAGTTTTTTGTTTTAATTAGCAATTCACCTGAGCGAGCCTAGTAATTATTTTCCTCTGTTTTGGCTGCATTTGCTTTTAGAATTTGCGGACGTATTTTGAAAAATATTCTTTCGCGACTTATAAATTGGCAAAAATACAAATTTTCTGCTTTAATTTGGGATTATCCTGAGCGCGCCTAGAAACTCTTTTATTAAGCCAAAACAGCTCAGTGTTTTGGCTTAATTTGCTTTAAGAGTTTCCCTGCGTATTTTGAAAATTATTCTTTAGTGGCTCATAAATTGCCGAAAATGCATTTTTCTGCATTAATTTGGAATTATCCGGAGCGAGCCTAGGAATTTTTTTCCACTGTCTTGGATGAATTTGCCTTATGAGCTCTGCTATGCATACGGAAAAATATTGTTTTTGGGCCCATAAATTGCCAAAAATAACAGTTTTTTGTTTTAATTAGCAATTCACCTGAGCGAGCCTAGTAATTATTTTCCTCTGTTTTGGCTGCATTTGCTTTTAGAATTTGCGGACGTATTTTGAAAAATATTCTTTCGCGACTTATAAATTGACAAAAATACAAATTTTCTGCTTTAATTTGGGATTATCCTGAGCGCGCCTAGAAACTCTTTTATTGAGCAAAAACAGCTCAGTGTTTTGGCTTAATTTGCTTTAAGAGTTTCACTGCGTATTTTGAAAATTATTCTTTAGTGGCTCATAAATTGCCGAAAATGCATTTTTCTGCATTAATTTGGAATTATCCGGAGCGAGCCTAGGAATTTTTTTCCACTGTCTTGGATGAATTTGCCTTATGAGCTCTGCTATGCATACGGAAAAATATTGTTTTTGGGCCCATAAATTGCCAAAAATAACAGTTTTTTGTTTTAATTAGCAATTCACCTGAGCGAGCCTAGTAATTATTTTCCTCTGTTTTGGCTGCATTTGCTTTTAGAATTTGCGGACGTATTTTGAAAAATATTCTTTCGCGACTTATAAATTGGCAAAAATACAAATTTTCTGCTTTAATTTGGGATTATCCTGAGCGCGCCTAGAAACTCTTTTATTAAGCCAAAACAGCTCAGTGTTTTGGCTTAATTTGCTTTAAGAGTTTCACTGCGTAAATAACAGTTTTTTGTTTTAGTTAGCAATTCACCTGAGCGAGCCTAGTAATTATTTTCCTCTGCTTTGGCTGCATTTGCTTTTAGAATTTGCGGACGTATTTTGAAAAATATTCTTTCGCGACTTATAAATTGGCAAAAATACAAATTTTCTGCTTTAATTTGGGATTATCCTGAGCGCGCCTAGAAACTCTTTTATTAAGCCAAAACAGCTCAGTGTTTTGGCTTAATTTGCTTTAAGAGTTTCCCTGCGTATTTTGAAAATTATTCTTTAGTGGCTCATAAATTGCGAAAATGCATTTTTCTGCATTAATTTGGAATTATCCGGAGCGAGCCTAGTAATTTTTTTCCACTGTCTTGGATGAATTTGCCTTATGAGCTCTGCTATGCATACGGAAAAATATTGTTTTTGGGCCCATAAATTGCCAAAAATAACAGTTTTTTGTTTTAATTAGCAATTCACCTGAGCGAGCCTAGTAATTATTTTCCTCTGTTTTGGCTGCATTTGCTTTTAGAATTTGCGGACGTATTTTGAAAAATATTCTTTCGCGACTTATAAATTGGCAAAAATACAAATTTTCTGCTTTAATTTGGGATTATCCTGAGCGCGCCTAGAAACTCTTTTATTAAGCCAAAACAGCTCAGTGTTTTGGCTTAATTTGCTTTAAGAGTTTCACTGCGTAAATAACAGTTTTTTTGTTTTAATTAGCAATTCACCTGAGTAATTATTTTCCTCTGTTTTGGCTGCATTTGCTTTTAGAATTTGCGGACGTATTTTGAAAAATATTCTTTCGCGACTTATAAATTGGCAAAAATACAAATTTTCTGCTTTAATTTGGGATTATCCTGAGCGCGCCTAGAAACTCTTTTATTGAGCAAAAACAGCTCAGTGTTTTGGCTTAATTTGCTTTAAGAGTTTCACTGCGTATTTTGAAAATTATTCTTTAGTGGCTCATAAATTGCCGAAAATGCATTTTTCTGCATTAATTTGGAATTATCCGGAGCGAGCCTAGGAATTTTTTTCCACTGTCTTGGATGAATTTGCCTTATGAGCTCTGCTATGCATACGGAAAAATATTGTTTTTGGGCCCATAAATTGCCAAAAATAACAGTTTTTTGTTTTAATTAGCAATTCACCTGAGCGAGCCTAGTAATTATTTTCCTCTGTTTTGGCTGCATTTGCTTTTAGAATTTGCGGACGTATTTTGAAAAATATTCTTTCGCGACTTATAAATTGGCAAAAATACAAATTTTCTGCTTTAATTTGGGATTATCCTGAGCGCGCCTAGAAACTCTTTTATTAAGCCAAAACAGCTCAGTGTTTTGGCTTAATTTGCTTTAAGAGTTTCACTGCGTAAATAACAGTTTTTTGTTTTAATTAGCAATTCACCTGAGCGAGCCTAGTAATTATTTTCCTCTGTTTTGGCTGCATTTGCTTTTAGAATTTGCGGACGTATTTTGAAAAATATTCTTTCGCGACTTATAAATTGGCAAAAATACAAATTTTCTGCTTTAATTTGGGATTATCCTGAGCGCGCCTAGAAACTCTTTTATTAAGCCAAAACAGCTCAGTGTTTTGGCTTAATTTGCTTTAAGAGTTTCCCTGCGTATTTTGAAAATTATTCTTTAGTGGCTCATAAATTGCCGAAAATGCATTTTTCTGCATTAATTTGGAATTATCCGGAGCGAGCCTAGGAATTTTTTTCCACTGTCTTGGATGAATTTGCCTTATGAGCTCTGCTATGCATACGGAAAAATATTGTTTTTGGGCCCATAAATTGCCAAAAATAACAGTTTTTTGTTTTAATTAGCAATTCACCTGAGCGAGCCTAGTAATTATTTTCCTCTGTTTTGGCTGCATTTGCTTTTAGAATTTGCGGACGTATTTTGAAAAATATTCTTTCGCGACTTATAAATTGGCAAAAATACAAATTTTCTGCTTTAATTTGGGATTATCCTGAGCGCGCCTAGAAACTCTTTTATTAAGCCAAAACAGCTCAGTGTTTTGGCTTAATTTGCTTTAAGAGTTTCCCTGCGTATTTTGAAAATTATTCTTTAGTGGCTCATAAATTGCCGAAAATGCATTTTTCTGCATTAATTTGGAATTATCCGGAGCGAGCCTAGGAATTTTTTTCCACTGTCTTGGATGAATTTGCCTTATGAGCTCTGCTATGCATACGGAAAAATATTGTTTTTGGGCCCATAAATTGCCAAAAATAACAGTTTTTTGTTTTAATTAGCAATTCACCTGAGCGCGCCTAGAAACTCTTTTATTAAGCCAAAACAGCTCAGTGTTTTGGCTTAATTTGCTTTAAGAGTTTCACTGCGTAAATAACAGTTTTTTGTTTTAATTAGCAATTCACCTGAGCGAGCCTAGTAATTATTTTCCTCTGTTTTGGCTGCATTTGCTTTTAGAATTTGCGGACGTATTTTGAAAAATATTCTTTCGCGACTTATAAATTGGCAAAAATACAAATTTTCTGCTTTAATTTGGGATTATCCTGAGCGCGCCTAGAAACTCTTTTATTAAGCCAAAACAGCTCAGTGTTTTGGCTTAATTTGCTTTAAGAGTTTCACTGCGTATTTTGAAAATTATTCTTTAGTGGCTCATAAATTGCCGAAAATGCATTTTTCTGCATTAATTTGGAATTATCCGGAGCGAGCCTAGGAATTTTTTTCCACTGTCTTGGATGAATTTGCCTTATGAGCTCTTCTATGCATACGGAAAAATATTGGTTTTGGGCCCATAAATTGCCAAAAATAACAGTTTTTTGTTTTAATTAGCAATTCACCTGAGCGAGCCTAGTAATTATTTTCCTCTGTTTTGGCTGCATTTGTTTTTAGAATTTGCGGACGTATTTTGAAAAATATTCTTTCGCGACTTATAAATTGGCAAAAATACAAATTTTCTGCTTTAATTTGGGATTATCCTGAGCGCGCCTAGAAACTCTTTTATTAAGCCAAAACAGCTCAGTGTTTTGGCTTAATTTGCTTTAAGAGTTTCCCTGCGTATTTTGAAAATTATTCTTTAGTGGCTCATAAAGCTAATTAAAACAAAAAACTGTTATTTTTGGAAAAGAGTTTCTAGGCGCGCTCAGTATAATCCCTAATTTTTATTCAACTTTATTTAACAAAAAAAAAACAACAATAAAATACAAAATTAACAAAATCCAAATGGCATCACATTAAGCTCCTCATCGATGATACCATTCTGACAGACCGGCCTGTACATTTTATGCTTCTCCCTCGTCACTACTTTCGAATCCCTTGTCGGCCTAAATATTGATTTATTAATGAAGCAAATAATTTGTTAAAAACTCACCCAAAATCATTCTTATAGACGAAGAATGCCGGGTCCACCTCCCCTTTCCCATAATTCAGAACCATCTCCCTAAATGTATCGTAGTGCAATGTTTTCCTGTTGTCCACGTCGAACGTAATCCCTCTAATTTTCATAACGTATTCAGTCTCCCCCGTCTGCTTGCTTCTCATCTTCAGTGCGTACTGCTTCGCCCCTCCACAGCAATATTCTTCAATCTCATAGCCGCCGTATTCCTCGCTCATCTCTCCCAAATATTTTCCCGTCGTGATCGGCTCCACATCCCGATCGTGCAAAACAAAAATACTGTCCGTGTCCGTATACAAAATTTCCCCTCCGTTGCTTTCAGCCTCCCTCATAAATTCCAATAATTTTAACCTCGCCATACTCGTCGTCCTAAAAATTAGGTTATATACAAATTTATAATTTTTTGAACTCACCATAAACTAATGACTATGTTGCTCGACTTGTGCTCCATCACAAAGTCCTCCTTGTCCCTGTATATCAATCTAATCGCCTCTTCCGAATATTCAACAATATCACATAATTCAATTTTATGATCACACGCAATTTTATAAAATTCCGACGCCCTATCAATCACCGCATTCTTGTTCAAACAATTTCTCATCGAAAACTTTCCCTAAAATTTTAAGTTAAAACTTTTTCGGAAAACCCTAAATCTTACCCATAAGCTATTTAGCATCAACTTGCTTATGTACCGCAATCCTGGATTCTTCTTCACTTTAGCCAATTCAATGTCGATTCCATATTTTTCCTTATACTCTTCTCTCCAAATATTCTTTTGCTCATCCGTCTCAACCCCTTTCGGAAAACCGCTCGCCTCCTCCTTCAGCTTCAAAAATAATCGCACGTATCCCTTGAATAAATCATCCGCTTCCTCTTCGTAGTGCCACGCTCTATAAAATCTGTCCACAGTATAACCGCATTCCAACGCCTTTGCCTGAAAAATGTCAAAATTTTCCTAAAATTTTCCCACATAAGTTCTTACCAATTCAACGCTAGTATATGTCGCCACGTATCTCCGCTGTGCCTCATCATGGGGGCAATTGTAATCACATCTCGTAGTTTCCTTCTTAAATGTTGACGCACATCTCCAACACAACGGGAATAATAATCTCTCATCACACTTCAACTGCAGAACCGGAATCCGCAACCCTCGCGGCGGGTGGACCCTCACTTTATACAATCCATTAAACTTCAAATCCTCCGGTCTCGTCCAATTTACATTAATCTCATCGCTCTTCGGTATAATAATCTCCGGCAAACCAATCGGGTAAGCTGTACCGTAATTCACTGACGGATACAGACTCACAATATCGTAAACACTAATCTTTTTCTTCTCATCCGATTTCGCAAACAATTTCATCGGTCCGGTCCTCCCTCCCGCATATGCCATCCTCGGATCAATCGGCCCCTTCTCATTTCCTCTGTCGTCGAAGAAGCCCCTCATTTCCTCATCCTTTTTCAATTCCTTCTCAATTTGACACCCCTAAAAAGTAGAATTTATAAATTCAAATGTCAAATAAACATACCCAAACTTCTTCGACATCCAAAGTCTTCCGTAGCTCCACTAATCTCTCCTGAGTCTCATCGTTCAATTCCTGGGCCGTCCTTCCTCCAATCAGTTCCGCCGCCGGGTCATAACAATTCAAACATCCATGTATGTAACATCCCATAACCTCGATGCATTTGTCCCTAGCTCCGTTATTCGCAATAAATCCATCCAATTTGTAAGTCCCAATTTTAACTTCTCGTCCGTTCCCCGCGTGCCGTATCTCAATTCCATCCCGTTGGCTCCGCCACTCCAAATACTTTATTGCCATCACACTGGCGCGATCACACCGCTCATATCCCTTCTCCGGCACAATCGATAACTGCTCCGTCAATAAAAACATTGCCTTAAAAATATTCATCGCAACCCCCGCATTCGTACAACTCCTCGGTAGTGGGTCAAATCCCTTAGTAATGTCGTTAATCAATATCCTTCGAAACTCAATAATCGACAACAATAAAATCTCCGTGTCGTTTCTGCAATAATTTCTCAATTCTTCATCCAAATAAAAGGGCGTCTCCTTGTTCTCATTGTACCTGAAAAAAAAAAGAATTTTATTCAAAAATTTTTCTATTTTCCTACCATTTATCGAATTTTATAAATTTATCCTTGTTCATAGATCCCGGCGAATAGTCCTCCATCGGTGGCAGATGTTCCAATCGTATTCCATAATTTTCTTTCTTGTTGTAATAATAGGGGAAAAAGGGCTTGTCCTCACAGTCCAAATTAAATGTCGCCTTCAGCGACTCAAGCTTCACCGGCATCAATAAACATGAGTCTCTCCAAATCAGCTTTGAATGTTTCTTCGAGTTTTGCACTTTAAATTCATAAATTTTCAATCCATTGATGAGCGGTAGCGGGTTCTTCCCGGTACGGCAGAGGTAATTAAAAACAAAATGACCTAAAAATTTAGGATTTAAAAATTAAATTTTGAAATTACCGTCAAAACGTCCGGCGTTATGTGCAAATATGTACGTATCGTAATTGGTAAATGCCGTTAAAATCCACTCCACAAAATCCTTCGTCGGCTCATGTCCCTCCGCCTCACTCGAATCCTTGATCCTCTCCTCCCCACAAATTTTGCAATTCGTCCTGTTTTTGTCATCACAACATTCCGTACACGTAACTCTCACCGAAATATAATTAATAACATGCTCCTTCTGGTCCCCCTTGTAAATAGAATCCTGCGAAGTCTCCGAATCCTGGAGTTAAAGACTTATTTTTGTTGATTTTATTTGTAGAACTTACCCAAACTACAATTCTGTAGACATCTTTTTCCTCCTTCTCCTCGATCGGTATAATATAGCAACCCCGCTTGGGGTCGTGGCTCACACTACAAAGCTGGCAATAAGTCTCTCCACATTCATGTCCCTTCTTCGGGTTAAATCGATATGTTTTGTCACAGATCACGCAACGCCTCCATAATTTTCAAGTCTGATGTCCCTGATGATAATTATAACACTCCCAATTGTAAAAATAACGATGACACTTCGGGCATTCAATCTTCACTCCACTCTCCTTTTGACATGGCACTCCACCCACTTTGTTGCAGTAATAACACCTGGCCCTGCACTCCATCGTATGTTTAACATCCTGATAGTAAAAGCACTCACAATCAACACAAAATTTTTTCCCTCGATTGAAAAAGCAGACATAATTCTTCAGACCATCCCAGTGACCATTCTCCAAAAATATCGGTACGACCTTCTCTCGCCCCATCTGGCCCTTCCACAAAACACGGATCGATTTCCGAGGATCAGCTGACTTCTCAAATGCCACAACCCGGTACTTTCCGGGGTAAATCTCATCCTGAAAAATTTATTAATTTTGCATTTTTTCATTTAAACCCACCCAATATTTCTGAACATTCGGCAATTGCTCCACACCATAGCTATATTCGTTAATATCAATTCCACAATTATGTAAAAGCTCAATAGCTGCGTCCCTCTGTCTCATAATATTGTTCATAAATCGATTAAAAATGTTTCGATGCACTTCCAAATAAAGCTTTGACGCCACCAAAGCATAAAACAAACAAAATTTATCCGCATTTGTAATCCTTAATAAAATTATTATTATTTCCATTTATTTTTTCTTTATTATTTAATTTATTTTTTTAAATTTTTTTTCTGTTTTTTTTGCTGCTTTGCTTAATTAAAAATAATTATTTCTTTTTTTCTTTACTTTAATTATTATTTAATTAATTTATTTATTTATTTATTTTATTTTATTTTATTTTTTATTTATTTATTTTATTTTTTAAAATTTAATTTTTATTTATTTTTTGGCTCATTAAATTATTATTTTTTAATATTTTTAATTTATTTTTCGGTTTTTTGTTGCTTTTTTTTCATTTTTTTCTTTAAAGAATTTTTGCTTCATTAAATAAATTTAATGTATTTATTTTAAATTTATTTATTGTTTTTTTTTATTTTAGTTTTTTTTCTATTTTAATTTTATTTTATTAAAAACACTTACCCTATCCGCTGGTGTTCCTTGAATCCAAAGTCAAATTTATGGACATTCCTCGGCCCCTCTCCACTGGGCATGGTCACGCAAGTAATTTTCATCGTAACTGGCTCAGATAATAAAAGCATTTTCTTATTTTCATCTCCGTTCCCGCTTTGCCCCAACTTATTAATCTCCTGCATGATAACATCCGCATTGTTCTGCGGGTACGCCCGATACGGCACCCAAACCGGGGAAGCAAGCCCAGCACCCAAATTTTTCGCAAGTTGTCGATTGGTAATCCATCAATTTATAATTTTCCATTTCTTCAGCAAAATTATTTCTGAACAAAAAAATTTTTTGAAATAATTCTTAAAGGGTATTATCTTATAATTGTATTTATAATTGTTTAAGAAATTATTTTTTTATTTAATTTATTAAAAATCACTTACCCGATTGATCGGAAATCCCATTTTTTGGCCATTGGCACGGCGGGTTGGAAGGAGTTCACGCGTTTAAAAGACATTTTAAAACAAGAAATTGAAACAGAAGAATTAAAGAGAGCAGAGATTTGAAAAGAAAAAGACGTAGGTAAATAGTAATAGATTTAATTAATGCAAATAAAAATAGAGCGGAGAGAAATAAAATTAGAGCGTGAAGAGAGTTTAATGAAATCCAACTATTTAGTTGAATGATTTGCGATTTGGGCCGGGTGTGCGAAATAGGCAAAAAGGGGGGAGGGGTCTAGTCACGCGACTGTCTGGGTTTGCCTTAATTTTGAGGGTAATCAATCATTTCCGTAGACAACTGTCACATTTTATTCAAAACTGCAAAAAAAATCGTCTGGATATTCTTTATTTCGAATGTCATCAATCATTTTTCTTGACAGGTTTGCAAAATTACGGGCCATATTGCGAAATAGTTGGAACAGAAAACTAAAAATAATGGAGACATTTAAATAAGAAACCAATCAATCACATTTTATTGACAGTTGACCTAATTTAGGGGAGATATTGCGAAATAATTTGAACAAAAAGTCACGTGCAGATTGCGAAATAATGGAACAAAAAGTCACGTGCAGATTTCGAAATAATGGAAGAGAAATAAAAACCCATCAATCAATTTTGGTTGACAGGTGACCTACTTTTGGAAAAGTTTTTTAATTTATTTATTCATTTTCGATTTCGTTTTTAAATAATCAATTTTATTGTGCAATTCAATAATTATTCATGGCATTATTTGCTGCATTACCAATTAAATTTTCACTTCTTCCAAATTCCGTTATCGATTTTTTTTTCGCGGCGGCGGCATCGCGTCGCCGGACGGGCGGGGAGGGAGGGGAGAGGTGATAAAAACCGCACGGTTTTGGCTAATTTTCAAAAAGAATTTTTAATTTCAGGATCCGAAAAATCATCATAAAAAAAATTCAGGATTGAGAAAATAAAACCGGCCCAAAAGGTTTGGGATCAAAAAGATTTAAATTTGCAAAAGAAAAAATTGAATTTCCTTCACCTGTCACTTTGGTAACAGGTGGATGATTGATGACCTTCCGCGGCGCTGCGCGGCGCGGAGAGGGGGAGTGAAAAAAAAATCGCCAGTGCGGATTTGAGGAAATAAAATCTACAAGGCGGCAGACTTCAAAGAAACAACCCCTCACATAGGGTTCGGTTGGCACGCACCCCTCCTATAGGCTTGGGATTGTGCGGGAAAATGTCCCCAGGCGGCAACATCAAAGGGCTGCGCCCCTCCCATAGGCACGGGTTTGTGCGGTAAACACCCGTGCGCAACCGTGCGCTTTTGACGCCCTATACTACTGTTGACCACATTTTTGGCAACATACCGGACTTCGAGACGAGGCCATGGAGAAGCAATTTAATAGGCGCCATGGAGCCAAACCGAGATCTTTTGCCGTGGGTGATAAGGTTCTCGCTCGGCATCGCCTTTCTCAGCCTTGGCGTCCAGGAAAAATCACAAAATGTAAAGGTGTGATTTATGACGTCGAATTTGTTGATGGAAAGTGTGGACGGTTCCATGCCAATCAGTTGCTTGTGAGAAGCACTGACGAAAATGGCACAAACGCATTGAACGTGTTCAATGATGCGTTCGATTTGCCATTGGCACCACCGCTGGTTCAGCATGGTGGGCAAGCGCAACTGCCTGTAGTAGCACCCGCTGCTTTCATCGCACCAGCCTTGGACGAAGAACCCGTCGTGGATGAAGCTGATCGAGCGCCCGAAGTGCCTGCTCAACGACGATCACAGCGAAATCGGCGACCGCCTGATCGCTACACTCCATCATGAACGGACGGATCAGACGGACGAATCGAACGGACGTGTAAGACGGACGGATCATTGGAAGAACCGAGGAAAAGATTTTTTTAAGGGGGAAGATGTTGGGACCGGTACTCTATTGTCCGCCCATATTATTTTCATTCCTTTATTTCTCTCCCCTTATTCTCTGCGCCCCTACATTTGCGCCCCTACATTTGCGCCCCGCACATTTGCGCCCCGCACATTTGCGCCCCAATTGTGAATAAAAAATATATTCATAAAATTGCCTTTCCCAAGGGCTAACGGGAGTGATTATATTATTAAAAAATCATCATGCACATCCGAATAGCTCTTGTTTTCCTTCTCCTTTGACTGCGTACAGCATCAGTAGGCCAAGATCGGCCCTTTAATTTTTCACTTTTCGTCTCGCCATTGTCTTTGCTTTAGTAGAGGAGTAAAATTTACATTTTAATTTATTAAAAAACATTTTTGTTTATTAAAACATACTGTTTATGCATATTTCCTCTGTCTTATGGCCAAAATGTTGTGATATTTTTCCAAAAATATAATCCGGGGTATAATCTTTGGCCGAGACAGTGAATTCATAATCGTCCAAAACAAATGTTAACGGGAAGAAGTCTTTGAGCAATTCCTCATAGTGATCAGAGGCTTAACATGAGTTATTAGAGTCACAACCGCCTTTTCAATTATCATAAACTTACATCTCACGAGCTCAATAGCAAGGTAGATATCGGTTCCAAGTGCTGCCAAAGCTACGGCTGTAGAAGCCGTTAAAGCTGCATTTGCGGCAATAAATGCTTTCACGGCCGCAAGTGATGCTGCCAATTGTGCTAACCCAGCTATTGCCCGTTCATTGCGAACAGCTCGTTGTTTGCGAATTGGGTTTTCATATGAAGAGAAAAATAACAGAGAAAATAGAAATAAAGTTTTCATTTAGAGTTCAATAATATTTTCACGTTTCATAAAAGAAATAGTTATAAAGTGCGGGCGGACGGCAATAACAAGAGAAATGGGCGGCTGGCAATAACAAGAGAGGCGGACGGCTGGCAATAACAAGAGAGGCGGACGGCTGGCAATAACAAGAGAGGCGGACGGCTGGCAATAACAAGAGAGGCGGACGGCTGGCAATAACAAGAGAGGCGGACGGCTGGCAATAACAAGAGAGGCGGACGGCTGGCAATAACAAGAGAGGCGGACGGCTGGCAAAAAGAGGAAAATAGCGGGAAATGAAAAGAAAAACACCGTTTTTATGTAGAATTTTTACGATTTTATTTGAATATTTTTTACCAACCCACTTATAAATATTATAGAATGTATTTCAAAGTTTTTTTTTAATTTTGCTTCAATTATGTCATGTTCAACCACAACAAGGCAAGTTTTGTAGTTTAAGCAAACAAAAAATCGAAATCAATTTTCAGACCGATTAGAACCGATAAGAGGACAACGAAAAGCAAAACGATGACTGTTTTTGAAGGCTATGAAATGCGTACTGATAGAATAATAGCAGCAGGCCAAACCCAGGCTATTTTTCAGTATTTGTATATATTAAATATTTTATCTTAAATAGGTATGGAGATGTGTCAAGAAATCATGCCCAGGCAGGGCCCATTCACCTATCGACAGCACAAACTTAATTGGAAGAACAAATCATAACCATTTGCCGGACCCAGAGTCTAACGTGGTGAAATCTGTTGTTAAAATTGGA
This sequence comes from Heterodera glycines, assembly GCA_004148225.2. Lineage (NCBI taxonomy): Eukaryota > Metazoa > Nematoda > Chromadorea > Rhabditida > Heteroderidae > Heterodera > Heterodera glycines. Next base: position 4,373,831 of record CP049713.1, read on the forward strand.
ATATTTCCTATTTAATTTTATTAAATTATAGAAAAGGCAGCGTCAGGAACAGCTAAAAGACGCTGCTATGGATCAACCTGAAGCTGCCCCGCGCAATTTAATTGGATCGTCAAGAGAAGGACTCTCTGATGATCAACTTGTTCGATTGCCAACTTATGGCGCAAGTAGAATAAAAATACAAAGGCAACGTCAAATACCGGGTCGAGATGCTGTAAATGCGGCAAATCCTTTGGAAATAGAGATAGAAGTGAGCCATTAAAAACCAAAAATCGTGCCAAAAATTAAACAATGGTTTTCCTTGAACGTAGTGTTGCGCACGACCGGTTATTAACCGGTACCCCCGGTTTTCGGTTAGGCCCGTTTTCCCACCCCCGGTTTTCGGTTTCGGTTCGGTTAACCGACCGCGCGCAACCCTACTTGGACGCTTACTCATATCCTCGCTGTCTCTGACATTTTCCAACTCATTTTTCAAGGGTGCCTTCGCGACGGATAAAAGAGGGAACCAATTTTTGATTTGGGACTCACGTGAGCACGATATTGAGGAGCCAATTTTTTTTATCTTTGCAAGTGACAAAGGCATTGAATGGCTACGGACATACCAAAATTGGGCGGGCGACGGCACTTTCAAAAGTGATATATGACAGGGGTGTGACCATTTTCTAAAGTTTTGTAGCTCGGCCATCGAATTTCATGCAATTATATACCCTAAACATTATTGCACAACACTCAAGCATACCATGCGCATATATAATAATGGCAAACCGGATGCAACAAACATATCGTCGAGCCTTCTCTGTTATACAGCAGCGTGTTGAAGGTGTAATACCAAGCAGTTTTATGCTGGATTTTGAACCTGGTTATATTGATATTTAATCGATTTTATTTTAAATATTTGCTCATTTAGCTGCGAGATCGGCATTTCTTGATGTTTGGCCGAACACAATGATCAGACATTGTCTGTTTCACTTGGCCCAATCAGTCAACAGAAGAGTGCAGAGGGAAGGACTAGCACCACAATTCTTAGTAGATATCGATTTTAGAAAGTCTGTCAGATCATTGTCAGCGATTTCGTTTCTACCTTTAATTTATGTGGAAGAAGGTTATCAAATTCTCAGAAATCATGCGCCTATACAAGCGCATCCAATTTTTGATTACTTTGCATCGTAGGTTATGGTCATGTTTTTAAATAATTCTGATGTTTTTTATAGTACATATCTCTTCCGTGTTGATGGAAATGGAAATCGACGACCTGCTTTATTTGTGCCAGAAACGTGGAATATGCATGATTCGGTCCTTGGTGATTTAGGGCGCACAAATAATGGCCTGGAAGGCTTTCATGCCAGCTTCAACAAGCGATTTTCGGCTCCTAATCCACCTTTGGCAACGTATTTAAACATTAAATTACCAAAACAGAAAACAATTAAAGGTTTATTAGTCGAATCAAAGATGAAGATGAGTACCAACGAAACCGGATGAGACCCCATGAACTTGATCAAACTAGACCTGTATCTGAAGTACCTCGTTCGAAAAAATATCTTGAAAACGACCGTGCTATTCGAGACTTGGTTGCCCAATTTGACGAGCAAGATCCAGATGATCGCAATGAACAGCATTGGCTACGACATCTGCACGCAATTTCATTTCGTCTGACCACCAAAGGAATTGATAATTGGATTGAATAAACAAACAATCATATTAATCTCCCGTTAGCCCTTGGGAAAGGCAATTTTATAAATATTTTTTTTTGTTCATAATTGGGGCGCAAATGTGCGGGGCGCAAATGTAGGGGCGCAAATGTGTGGGGCGCAAATGTAGGGGCGCAAATGTAGGGGCGCAAATGTGCGGGGCGCAAATGTAGGGGCGCAAATGTAGGGGCGCAAATGTAGGGGCGCAAATGTGCGGGGCGCAAATGTAGGGGCGCAAATGTGCGGGGCGCAAATGTAGGGGCGCAAATGTTCAGTCACCCTCTCCTCTATCTCTCTTCCCTTCTGTCCCCCATAAATACCCTGCGTCCTCTGACCTCCCCGTCATTCATTTGTCACCCATTTATTTTGCTTATATTGTTCAATCAATATTCGCCCTTTGTCCTCCGTCCCTCTTCTCTTCATTTATTTATTTGTGTCTTCCCAACTTGAATAAATCCTTTATTTATTCACTTCGCCGGTTTGGGGTTTGACGGCACAACAGTTTTATGCAATTCTTCAAAGTCCTTTAGGGTTCTCGAAGGCGCTGATCACGAATATAATATTCATTTCGACCAATTTCGAACCCCGAACCCGAATTCGAACAATTTTTTTGTTGCTTTTTTTGACTTAAAATCAACGTCAATATTGAAAATTTAAAAATGAATAACAAAGCAATGTCTGGCACCCAACGCAATTTGCTGCCGGGTTATATGGACGAATACATGTGGCGCCAATTTAATGGCAAAAAAAACAATTGCGGCCTATGAAAACATTTTTGAACAAATTGCTCAATTTTATGTTGTCAATTCTTGAGTTTGTATGCATATTTAAGTGCAATAAACAATATTGACGTTGATTTTAAGTCAAAAAAAGCAACAAAAAAATTGTTCGAATTCGGGTTCGGGGTTCGAAATTGGTCGAAATGAATATTATATTCGTGATCAGCGCCCTCGAGAACCCTAAAGGACTTTGAAGAATTGCATAAAACCCCCTTTTTGCCTCTTTTTTTTGTGGGACCTGTAAACCATACTATTACCAAAATTTATTACTGACATTTTTTTCAAATTTCGGGGGGGGGGGGGCCTGCTCCGCCCCTGAGGCGGAAGCTGGCACACCCCAACAAGTGGTATAAATCCTTACAAGGTAGAGGAAAAAACACAGAAAAAATGACAAATAAATTTTCTTACCGAACTGCCGTTGGTGGCCAACAAAATGAGCACGTCATCCGTGCTCTTTTCACTCATTTTTTGCCATTTTCTTTCGTCCGTTGTCCCAACTAATAGCCCAAAGAATGGCGCCGTTTTTTGTTTTGCATTCGAATGGCACAGAAAAGGACGAGCAGAATCAGAGCCAACAGCAAAAGGAGAAGGAAAAGCAAGCAAAACCAACGAATTTCGGATTGGCGTAATGCCTAAAAGTGCCAAAGTTGGAAAATATTTGTTTTTCAAAGGCACCCACTTCCGGGAACAATGGCCAAAAGTTGGTGTCCCACCAACCGCCGGCTTCTCTTTCTTTGATCTGTTCCACTCGAAAGGGTGGGGCACCAAGTCGTCTACCGTACTCGTCCAGCATGTACAGCAGAGATGTTGCAAATAGGAAAACAAAATACGAGACACGAGAAAAACGAGACGGAAATAAAATACGAGACACGAGACGAGACGAATTTTTTTTTATACAAAAATTGGCGCTAGTTGCAAAGAGGAACCTTTTGAAAATTTTTTCAACTTTTTTTTGGTCAAATTTTTTTTTTGTTTAAAAAGTCCTGAAACCAAGTACCCGGGGGTTTTAAAGGTCGCTGATCACGAATATGACAATTATTTGGGCCTATTAAGCAAATTTGGCGCTAGTTATAAAGTGATAGATTTTGAATTTTATCAAAAACCATAGGGGGGACCCTTTTGTTTTGTAAATTTTTTTTGGATAAAAATCGTGAATATACATTTTATTCACCATAATTGTGCTGTTAATACTTAATATTCATCATTATGTGTAAAAAAAACAAAAAAAAAATTTGACCAAAAAAAAGTTGAAAAAAATTTTCAAAAGGTTCCTCTTTGCAACTAGCGCCCAAAAATTAATCAAAATTTTTTCTTTGTTATTTTTACGGAAAATGGTCGGGCAGAAATTTTATTTAAAATTGGCCAGGCACAAAACGGGAAAATATTTTCAGTGACTAAAAAATTAAATATTTTAAAAAACTAAAACAAAATCCTTCTTAAATTATCCAATCAACAATTAATTTAATCAGTTTATTACACATTTTTTATCAAAAATCAGAAACGTATTATTTTTTACAACAATTGCTTTGCTGAGTTCAGGGGTCCGGCGGTGCCGATCAGGGGTGGAGCGCGACCGCGATGCGCGATTCGCGGCGTTTTTTTTTGCGCGATCCGCGATCGCGACCGCGGCAAATTGAATCCGCGATGCGCGATCCGCGGAATTTGGGAATCCGCGGCAATTTTGATAAAATTTTAAAAGGAAATTTTTTTTGAAGCGATTGTTTTATATTAATTTATTTAAAGTAAATTTTTTTGCTTATGAAAAATCAAGAGATTTATGGAAAAATTGGTAATTTTCCCCAAAAAATTAGTTCAATTCCAATTTTCCCCAGTCGGAGCCGACCAAAATCTTTAATTTTCTTTGGAAAAATTTATTCTAAATAAAAAAGGTCATTTTTACTTTTTGACTAAATTTTCCATGCACAATTTGCACTTGCAAAAAGCAATTAAATTTCAATTGAAAAGAAATAACAGCATAAACAGTCAGCAGAAATAACATCAGCAACAATTAATTAAGCAAATTCTCTCCGTTCCTTCTCCGTCGTCCTCAGTTCCTCCTCCTCCTCTCCTCCCAATTTCTCCCCTTCTTTTCCCTCATCATCCGTTTTCTGCTGCTTCTCATATTCCCTGGCGTCGCGCAGTGCGCGCGTGGCCGCCGCCTGCGCGTCCAACGCGAGCGCGTCTTGGAGAAAAGTGCACAGCTGCGGGAGGAAGGGCAGCAGCAGACCGAGCGAAGTGGCGACCACCTCGCGCAACGTTTCCGCAATGGCCCTCAGCCGACGCTCATCCGCCGGCTGCGCATTGAGAACGGATTTGATCTGTTCCTGTTGGAAAATGATAGTTAATGTTTATCAGAGAAATTGCCTAATTGGTGTCACAGAGATGGGTACACTATGTTTCCCCCACCCTCCCGATAATTTTTTAAAATGTACTAACTTAGAAATTTTAAAATCTTGCAGTTTTTCTCATAGAGAAATTAGAAGAAAAAAAATTCGAAAATTTTATGTTGTTTTTTTTTCAAAAAAATTATCGAAGCTGAAAAATTGTTCGAATTTTTCCTATAAAAATAACTTTCTAACAGATTTCTTCACGAAAAATTTCTAAATTAGTATAAAAAAAATTTGTTTTTTTTCATTTTCTCGGAGGAAACGAGCTGCTTGCTCCGCACAGAGATTGCCAATTAACGCCATTTCTGTGTGCTGCCCCAACGACCAACCAAATATTCGTTGTTTACGCGGTCGCCAATGAACGTGCGCAGCGTGTGCAGTGCTTGGTTTGTGTTCAGCGATTGCATGTGGCAATGGTAGGCGCGAGTGGCGAGTGCCAACTGTCGCTTCAGCTCAATGTCTTCTGACTAAAAAGTGACAAATTTGCATAAAAATATAATATTTGAATATAAAAGAAAAGCTTCAGCAAATTTTATGGAAAACTCACTAATAAAAATTTAATTAATTAATGGTCTTATTAAATGCACATTTACTGATTCTTCGAATGATTTCCCTTACCTCAAAGGTCATCTCCGCTAAATCGTGCGCCATCGTTTGTTCAGCGTTTTCCGCCCATGGATGGGAAATGAAAAAAACAACAACAATGTTTAATGTGCAAATTGTGAAAGAAGCAACACATGGCTTCTAATTAACATTTTATTGATACAATTTTTCATATTAATTAATTGATGATTTAATTTGGCATTTTTGTTTGCTTATTTACCATCCATGCGCAGCTTTGAAGACGCGTTGCGTGAATTTGCACAAGTTCCACACGCGGTTACAGAAATTGCGCGCCTCAGTGAGCGGCAATGTGAAATCCACGCGTATCACCGCCTTGGTCAGGTCGTGCTGAAGCAGTGAGAAACGGAACGCGTCCACCCCATTGTGACGCATTCCGCGCGGAAAGCGTTTGCGCAAGTCCGCCTCAGCAACCGCTTTAAATAGGAATAGAGACCAAACAATTAATTTGAAAATGCTATTGGGAGAGGGTACGCCCCAAAAGGTCGTCGCCGAAAAAACTTCGCCGGGTTATATATAACGTCAACGCAAAAAAAAAAAAATTGTTTTAACTTTTTTTTGTTGTTGAAATTGGTGTTTGTGTGCCTTAATTCAATCCCACCTTTCTCTTCAGATGGTAAATTGGAGGAGTTGATCCGCTCGACCATCTCTTCAATGCCGGTCCCTCTGATAATGTCGAGTGGGTCGACCACCTAACAAATAACAATCCATTAGCAATGAATAAAGGGCAAGCCTTCCCTCCCCCCTCCTCACATTGCCCAACGATTTGCTCATCTTTCTTTCCCGGTTGTCCCTGACCATTCCGTGCAACAGAACACGCGTAAACGGATACTCACCCGTGAGGCTGTTGAGAAACAGAATCCAGTGAAATTATTTATGTAAGTAGCAAATAGAGCGAAATTTTAGTATACATTACGTGGGTACACCCCAAAATCTCGCCGCCGGAATCTCGCCGCAGAAATTTCAAAAAAAAAATTTCAAACTTAGAAATTTTTCAAGGAAAAAATTCTTAGAAAAATTTTTTTATAAGAAAATTTAAATAAAAAAATTGTTGAAAAATTTTTCAGCAATTTTTTTTGAAATTTTATGAAAATTTACTGTTTTTTTTTAAAAATTTTCAAAAAAACTTAGCAAATAGTTTTTTTTGGAATTTTCTTATAAAAAAATTTTCTAAAATTTTTTCCTTGAAAAATTTCTAAGTTTGAATTTTTTTTTTTGAAATTTCTGCGGCGAGATTTCGTCCCGTCCCCACATTACGTTGCCATCTCCCACATCGTTTCCATGCCCCAACAAAATTAAAAAAAGATTTATAGTAAAAAATAAAATATTTTAAAAAGCTTTTTGTTTTAAGGGGAGGGGGCGAGCTGCTCACAGATTTATAATTTTAAAATTTTCAATTTAAAATGGTAAACATAAATGGAGAGCACTCACTGACCAATGGCAAATCATCATCATTTTGGCTACCCAATGGCCAACAATGTCGTAGCCAGTCTCCATCAGTTCCAACGATTGGCCACAAATCGGTCGGTCGGGCCACCCGGCAATCACAATGGGAATCAGCGAGGAACTGACAATAAACGTGGAGATGAACAAGTTAAATAATGCTGCCGTCCACAAATAAATGATTTTTAATTTTATAAATTACAAATCAAAAATTCACCTGAACCACGTGTCGAGCACGTCCGGGTCCTGTAGAAGCGGAGAGTCCGCTTCATCAGAGGCCAATTGAGCGCGCGCATCGGCCTCGGATTCGGCCACAATCCATCTTAAGAGAAAGGTGAATGGATATTTGACCGTTTAAATGAGCAAAACATCAATTAGTTAGTTACACATTATTTGTACATAAATAATCATTATTATTGCCATTTTTGTTTACCTTTTGGACTTCTCTACGAAATATGCCGGAATTCGGTGTCCCCAAACGATCTGACGGCTCAAATTCCATGGTTCTTTGAATTTTGTGAACTCCTCGGTGATCCCTTTGTTCATCGGAGGTTTGAAATTGAACTTAAATGATTTTGAGGGTACTTATATGGTTCGTACGCCATAAATTTAAATATATTTTTTTAATCATCTTAGGTTGCTTAGAAAGCCACGTATATGGTTTTCAGGGGCGCTTAACACGATTATGAAATCTATTTAGACCAATTTCGAACCCCGGAAACGGATTCGACCTAAATCCTTTTCCGGGGTTCGAAATTGGTCTTAATAGATTTCATAATCGTGTTAAGCGCCCCTGAAAACCATGTAAATGACTTTCTAAGCAATCTAAGATAATTTTTTAAAAAATAAAATTCGTGGCGTATGAACCATATAAGTACCGATTTTGAGTCATAACTCTTCCCAGGCCGTATCCAGAGAAATTTTCAACGGGAGCCCGGAAAAGCCCCAAATGGCAATTATCTACCCAAAACAAAAAAGTAAAATTAGAAACCCACATTCTTCAGGATTGCAAAATTTTTGAATAAACGGTCCGGCGGTGCTGATAAGCACCGTCGGATTTTTTTTTTGCAAATTTAAAGAATTTTTTAAGAAAATTGGCAGACAGAAAACACTAAGTTTTATCGAAGGATACCCAAAAACCCTCTCTTCGTCACTAGTGAAAGGATTTTGAGCCAAAAACTGTGGGCTTGGTGCCCATTTGTCTAGTGCCCAATTGTTCGGTCCGCTTGACCTTACCTTTCCCGCCTCCAAATCGCTTCTCAGCTGTCCGTTCATTCCGTCCATGTGCAGAAACCATTGTTCCATCATCACCGCTTCGGGCGCTTTCTTCTCCTCGTCCGCGGAGAGAGCAGTGAACACGGGACGCGTCTCGCGAACGATCAGTCCAAGCGAATGCAAACGGCAAAAGGCGACACGGACAGCGCGGGAAAAATTCTGAAATTGAACAGAAATTTCGGGAGTTAATAATTATGGAATTTTTACGCGTCCCATTGAATTTTATTTTACGGTATAAAAAACAAGTGAACCCCTGCCGAAGTCAACGGTCCGCTAGTCAGACCGCTATCATACAAAATCGCTTAAGAAATGCTCCATTAACGTTCAAAAGCATTAATGGCTACAGTCCGCTAATGTATCGGTCAATTAATTTTCCATGCTGGTAACACCGTCCATTAAAATAGCATTATCAAATAATAAAAATTGGACGCTTAAACCATGGGACATTTTTTCTTCACTAGAACAAACACCAATATATATCGACCTAGTGAATCGATTGTTCCGGTCTCTAATTAATTCATTAGTCATAGTATTTATTACTTGTTAATTATTCATAGATTTTCTTTCTTCTTTACTTGGTCCATTGTGTAGAACAAATCGGGCCAATCCAGAGAACAGGCCATGGAGCGGAGTTGACCAGAAATGTCCCGAATTCTTCTAAAAAAATTAAGTTTTTAGGGTTACCGAGAAATTCGGTTCTTACGCCTCTTTCCATTCTTCACAGTGTGCGACAAACTCCGATTGCGACATTTCGTCCGTTTGTTTTCCAAAGCGTTGCGCGAGTTGCCTTTGCACCACTTGTTCAGTGGCCATGCCGGCGTGGTCAAAGCCTGGGGTCCAACGAACCTATGAGAGTTCATAAAATGGCAAAATAACTTTCTTCCACAACTTTTTTCCCGAGTAATCGCTGGTAGCGACATATTGCGTCTTCGAGGGCGACAGTGATGGCATGGCCAATGTGCAAGTTGCCTGTCACATTCGGAGGTGGCAAAACCATTCGGAAGACTTCTTGGGATGGAGAATCGACAAATTGATGTGAAGATGACGTCGCTTCATCATAGTGCTGCTGGATAAGCTGAATGGCTTTCTCATTGTAGGTACCAAATTTGGATAAACTAAATATTAAATAGAAATAATAAATTGTTGCATATACTTGAAAACTAACGAACTGACTTCGTCAAATTGCGAACATGCAAATTACATGAAAAATGAAGATAAGAGCGCAATCTCAATAATTTCATCTCAATTTCTGAATTTAATTGCCAAAATCAAGTTTCATCAAGCATATCCCATCGAACATTTGATTTAGAGATTAATTTAAAGTTTGGCAAAATGATTTAAGATAAAATTTTTAAAATTTAAAGAACTGCTGGAAAGTGATCGACCGAACCCTTTCAAGAAAAACACATTTTTGTGACCAGGAAAAACCCGTCCCAGTTTAGTTTCTCTCTCTGTTCCCCCCCCCCACCTTCCCACACAGTTCAAGTGTCCTAGGCATTTAATAAAATGAATCAATGTGAAAGATTAATTGTGTCACTTTTTTTCCGCTGATCGTTTATCATTGGGTTGGTAATTAGGTAGGTATAATTTTATTCGCAACTCCTTCTCCCCCCCCCTCCTTTTTTTATTTGCTCCCACCACACATTCATTCATTTCTCATCATTTATTGCCTTTTAACATTTTCTTCGTTGCACATAGACATTTAAGAAAGTGGTATTACACATCATTAATGTAAGAAATTAATTCTTTTGAGTCGATGCATCAACATTTCTTCCATTCATTCTCCGCGTTCAGCAGTCCGTCATCATTTTAGTTCAATTATAATGTGAATGAGAATATACATTTGTTTCAAAATCATTTTTATCCTTAAATGCTGCTATTAAGGAAAAATATTCAGACGAACCAACATATTCGTTTATTTTTAACTGTTTTTAGATTCATATAAAAATAAAAAAGGCAATTTCGCCTTATATAATTAATTTTCTCCCAATCAAATTCATTTCGTCTCTATGCTACATAAATAAAACCAACACAAAGACCAAACGACAAAATAAATTAGAAGAAAAAATTGCTATTGCAATTCAAAAGGACATATATTTTACAACGACAAAGGAAAAATGACTACGGAATCACTTGTCATCCCCAAGGACATAGCCAATAAAAGTAATAAATTAACAAGGAAAACTTAGTGAAATCGAAATTGAAATATTGTTTTCGTTTCATTCCTGAATTTTTTTACACTTTTTAGATTATTTGAAGGGGGAGGGTCCGGCAAATGCGACAAGGGAAAATCTTTGGAAAATAAAGCAATTATATTAAAAAAACAGAAAATTTTCAAAATGTCTATCAATTTAATTGAGGAATTCTTACAATAACAATAGGATAAGACGGTTTCTCAGCAATAACGAGGCAAAACTAATTAAAAGTCATTTAGTCATCGATGAACTCGACCAGAATTCATTCGAACGATGGAAACGAAAGGGATGCGTTCTCGAAATTGTTTGTGAATTTTTGTTTCCTTCATTTTTATTTCCCCATTTATAAACAGAAGCAGAGGAACAACGTGCGCTTGTTTCTTAATGGGACTTTGACAGAAAATGAGTGAGTGAAATCATTTCGATTTTAGTGGAAATTACTCGGACTAAAATTCTTACTTTTTTTATTCTTCCAGGACTTTGCTTACAAATGAAATCTTTCCCTTGTTCAAACAAGCGCGAGAAGCTCTTGGTTCAGACAGTTTTATATTTACGCTTGGTCTGCTTATTCCGAACCCAAAATGCGGCTATGTGATCGGCAAAGAGGGGAAAACCGTCCAAAAAATTCAGGTTGTACAGAACTCGGGTCCACATTATTAACGTTGGATTCCGATGAAAATCAAAAATAAATGCGCTAATTTTGAATAATTTATACATTGTTTGTCGAAAAAACATTTATTTTCCATAAAATATTCTTTCGAAAAATGGACATAGTTAAAATGTTACGCGAATTTGCAATGTTTTACAGGAATGAAACCAGAAAAATTCTGGGAGGGGAGTCGGTGCACTCAGGGACAGTCCCAGGATTTTATCTTGGGGGGGGGGGGGTACCTCCCCTCGGGCGACGACCCCTTTTTTTTGCTTTTCACACCACTTTTTTTGCGGCGGTTTTCCCAAAAAACTTTTGGGGAACAGGGGGTCCTGCTATTTGTTGACGAATTTTGTCCAAAAAGTGACAGATTTTGAGTCGTTTTTTAGCAGATTTTCTTCAAAAAATTGTGGTTTTTTTTTTGGAAAATTTGGGTGAGGCTAGGTCTGGGGGGGGGGGGGGGTACCAGAAAGGAAAATCTAAAATTTTCAGCAAAAAACTATCTTTTCCCTTAAAAAATGTCTATGTTATTTTAAAAATTCAAATTCCTATATTTATTGCCCCCCTTTTGCTTGCGGGCTTGGTAACCAATAAAATTTTTCATTGTTTTCAAGTGTTTTTTTCTATTTTTTAAAATTACATTAATTTAGGATGATTTTGGGGTCGAAATATTTATTGACAATGGCAAGAGAGAACCCGTGCCGGAAGGGTTCGCCCGTCTGTTCGTTCGCTCTTCGGACATTGACTCAATGCGTTGGGCCCGGGCAGAGGTAAACTGACAGAATATGCGAAAACAATAAAAATACAATTGTTTTTTTTATGTGTTCCATAAAAATCGAGAAAGTTTTCTCCATATCATCCCAATTTCCGTCTCCAATTCTAAAAAATGTCTTTACTAAACTTTGACAAAAAGGGTTCATTTTTTCGAGTCCTCCTTTGGCTTTTTCTATTTGTATCAAATTTCACTGATTTGGTATTGTTCATTTGTTATGATTATTAGTGCTCGGAATTATATGGATATATTTCACGAAGTTTAAAATGAATTGTCTTCCTTGGAATAACAACTAACACCCGAACGTTTGTAAAAAAAAACTTGAATGTATGAATTTTGAAATTTTGCAGGATGGTAGCCCTATACCGAGGTATTTACCAAATTCTGACACTACGAAATGAACAGGATAATCAACGTTTTTAATTCGTGAAAGTTATATTATATAAATCCGAGCTCTACTAATTATGCGCTATTGCCAATTAAATTAATAATTCACAAAAATTGCGGTCTGCCGAAAGCTGCAAATTTCATAATTTAGTTGTACGGTGCCAAAATTTTTTCCTTTTTTACATTTGTTTTCCAATATTTTCCTATTCATTTAATTTACATATTTTTGCTCAATTTCCTTTCATTGCTCTCCGTAATTTGCTCTTCCCAAAAACAATTTCCTCATCACTGGTGATTCATTTTCATTCATTCATCGGCCAAAATGTCCTTTTCCAAATTTGGTAGCCCTCTTCCCCCCAATTATTCAATCACTTTTTGACTTTCATTTAGAATTCAGTATTTTTGTTGAATGCGTTTCAAAGGCCGCCATTCTCAGATTCGTCGACTCGAGGCGCGTTCATTGGAGTTCAATCCGTACGCAATGCCAAGGGACAACAAAAAGCGATCGGCGGACGGCAAATGGATGACACAGAATGAACGAATCAAATTGCCACCATTTGGACACTTTACCAGCGAACAGCAAATGCATTTTCGAGAAATTCAGGTCGTCGGAATGGGAAATTTCTTGAAAAACGCGGCAATTTTTCATTTTAGTGGCATTTATTTAATTTAAAAAATTTCTTTGTAGAAATCGTCGGCCATCAATTGGGTTTTCGATGAGCTGCTCAATTTGACGGAGGCGGGCGACGGACGCTTTGTGACTTTGGAAGGCGACGCCGAATTGGTGCTCAGTGCGAAGAAGCGACTGGCAAAACTGATCACCGAAATTGAGGTGGCAAACAAAAGGCTTAAGTCTTGCCAAATTTGGCAATTCCCGGCCAAACAAATTCCCATTTTTCTATTATTTTTCAATGGTCATATTAGGCTCTTCTTTCAGGATTCCCATCTCCATTCTTCGTCCGTTCGGCTGGCCAATTCGCCGACCACCGGCCGAACGCTTTATCGAACGGTTGTCAAAGTGCCGTCGCCCGCCTGGCGATTGGTCATCGGAGGCGGTGGGAAGACAATCAAAGGGTTGAAGGTGGGTGTCATCAACCCAAATGGCTTTGCTAATACAACGAATGAATACTTTTAGGAGCGTTTTGGCGTGTCCATGCGCTTTTTGGGCGACAATTTCGTTGCCTACCCGCACTTCAGATCACTTAGCATCTTTGGACACGATCAAATGAATGTTCATTCGGCTCGCGAGCACATTGAGCGCGAATTTGTGGCGAAAAATGACGAATATTTGGGAGTGCGTAAAAACTTTTCCAATTATTAAATTATTTATTTTTAAAATTGGAAACAATTATTATAAATGGGAATTAGCATTTTAAGCAAAACACTTCCCAAGCGAAAGCAAAAGGACGTCGGAAATTCCTTTCCACGACGGATGACCCGAACAATAACATCGATTTGATCGATACGAATGCATACGGACACAAAACGGAGATTGGCGGATGGGAATCGGACGAAGTGAGGCACAAAGACAGAACTTGAATTATTTTCTCAGCATTCTCCCGATGATTAATAATGCATAATGACTCTTTTTTAATAAAATTAATTATGTTTTACTTCATTTTTTCTATTTTAAGGAATCGTGGGCTGTAGATGAACCGCATGTTTGCTCTGATTTCACAATGAATGAACAGAAAACTGATGAAACAGTGTCAAATTCGGAGGAGGAATTGCTGAAATGGGATGACGAAGACAAAGAAGAAGATAAAGAGGAAGAACAAAGGGATGAAAAGAAGACAAAATCCAACATTTTTGGAGGAGAGAGAGGACAGAACGGAGGAGACGGAAACACTGTGAAGGAATTGGGAAAAGAGGCAGAGAGTGCGAAGAATGAAGACAGCGGAATTGTGGGAGACGGAGAGGAGGACGAACTCTTTTTGCTCATTGAGGGGAAAGGGACGCAAAAAGACGGGGACGATGACGAAGTCGGAGGAAGGGGAGGACGAAGTCAAAGCGGGGAGCACCAGCAACAGATCAGCGCCGAATTTGGCACGGGCGAAATAACAAAGCGACGAACGACCAGGTGAGGAGGAGAAGCATTTGGGATAGTTGGCACTCTTCCGAAACACAGTCTGAGCGATGGCATTGGCAATTCCTACGTCTCGGCCGCTTCCTCCGCCGATTTCTACGCCGACGAGACGGTGCAACAGCTGATATTTCAGCCATTGGATCGTAATGCCTTGGCTTGTCAATTAGAACGTGCCAAAGCGACGCTGCTCGGCGATGAACATTTGTCCCGGGAGTTGGCGCGTACGGTAGGTGTTTGGGGATACTCTCGTACTGTTTTACAGTACCTATCAAAATGATATTATTGCTCAATTTCAGCAAGCCCTTCTCCGTGCCCGGGAGCGCGAGTGCGAGCAGTTGCGTTTGGAAAATCAGCGTCTCAAACTTCAATTATCTTCATCGACCGTAGCATAAAGAAAAGAAAACGGAAATATAAAGAAAAAGCCACAAAATTTGACCAACAGAAAGAAATGAAGAGAAAAGATTATTTAGAAGCGATTTTAGATTTCGTTTTTCCACGGAGTTGCATTTGTTTGATGCTTGACCTTTAAGCCCTTTTATTTGTTCCCTCCGGCGGGTGAGTCCGACTTTGTGTGCCATGCCTTTTTTTTTTGCCGTTATCACCTTTTGCCATGTGTTTGATTCAATATATTTTTTGAGGAGATTTTTCCTTAAAAAGATTGAATTGAATGGATGGCCTGGATCTAAAATCACCACACTTTTCCATCTCATGTTATTTTTGGATTTGTGCCACTAGCTTTGTATTTGCATGATCTTTGCTTGTTTACATTGATTGAGTTAAGAAAGACGAGTTAATTGCTCTGTGCATTTTCACTTAAAACTGATTGTTTACTTTGTGTATCTCTCTGATTCGACCGTTGTCATTTGCTTACGCTTTTAATTTTTCAATTAAGAATAAAATCTTATCGAGAAAAAGTCGAAGGGTTTTTTCGTAACAAAAAATAATTTTTTTTTGTAGACATTCGAGGCTTACTGTTCTCTACAGAACGCTTTAAAAAACTCTCAATGCACATGTATTTTTAATGAGTTAGAACAGGGCTGCCATCCGTCCTTGAATGGCAAGGACGTCCTTGAAATTGGGCCCTCTTTCTTGAAAATAAAAAATGTCCTTGTATGCAAGGACGTCCTTGAAAACGAGCATTTGGAAAAGTTTAAAAAAAATCAAAGAAATTTGAGAAATCTTTGTAATTTTCAACAATATTTTGATTAAATTATGGCATTATGTCATTTAAAAATGTAATTTTTGAGAATTTTTGAAATTTTATGGCATTAAGTCACTAGTCACTATTTTTCTTAAAAAATTAGCCAAAAATCGCAAATTTTGGTCATTTTTGGACAAAAATCTGTAAACAACTCGCATTAAAAATTACAAATTTTTCCGGACCCCCCTATCCTCAAAAAAATTTTTAAAAAGCGCGCCGTAAAAAAAACCCATTTTATAAACAAAAAAAGTCGTCGCATGGCTTAAAATCGCAAAAATTAGGCAGTTTTTGGTGAAAATCTGTTAACAAATTGCATTCAAATTTTCAAAATTTTTCCCCGGCGGCGCCTGTCGGCACCGCCGGACCCCCCCCCCCCCCTCTGTCCCACAAAATTTTTGGAAAAAGCGCGCCACAAAAAAAGCGTTTTTAAAGCAGAAAAAAGTCGTCGTAAATGAGGAAAATGATCAGCGGAAATAAAAAAATATTGGAAAAAATCCATTCCGGTGAAAAATACAAGCCATTTGAATAAATATTAACCATTTTTCATTGCATATAATAAAAATTTTAAATGTCCTTGAATTTCATGAATTTTCCCCACTATGTCCTTGCAAATCGGCATACCCGTCCTTGGAAGCCGACCTTGGACGATGGCAGCCCTGAGTTAGAACAATTAATGGTAATAGTACCGATGGTAGTACCCCTTTTTTGAAAAAAAGTTAATTTTAAAAGTCCCAAGAACAACTTTCTAGGGGTTTTCGGAATCGCTGAGCACGAATTTGGCACCCGTTTAGACCAATTTCGAACCCCGGACCCGAATTCGAACAAAAATTCGAAAATTCAAATTTTTAAAATTCAATTTATCCGACAAAATCGATTCATTTGCACGAAGGAACAGCGGAATGAGCCTATTCACATGGATAAAACTCAGACTTGCGACCAAAAATTATAAAACACGTTTTCAAGATCACCAAAGCGCTGACTCCAAATAAATTCAGGAAAATGTGTCGTAGGCTTACGAAACGAATCGAAACGACTTACACACCGTTTCAAAAAACGAGATGTGTACCAATAAATAGAGAGTGCCAGAGAAAAACATTATCTTTTTTTCTCTAATTTTTTGTCTCCTTTTGGCGTACTATCTAATATTTTTATTATTAGGAAAAACAACATTCCTTCTCTCCATATAACTTTTTTTTAATCCATACAATCTGCACCAAATTTTGCATATCGATAGAGAAAAAAATAACACATTCAGTAATACATCCATTTTATATTTTATACACTCTTTCATGAGATATATTAAGATTTGTAATAAAAAATTATTTTGTGATTTAATGGCAAAATTAAAGCGAAATATAAAAACAGAGGCGGTGAAACAGCGGTGGAAAAAGCAAGAGGAGCGAAGGACCAAAATGGCAAAGGCGACGAAAGCCCGATGGGCCAAGAAAAGTGAGTTTTTTCACTAATTTTAATTCAAGATCATTTTTTTAAATTTCAGCCGCTCCACAGCTGAATCCCAATGCCGAAATTCCACCGCAGGACGAAGCAGGGCCGAGGATAGGGGCCCGAAGGGAACAATTTCGAAAAAGGGATTTGACCGGCAACTCAATAAGAAAAATTTTGGTTCGCGCTACAGAAACGGACGAACTTTTCACAATGGAATGGCCCAAAGCTATTTGTAGGACACTCGAACACCTCGGCAAAATTCAAATTTTTTCAAAAGTGTTTTGTCCGATTTTATTAAGATAAAATCATAAATTTTAGGCACAAATTTTGTCCCCAAATGACCCAAGGCCCATCTTCTACTCTTCCACTTAGTATTGAAATGACATATATTGAAACGACTTAGTATTGAAATGACATATATTGAAACGACATGTAGCCGTAGAATCGATGTGGAAGAAATTGAAGAGAAATTTTAAGCAACAGTTTGACAACAAAACTGAAGCCTACGACACATTTTCCTGAATTTATTTGGAGTCAGCGCTTTGGTGATCTTGAAAACGTGTTTTATAATTTTTGGTCGCAAGTCTGAGTTTTATCCATGTGAATAGGCTCATTCCGCTGTTCCTTCGTGCAAATGAATCGATTTTGTCGGATAAATGTGAATCTTGAAAAATTTGAATTTTCGAATTTTTGTTCGAATTCGGGTCCGGGGTTCGAAATTAGTCGAAACGGGGGCTCTTATTCAGTTTGTCCCCCATAAAATTTTTTAATTTCTAAGTAAAAAAAATCAAATATAGGTTTTCGGGGTCGCTGATCACGAATCCGACATCCATTTCGACCCATTTCGAACCCCGAACCCAAATTCGAACAAAAAGTCGAAAACTCAATTTTCAACAAAATTCACATTTATTGCTCAAAATCGATTCAAATGCACGATTTTCATAGCGAATAAGAAAAACAATAGATTTACGGGACTCGTTCACATGGATATATGGCACTTACTTGAGACCAAAAGTTAAAAAACACAACATTATAATCCCCAAAATGCTTCCGCCACAGAAACTCTGACATAAAAAGTATCATACAATGATCTTGTATCCCCAAATTTTTTAATTTTGTTGAAAATTGAGTTTTTGACTTTTTGTTCGAATTTGGGTTCGGGGTTCGAAATGGGTCGAAATGGATGTCGGATTCGTGATCAGCGACCCCGAAAACCTATATTTGATTTTTTTTACTTAGAAATTAAAAAAAAATTTTATGGGGGACAAACTGAATAAGAGCCCCCGTTTCGACCAATTTCGAACCCCGGACCCGAATTCGAACAAAAATTCGAAGATTCAAATTTTTCAAAATTCACATTTATCCGACAAAATCGATTCAATTTTTTATTATGATAAAATTCTGAAAAAATCTCTGTTAGATTAACTTTTGATGCTGATCAAAAAAGTCTATTACACCAACTTGATCAGATCACTTCTTCAGGTGATCAAAAATGGCTTGAAATCGGGAAAATTTTAGAAAAAAATTCCTAGGGGGGTTAGGAAATTTTTTTCTGGAAAATTTGAGTAGGCCTATCAGAAAGAGGACAAAATCTCTACCGAATTGCCCTTGGGGTGGTAGGTCTATGACCTATACCCACAGAGAAACAGTTCATGAAAAATTGGGCAAATAAAAAATGACTGATTCCTACTGTATTTCAAGGAAAATGGTAGAAAATTGATCATTTTTATAGTAGTCAGTTTTGATTACCTCTCTTGCTCTGTGGGTATAGGTCATAGACCTACCATCCCAAGGGCAATTCGGTAGAGAATTTTGTCCTCTTTCTGATAGGCCTACTCAAATTTTCCAGAAAAAATTTCCTAACCCCCCTAGGAATTTTTTTCTAAAATTTTCCCGATTTCAAGCCATTTTTGTCTTTTCAGATCACCGTGAAGAAGTGATCTAATCAAGTTGGTGTAATAGACTTTTTTGATCAGCATCAAAAGTTAATCTAACAGAGATTTTTTCAGAATTTTATCATAATAAAAAATTGAGTTTTGGTCGATTAAACATTTTGAGGCATTACTTTTGCACCGTCAGAATGGGGGGTTGTTTGGGTCATGACCAATTTTCTCGTCAGCAAAGGGAGCTATCGGGGCAGTTTTTGGCTATTTATTAGCGCTGTAATTAGTGTTTCTTTTGGTGTAAATAAGACTTTTTTTCACCATTCATTTTTGAGAAAACCAGTTTTTAAAAAAAAAAAAATTTTTTTTGAGGCAATACTTTACACGATCAAATGAATGTTCATTCGGCTCGCGAGCACATTGAGCGCTAATTTGTGGCGAAAAATGACGAATATTTTGGAGTGTGTGAAAACTTTTCCAATTATTAAATTATTTATTTTTAAAATTGGAAACAATTATTATTACGAATGCATACGGACACAAAACGGAGATTGGCGGATGGGAATCGGACGAAGTGAGGCACAAAGACAGAACTTGAATTATTTTCTCAGCATTCTCCCGATGATTGATAATGCATAATGACTAGGGCTGTGAATTTTAGGTTTTAACTAAATTTTTTGCTCGATTGATTTGAAGAAAGGGGTTCAAAAAACACATTTCTGCGTTGAAATTTTTCGATTATGTTGTCACTAGGGATGGGATTTTTAAGGGTGAAAAAGTCCAAAATAAGGCCGTAAATAAGGTCGAAAAAGTCAAATTTAGGGTATAATTTTTAAAATTGCTGTTTTTTACATGAAATAATTTCAGACTAAGGCAAACAATTTTATTCACTGATTGCAGTTACAAATAAGCTATATTTTAGAAAATTTTTTTCATTTCTTAGGGTCTATTTTTGAAAAATTTAGTGTCGATTCATAGGGGTATATTTTTTCGAAATTTTTTTGGGTCGATTCTTAGGGGTATATTTTTTTGAAATTTTTTTGGGTCGATTCTTAGGGGTATATTTTTGAAATTTTTTTGGGTCGATTCTTAGGGGTGTATTTTTCGTTTTTATTGCATTTTTGTTAATAAATTTTGGACAAAACGCCAAAATAAGGGCAAAAACTTATTTTAAGGGCGAAGATGTAAAATAAGGATTTTTAAGGGCGAACACCCAGAATAAGGATTTCCAAGGTCGAATAAGGGCGTGAAAACGCAAAATTTTCAGACAAAAAATGTGTTTTTCGTGTATTTCTCGTTGAGTTAAAGCCGCAGAAAAAATAAGTAAAAACTTAGAAATCCCATCCCTAGTTGTCACTATCGGTCACTAGAAATCACTATTTTGGCGTTTTGTCACTATGTTTTCACTATTTCGACATTTTTTGGGAAAATTCCTTAACAAAAACGCAATAAAACCAAAAAATACACCCCTAAGAATCGGCAAAAAAAAAATTTCAAAAATCACTCCTAAGAAATGAAAAATTTTTCACAAAATTCACTTTCTTTGCAAAAATTTTTAATTCTAAAAATTATTTTTTAGGTACCTATTTTGGATTTTTTGCCCTTAAAAATCCCAGCCCTACTCATTTGCAACTGCAAATAGTGAATAAAAATTTTTTTTGCTTAATTTTTGGTTGAAAATTATGTCACTATTCGTCACTATTTTGGCATTTTTACTCACTATTTTAGTTAATTATTTCGAGATTTTTCGTCACTAAAAGTCCCAGCCCTACTAATTAAAACAAAAAACTGTTATTTTTGGCAATTTATGGGCCCACAAAACAATATTTTTCCGTATGCATAGCAGAGCTCATAAGGCAAATTCATCCAAGACAGTGGAAAATAATTCCTAGGCTCGCTCAGGTGAATGCATTTTTCTGCATTATTTGGAATTATCCGGAGCGAGCCTAGGAATTTTTTCAGTTTTTTGGTAAACATTCATGGTTCTCAACTAAGAACTTTCAATTTAATTCTTAATGAGTTAAACAATTAATTTGTCCATTTTTTATTATTTCTCTTTGAGTCGTCGGTTGGTTTTTCACATTCTCTTGTCAGAGGAGTGAAGTGAAAATGTAATTAAAAGTGTTAAAAGTTCCACTTCATAAAGAAAAGGCGTCACGGCATTCATTCATTAATAATAATTTGGATACAAATTATAGGAAAAAACGGCAAATAAACTTTAATTTCTATTTAATTTAAATATTTTTGTCATTTCGCGTGAGCATTTAAAGCAAAAATTAATTTTATATTTAAAATCACAAAATAAATAATCCAAAAAAAATAATAATTAAGGCTTATGACTAGAGACCGGACAAGAGGGTCGGTCGAACGGTTTCGGTTAAAAACCGAAACCGAAACCGAAAAACTCAAAAAATTCTCGGTCGAACGGTTTCGGTTAAAAAACCGAAAAAAACTCAAGAAAAATTTTCGGTATACCGTTTCGGTTGCTCTATCAATGGAAATGATAGAAAAGGCAGCCAAAAAACATGTGTTTGCTCCTTGATTCTAAAAAACCACAAAGATTAGTTTTAGCGATTTGGTGCCTTTTTTGGCATTTTTTCCCGAAAAATTCCATTAAAAATTCAAAAAATCGGAAAAATACACCCCTAAGAAATGATCTAAAAAAATTCAGAGAATATATCTTTATGAATTGAACGCCAAAATTCTTTTTTTTTTCTTGATAAAAAATTTTAGGTTTAAAAATTTCCTTATTGAAAAACATTATAAAATTGAATTATCAATAAATAAGCAAAATTTAGTTTTTGGTTAGTTTTTACGTATTTTGCTCCCTAAAAATCATTAATAAAAAAATTTAAATGCCTTTTTTCATGCCTTTTTCGGGATTTTGTGCCTTTTTTCAGTGCCATTTTGCGCTTTTTTGGTGCCTTAATTGTGAGCTCAAGCCATAACTTTAGGGCCGGCGGTGCTGATAAGAGCCGCCGGGAAATTTTTTTGTAATTTTAATGCTATTTGTGAGCAGATTTTGTCTAAAAATACCAAATTTTGAGATTTTGGGCTAATTTTTTAAGAAAAGATAGCTTTTTGGGGGGTCGGCGGTGCCGATAGGCGCCGCCGGAGGAAAATTTTAAGAATTTTTAATGAATTTTGTTAAAAAATGGCCAACTGATTTGTCAAAAAAGTCGGTCGATTGTTTCGGTTTTTTAATTATTTCGGTCGAACGGTTTCGGTTAAAAAACCGAAACCGAAAAAACCCGAAAAACTCATAAATTTCTCGGTCGGTTTTTTTCGGTTAAAAACCGAAACCGAAAATCGAAAAATACCGAAAAAACCGCAAATAACCGACGGTTCGATCTCTACTTATGACAGTACTCAGAATCATTTGACTCTCTATTCTTAAAAGATTATTTCGCTTTTATTTGCTACCTTTTTAATTGTTTATGATGCAGGTAAATTCAATTTGCAGATTAATTTAAATCTAATTAATATAATTATGTAACCGAAAATTATCATTTAAATTTCCGATTAAATTATACCAAAAACCAAAAATTTTAAAATTTCCTTGTGTATTTTTGCAGTTTTTCGGCGTTTTCCCCAACAACCAATTGCCCTTCGCTTTCCTTTTGTCCGTTGGCATTCGCTGGGCCATCGGTTCGCTTGGCTTTCTGCTCAACTTTTCCCTCGTTTTTGTCACTTGGAGGACAAAGTCCGCTTTTTCTCAATTTTAAATATAATTTAATTTAATTATTTTAAAATTATTTCCCTTTATTTGTGCCATTTAAAAGGACATTTCGTCAGTTGTGCAACTGTTTGATCGCCGCCAATGCCCTCTTTTCCGGCCTTTTTGGCCTTTCGCTGTCCATCGGTTGGGTATTTGCCCTCAGCGGACACCCTTTTATGTTCGAAGGTCCCAACAAATTTTCGAAATGTTTTCTATTTTTCAATATTTTTAGGCCCTTGCGCCGTCGTCCAAACCGTTCCTTTGTTATGCCGAAATGTTGGCCTAAGTTCGCTTTTTTGGATTGGCTTTGATCGCCTTGTCAATGCGTTGTTCGCCAATTCGTTTATGTACACATTTTTAAAAATGTTAAAATGATTTTTAATTTTATTCAGACATCGCCACCAAGCGTTCTACGCTTTTCTGATCATTTTCAGCACTTCGCTTCATTCGGGATTTATTATCATTTCGGTCTTTTCGATGGCCATTGATTATCCGGATCAGTGAGTAAAATACTCGGCAATTAATTGGCTACCGATGATTAGCGTCACTCTGTGCTTAACCCACGACGACACTTACTTTGGTCCAATGGCACTGCCTTTGCTTCTCGTCAACGTTTTACTGAGTGCGCTGATCTTTCTGCTTTACGTTCTCTTGGCGTTTGTGGTCAGACTCAAGAAGGACATTGCAGGCAATTCATTAATTGATGACCCATCCAATTGATAATTATTATTAATTACTCTTAATTAATCACCCATTCACTTTGAATTCTCATGGCAGATTATGCGTCCCATTATTTTATGTTATAAAAACCTTATTAAAATGTCGGTTCGATTTGATTTAACAGAATTGTTTTGTAATAAATTATTTATGTGTCTGGCCCTTAAACCTCAATTAGTTTTTGTCTGAGCCTTCTAATTTATTTACCATTTAATTACTGAACACACCAGGGATTTAATTGCATTGGCCTGTGGAGGACTCTAAAGCAAAGCCAGAAACACCTGGCGTGGGTAATATTTGTGTCTGACGCATTTCGCCGATTATCATTCAAACACAAAAATATTTGAAAAATATTTTGAAGTAAATGCGCTGTCCTATTAAAAATGAAATCTTCTATTAGCTTCTTGTTTTTTTATAAAAAAATAAATAAATCGTTTTGATGTGTAAAATTTCACGGGACTCTAAAATAATTATGGGACGCATAACTCACCAAAATAAAATAATTATGGGACGCATAACTCACCAAAATAAAATAATTATGGGACGCATAACTCACCAAAATAAAATAATTATGGGACGCATAAAACCGACCAAAACCCCTTTTTTCCTTTCGTTCAGTGAATGCCGAAATCACTCGGCGCCTTCTCCGTTCTCTGATGGCCATTATGATTGTGATGGTGACCGGCTTCACCCTGAACAATTTTGTCAATGTTTTGTTCGATTTGATGGTCATAAAAGCCACTGATATTGCCAAAGTGATTTTTTAAAATGGAAATTTTGGCAAATATTTGCCAATTTTAAGAATTGGCAATTTAGGCTTATGTGTCCATGGCTTTGTCCTGTCTTATGGCCATTGCTTACGCGAGCAATGCGCCGTTGCTTATCATTTTCAGGTGCTAACCAAATGCTTAACAATTTAAAACAACAATTAAAAATACAATTTGTTAAGTGGCGAATATCAAAATGCGTATTTGCGCATTTTTGGCCCTTTTTTGGTGCGATTTCATTTGATCAGCAGCACATTTTTGCAACAGCAACTACAGACAGAGAACAACAATAACAAAAGAAGACAGTTGGTCAAAGTGGCACCAATGGGTGGGCAAATGCAAATTTTAATGGGACAAATTAAGGGTAATTAAGGAAAACTAATTGCTGTCAATTGATTGGCCAGATGAGGTTATGACCAGCAAACGACAGACAGTGTGAATCATTTGGTGGATGAAACATCAAAAAAAAGACATTCGTTGATTAAAGTAAGAAATTAATTCCGTATCATTAATTTTCACTTATTTATGTGTTGTTTTTTTTCGTCACGAATATTTCGCTAATGACATAATAATTGCCATTCTTAAAGAAATAAACTGTTTTAAGCCAAAATCCGCATTTGGCATGTCCAGTCAATTTTATTAAGGTTAATTGGCATAACATTTACAAGCATTTTCATTTTCATGCCAAATATTCTTCCACTGTTCAAATTAATTAATTATAAAAAAATAACAATTTTTATTGGTTCTCTCTTTTTTAATTAAAATGTGTGTTGTCATGGGATACAAGTAAAAAAAAAGAATCGAATTGGGGAAATTTGCTAAAATTCTTTTTTGATACGGTAAATATTGTATTAGGTTTAATTAACATCATTAATTTTGCAACCAATTCATGTGAAAATTTATGTTCTTTTACTTTTTCCCTTAATACAAAATAATTGTTCAAGTTCCACAATTATTAATCGCTAATGAGTTTTAAATTGGCATTGTCTGACAATGACTTCTTCATTATTTTGTGCTCAAATGCGCGCTCCTCCGCTTCTTGGCGTCGCCTTAATAAATTAATTTCTTTTATTTATTTTTAATTTATTTTTTGGCTTTTCGTCCCCCGGGGCAATTCGTTTCCCTTTGCGCTGTTTTTCTCTCTCTCACCATTTTGTGCGTCTGTTCTGGAACCACGTCTTCACCTGCGCGTCCTCCATTCGCAGCTCCATGGCCAGCGGCGTTCGTTCGCTGGACGCCAAATATTTTTGCTCCGAAAATCGGCGCTCCAAAATGGCAATCTTTCGAAAATGTTTTCAATTGAGTTTATTATTATTTTATCTTCAAAAGATTTGTGACAGATACCGTATCCCATCATTCTTTTTTCTACAGTACTGTCCCATTAATCCGAGAGTCTCTTAATAAAATATTTAATAATCATTTAAATGACCAAAATTAATTTTTTGTATAAGTTTTACGTGTTTTGCTCCCAAAAAACCTTATAAATTTTTTTAAAATGCCTTTTTTCATGCCTTTTTCGGGATTTTCGTGCCTTTTCATGCCTTTTTTTCAATTTTTGGTGCCTATTATAGTGTCTTTTTCGCGATTTTTGGTGCCTTTTTTTGCGGTCTCTAATTATTACCATAATTAGCGAGGTGGGGGCAAGGCAATGTTAATGTTTCATCATTCTCTAACAGTCTGTCCTCCTATTTTCGCACATTCTCTCGTCGTCTCTCTATTGGCTTCGCCCAACTAATTTGTTAATTTTGCATATTTCCTTGGCCCACTTGTGCCTTGGAGAAGGACGTGCGCAGCTTTTTCTGTGCCGCGGGTGCCCTCCGCCGTTCGTACGGATGGCCCGCGCGTCTGCCGCTTCCGTTGGCCGTCGTTCCGCGCCTTTCGCTGTCCTTTGAATTCGCCGCATTTCCTCCCAAAAAATGCCCGTCTCTGAACAGCGCAATCGCTTCCGACACAACTAAAAAAGTTTAAAAAGACGAAAATGGATGAATGGCACAACTAAATGTCTAAAAGAGTAAAAATTATTTATTTAAATATTTCAAATTCGACTAAAATACGAATCAAAAAGAGAGACGCATCGATTAAAATTTAAATGTACTTTTCTATTAATATTTTACATTTCTTTAGGTGATATATTAAATAAGGAATGGCAAAATGTTTGGCATCGGGTGGGAATAGAACCCACTCGTCCACCCCATTCCGTGGACAATTCTACCATTGAGCTATCGAGGCACATCCGCTCTTTCTTTTTATGGATCTTATCGCTTTCAGCATTTTAAGCGCCCAGCAGCCAGCTTCTTCCTTACGATTACTGTGCCTTACCGTATTTATGGGTTTATCGTGGGATTTTTGCATTTATGTTACGGTATTTTGCGTTTTCTAACTTCTAACACCTTCTCGTTCTCCATTATTCCGCTCAAAAAATGCGCTGCTAAATTCAGTTGGAAATGCTTTTGGCGGCGGTTCTAAGACAAATGTTGACACTTTGTCAAAACAGCGGCCGAGGAAATGGTGCGGAAGCAATGGCCTTAATATTTTGGTCAATTTTCATAATAATTTAAACAATTTCTCACGAGAATAGAAAAGATGGCGAAAATTGTTGGAGAGATTTGTTGGCAAATTCTTGCCTAATAATTCAGACAAAATTTTGTAAACAATTTCATTTCGGACTTACTCAGAAAAGGCCTCAAAATTTACGCTTTTTGTTAAAATGTTTTCGATGCTGAAAGAATGCCGAAGGGATGGATTCATCTGCTGAATAAAAAGAAATAATATATTTTATTTTATAAAAATGGAATATTATCCAAAAAATTTTTTGAGACTTTTTTTCTTCTTTTGGAGGAATTTGTCCGCTTCACAGCTGAAAAGCCATTTCGTTTGGCCCTCAATTTGCCGTTTTGGTCATTCGGTCCATCCAATTAATTGAAGAAATTCGCCTCTTTGAGCCCAATTGACATCACTTTACCATACCCGTGCCCATCACACTGTACCCGCAGGGCAAATGATCCCTCTAATTGGCCTAATTCTCGGCGCAATTCCTCGCATTGCCATTTAATTCGTGGTAATTGAGCGTTGCACAAACAGATGGGGGAATGGCTTGGAATTGGATGGGCAAAAGTGCCATTCCGAAAATTACATACAAAAAAACATGCATATACCAAGGGCGTAGGCAGGGGGGGGGAGCTGAGGGGCTAAGCCCCCCCCCCCCGAAACCAAAAAGTGAAAAATTTTCAGTAAATTTTTTGAAATTTTAAGCAATTTTCTGAACAAATTTGCATTAAAATACTCAAAGATTTTCCCGGCGGCGCCTATCGGCACCGCCGGATCCCCCCCATTTTACCATATTTTTGAAAAATGGAGGCCAACATGGAAAAAATAATAATTTTTTGGCGAAAAATTTTGTAAAAATACACCCCCTAATTCGAGATTTCAAAAAAGCAAAAATACATCCCTAAAAATCAACTAAAAATGAAAAATACACCCCTAAAAATCGATTTTTTGACTTCAGCCCCCCCCCCCCCCCCAAAGCCAAGGGTCTGGCTGCGCCCTTGGCATATACGTCCAATTTTTTGCCGCAGTATTTCAAAAAATCTTGTTGCAAATGGTGGGGGGGGGGGAACGTCCGATTGGTGCCGGAAGAAATCGCCGGGAGAATTTTGAAAATTTGAATAGAAACATTTGCACATTTGTTAAACAAAATTCTCCCATTCAAAATTTTTTCGAGTGTTATCAAAATTGTTTGGTTGAGTTTATGATGCAGCGAATTATGCTCATAACGAATTAATCGCCTCAAAGTCCATTCACTTTTTCACTTTCTTTCCCTTCTCTCCGTTTTAATATGGTAATCTTATTGGCTTAATTAGCACACTAATCGCTGTCACAAATTCCCGTAAAAAATTGGCCGGCATTCTTTTCACACATTAATTGTTAATTTTTGGTTGTCATGGCACACATTTCGCCATTTTCTGTCAAATTCAACTAATTGTCGTTAAGCACAATACGAAGAGAAAAAATGTTATTTAATTAGCCGCGCCTTTTGAGGCAATTCATTCATTTCCATTCTTTCAATTGTTCACTCTTTCCTCCCATTTTTGAAAAGGAATCGCCAAAATGTTCTTCTGCTCGCTTCTTAAGAAAGACGTAAGTTTCCTTTTTACTTTTTTGGCACTTTCCGATCATTTTGGACTAATGCCATCGCACAAAAAGCCAACTCTAATCAAATGCTATGCCAATTCCATTTGATAAATGCAGTGATTAAGGGACAAATGAGAAAAAAACTGACTTTGAACCGATAAGAACTCCGTTGATAGTGGTGGGATAGCCCATCCATCGGTTAAGTGCCATGGACCAAAGGGACTTCGGCACTTTTATGCCAAAAGTTACGAAATTAATGCTTAAGGAATTGCCGGCCGATTTAGCCGCCCTTTTGCCTTCCAAAGTCGTAGCGGATATTAATGCATTGCTGGCCAACAAGTCGCTGGACTGTGCTCAGAAATTGGAAAAGATCGACGAACTGATGAAAACGGTGCCGGACGAAGTGATGGAAAAGCTGCCGATGCCCCCGCATTTGGCACAACTTCCGGAGGAAGTCCGTGCCATGAAATAGCAAAATTCCAATAAATTTAAATCGAATTTCGTGTAAATTGTTAGGTGCAAGCCCAAATCAAGAAATTGTGCCTAGAAACGAAGCACAAATCGGTGGAAGAAAAGAAAGAAGCATTCAAAGCGTACGCTGGCACTTTGCCCGCGGAACAGCGAGCGATCATTTGCAAGGAAAAGCCATCATGTGGCAAATGATAGAACCGATCAGAAATGGGGACGGACGGAGGACGGAAAAGTTATCAGAGGAAAATGCGATCAGATAATCAGCCCAATCCATTGTAGTCAATTTTTAGTGTAATTAATCCGACCAATTTGTAACTTTTTTGTGCAATTGGCAATGGCTTTTGTCATTAAAAAACAATTTTGGAAAGGAAATTAAGCACAATAATCCATCTTTTTGTATCCATTTTTGTGTTGTGCAATTTTTGGACCAAGAAAAAAAATTGATTGATGATCTTCCCTAATTATTTTTTTATTTTGAAAGTTTTTCCATTATTTAAATTTTTCCGATTCTTTTTTTTTGCGTCATCCCACTGAACAAATAATAATTTCTTTCCAAATGAATGGGAATTTTGCTGAACTAATTCCAATTAATAAATTCAATTAATTAAATGCTTCGCTGTAATTTTGTCAATAAATTTGGAAAATATTTCTCCTTTTTTCTCCCCATAATTTGTCAACTTTTAAAGTGTGAAGTATGTTTTGGATTTTTATTATTATAAGAATTTAAAAAAATGAAATTGAAAATTTAATTTAATTTATCAAAACTAAAAATCGCAAATTCAAAACTAAAATTAAAATTTTCGAAAATTAACATTGAATTTCTTTTTTAATGTATAGCATTTGATCGAATAATAAAACTCATTGTCAGCCAATTGCGATTGATTTGGCGGCACAACACGGCACGCGAAATCGGCATGGAAATGGCGACGTGGTTCAGCTGTGGGAGGAGAATCAGCGGTTGAGCACCACCGAATTTGGGACCAAATTTTGGCAAATTTCAATTTTAGAAACCCAAAAATGCGAAATGCGCTAAGAAACAATGCACAGAATCGGTGGACAACGGAAAAGGACGAAACGGACGGAAAATTTGTGATACCCTACCGAATAACGGGCAATTTCAGTGGGTCTAAAAAGCACTCAAATGAAATAAATAATTAATTGAAGCGAATTAAAAAGGAAAATTTAATTACGCCAATTAAATTCAATAAATTAATTTTAGCACAAAAGGAATTGACAGTGATTTTCGGAGCAATGGAAGAAATTGAGCGGAATACGTGCATAAAATTCAGGACAAAAAGGAGCAGCGGAGGAGGGGACAAAGACTTTGTGGACATTCAAAACGAATACGGCGAAGGGTAAAAAGCAATTCATTAATCATTATGAATTGTTTAATTATTTAATTATGGCACTTAAAGCAATAAGTTTAAATGGGGCCTTCCCAAATCCAAATTAAAAATTAACGGTTTCAAGGAGTCTAGCAAATTCATTAGGATGAATTAACTATCTCGCGGTTACATGCCATTTGCGCATAAGCCCAAAATTGGATTCAAACTTAAGTTTTTCAATCACAGAAGCTGGCCTAAAATGCATTAAAGTTAAGAAAACTCATCAGTCTTCTGCTGTTATTAGGAACATTATTCCCATTATTTGAATAATTGATTTTTTCATTTATTATTTCAAAATTTACTGACGGTCTAATTATCGGACACACTCATTTTCCATCACTTAACGACGCATTCATTACGAATTGTGTTTAATTTATTTTATGGCATTTAAACCAATTAAGTTTTTAAATGGGCCTTCCCAAATGGCTAATGCCCCTCCCCCGTCGTAATTAGCTGTTACACGAGCGTTGGCCGCGTGCCGGGCCGCAACGTTTTGATGCTGGAGAGTACGGTAGGGGAGACGTGCATCACCAGCAATACGGTACTGCACGAAATATTCCATAAGTTGGGATTGTGGCATGAGCACATGCGGGCGGACCGGGACAAGTTCATCCGAGTGAACTTCGACAACATCCCATTTTGTGGGGCAATTCAAAATAAAATTTGTTTAAATGTTTAAATTTTGAGATTTGCACGCCCAATTTCGTACGGTAGCAAAGGACAGGGCCACCACATACGGACTACGGTATGACTACCGTAGTCTGATGCAATACGGTGAAAATGCATTCGCACGCCCCGCCAAAGCAATTTCAATTGAAACGCGAAAACGGAAATTTCAGGCAGAAAATAATTTTATTTAAAGAACTGTTGGAATAAATTTAAAAAAAATGAAAAAAAAATTTTTTTTAATGTTTTTCAGAAAGTGATCGGAACGGCGAAGAAAGCCTCGCGAGGCGATTGGATCAAAATTTGCGCCATTTACAGCTGTGCCAAGTGTATGGGACACAAATTCAACTTGGCCAAAGAAACGGAACAGTACGGAAAAGAGGAGGAGGAGGAAGAAGAGGAGCAGGAGGATGGTGAGGAAGCAATTAATTGATTAGCAATTATGCAATTACTATTGGGAATTAAAAAGAAAAAAGAAATGGGACAACAACTAAATAATAATTAATTAGCGAATTATTCAATTAACTGATTTAAGTAAGTGCAGTTAAGTTATTAAAGGAATTTAAAAAATGAAACACCTCCATATATTACTTAATTATAGCTAATCTAAGTAAGGTAATTATTAACGGCAATTAAAACGGCATTATCACCAATGAAACAATTAATTAATTTATTTATTTATTCCGAATGCACGCCGTTGCCCGGCTGCGGCACCACCATTACGCGCGAGAGGCACACGCTGTGGAAAATTGCGTGCTGTGAGCCGTGCGCGGAGTGCCGCCCGGACCCGCGCGTTTGCGAATTGCCGCAAGTGCGCGCACTGCCGCACGTGTTCAAATACGACTGTTGCGGACGCTGCGACAGACGAAAAGCAAAAGACGACGAAGCAAAATGAAAGAACAAAAAGAAACGAATTGGGGGGGGGGGCATCAAAAACTCATTAAAATTATTGGACCGCTTCCGAAAATTCAATCTCCATAAAATTCCTCAAAATCCGTCAAATTTGGATGGTCCAAAACACTTAATTTTAGGTGATAAATTAAGCAATGATTAGCAAAAGCACGACCACTTAAATATTAATAATTTGAAATGAAAACAAAAAATAAATAAATTATTTTTTGTTTGTTTTTTGGTGAGTCATAAAACTGAAAAGCACAAATTAAAACCAATTGACCAAATGAATGAGCAATTTGATAATGAAATTCCTTTCTCTCTTCTGTCTGATCGTTTGTTTTTTGTTCATTTTCCTTTCGCTTTTTTCCGCTTTTCCCTCATTTTTTGCCATTTTCTTTCGTCCGTTGTCCCAACTGATAGCCCAAAGAATGGCGCCGTTTTTTGTTTTGCATTCGAATGGCACAGAAAAGGACGAGCAAAATCAGAGCCAACAGCAAAAGGAGAAGGAAAAGCAACCAAAACCAACGAATTTCGGATTGGCGTAATGCCTAAAAGTGCCAAAGTTGGAAAATATTCAAATTCCAAAGGCACCCACTTCCGGGAACAATGGCCAAAAGTTGGTGTCCCACCAACCGCCGGCTTCTCTTTCTTTGATCTGTTCCACTCGAAAGGGCGGGGCACCAAGTCGTCTACCGTACTCGTCCAGCATGTACAGTAAGCCTCCGGTGTAATCGCTTCGAGAGAAAAATTGCGCTTCTGACAAATTAAAAGTGCAAAAATTTTGCAATAATTTAATCGGTGTAATTAATTAGTGTTATCCATGATTTTAATTTGATTTAATAAGTGGAAATTGAAATTTTCTTATTATGCTTTACGCGCTGTCTGCGACACGTTCAAAATGAATTGGGCGTCCAATTTCGTCGCTGCCCATCCGCCCGTACTCGTGCGAATCGGAAAAAATGACGGAAAATTACGCAACCGATTGAACAATTAATTCAATTGGAGCACCGTTTACCGAACTGTCGTTGATGGTCAACACAATGAGCACGTCGTCCGCGCATTGGCCCCGCTGGAGCCGATTTCGCAATTCGTTGGCGAAAATGGCGGGCAAATGGGCGCCGCTAATCGAATTTTTGCAATATTTAAATATGGGTTAGACAGAGGCTTCTTTTAAATCCCGAATCCTATGACACCTATTTTAGTTCGACAGGCTTTTGTGCCGCGGCATTTCGTTTTGCTATTCGAAACCGAAGCGAATCCAAAATTATTACAAATATGGAAATGATCAGTGAGTGGTCAGTGATCAGCAGCGTTTGTCCCTTCGCCCACCTTCGGTAGCGTCTCCGCTGCTCGTCGCTCACTTCCATTTTGCCAAGCACTGCCACCGAAACGGCAAATCCCAGCGGAGGGTTCTGCTGACAAACGCTGTCTTGCCCAAATGCTCTTGCTAATTGATTGGACTAATTAAATCAACAATTAATGAGTGTGACGTGTTTGCCTTGGGACCCGGCCGTGTCGCAAATGCATTCGCTGTTCCGTCGGATGTGTCGCGTTGCGGCATCCAACAGACCAAGAGCTGGCAAAGGACAAATCACAAACTTTAATGGCACTTTTTTCGTTTGTCACCAACCCTCAAAAAAATTTTTAATTTTAACCCTTTTTAAGGCAATTTGAGGCACTGATTATTAATTTAGTATTTTTACGCCAAAAATGTTTATGTAAAAATTTTGTAAAAATTAAAAAATTAAGTTCCAAAAATCAGGTAGAAGGTTGACAAACTAGAAAAACCCGTTTTTGTTAACAATTAACCCATTTCGGCTTCATTTATTCTGCCGATTCGCTCACTCATTATGGCCCCATCCCCTCACATTTTGCCAAGGCATCATTTGTTATTTTTGGTTTTATTTCATTCGTTAATTAAAAAATTGACTAAAAAATAATGGTCGGCTCACAGCACAGCAAATTGTCATAAAACCATTCGAAACAGTCGCGGGAGCGACCCAATTTCGGGAACGACCGTTCGAATAAGTTCAGACGGAAGATCAATTAGTCATTGCCGACAGAAGGGATCGAACAAAAGGAAAAACAAGCACACAACCACTTGGCCACACTTGGGACACTAACAGTACAATTAAAGACCATTTTTTACCATTTTCGACTTCTGGGAACGTCTTCGACTCAAAAACAATAATAAACAAAACGGGGCATTATTCGAGCATCCTCCACCGTAACATTCACAAATGGATTACTGTGTTTTTAATTTACCCGAAATCCCTCCGCTTGTGTCATCGTAATAATCGTTGAGCAGTTTGTCCGGGTCGCACACCAAAGTGGCATGGTCACTGCCGCATTCGAACCATTCGCGCAATGAGTCGGGAAAAGTATGAGGGGAAAATGCCGAAAATTTTAGAAATGAAAATTATTATTAATATTTTTGAATTTGAAAAACCTTTGTTGGAAATGAGGGCGAAAATTGGGGGAGGGAAAAAAGGAAAAATGTTAAAATTATAACAGAAAAAATTGGAAACATTTGCTAAATGAGTCAATTTTTATAATTAAAATCTTTGAATTAATTTTAATGAAAAAAGAAATGAAATAATTATTCAAAAAAAAACATTTGCGACAGAAAACTCACCTTTTTTTACACTTGCTAAAAGAGCTGTGGAAAAATAAATGTTTATCTTGCAAAAAACAATAAATCAGTTGCAATCCCTCGGGGAAAAAGTGGGGGGGGGGGGAAATAAATAATGAAATCCGCTTGAGGCGTTGAAGGATTGTGTAAATTTCCTATGGAAAAAATTGGAATGCCCCTAAGAATGAGAGAGGTGCAGCAGACAAAGTTTAAAGTAAAAAAAAAATGAAAAATTAATTTAAACAAATCAATTTAACATTAAATAAATTAATTTATTAATTGCGGATTTGGGTTTTTATTTTATCGGGTCAATTATCATCAGGTCTTATTCGATCTGTCCTTTTTTATAAGTAAAGTTCTGATTTGAAGGCTCCAAAAAGGCCCCAAAAGTCCGAAATGTTTTTTGTTTTGTAAAATTTACTCAAACACAAAATTTTCTCATTTCTGGACAAAATCGTTAATAAATTACACTCAAATTTTCACGGCAGCGCCTTTCGCGGAACCGCCGGACACCACCTTCTCCAAAAGTTTTTTTGAAAAAGATGAGCCGCAAAAATTTTTATGTTTGAGGCGAGGCGAACGAATTGATGAATCACTTTTGGCAAACATTTAGTCCAATTTATGAGGCGCATACGCCGAATCAAATGGGCAAACCGCCGATTAATGAGCCCACTCTCATCAAAACCATGGCGGGATGAACCAAAAGCCAATCATTGGTCTTTCAAAGCATTTAAATTCTTCAAAGCAGTGACAAGAAAAAAAATTTAATAATTCGCAAATGGGAAATTTGCACAACTGTTGAGCATTGCTTTTATAAATTTGTTTGTTTTTGTACACACACTCCTCAAAAAGGCAAAACAACAAATGCTAAGGGGGGGGGGGTAATTAGGGTATTAATTACACTGATAAGGGCAGCACAGATCAAAAAGTTAGCAGAACAACCGACAACAAACAATTACCAAATTAGGCAGTAAATTAAGGAAGGCTAATGGGTTGGACAGCAGAAAATGGATTGGAGCAAAACATAAAAATGCCTAAAATGGAATGGCTAATTGGGGGGGGGGTGATTTAGATCCAAGCAATGCGTGGCAATTAGGAAATATTTTTAACAGAGAGATCAACTGACAAATGAAAATTTAAGCACGAAAATTTTTTTTAATTTATAAAAGTCTGGTTTCGGCGATGATTACATGGTGAAATTGTCATTTTAAAAAATAAATTTGATTATTTATTCGATTATCAGACATTTAAAATCAAAAAGAATTCGCTGTTTGTCTCTTCTGTGTCATACAGGGATAACTGATTTTGCATCAACACGGTATTTTCTGATGTCCCTATCTTTTCAAATCATACACAGAGAAAGAGAAGCGAACCCACGACTTTAAAAACGGCGATTCAACCACTGAGCCACCACTCGCAGAGAAAGAACGTATTAATTGCACTAAAAAGACCGCCTTAACCAACCGAGCCACCTTCCGTAGAGAAAAAGCGTATTAATTGCCGCAAAACGAGAAAAAAATAAATAAATTGTCGGCTCAGAAACCGTTCGTCTCCACGACACCGCTCGAGACAGCCGCGGGTTCAGCCCTATTCGGGCAACGACCGCTCGAGACGGCTCGGAATGATAAAATATCCATCATTGCCGACAAAGGGAAACGAACCCAAGAGAAAGCAAACGAACGACCACTTGACCACCCGAACAACATCTAGGCGAAATCATAATAAATATGACTGAATGCAAATTTCGAGAGGCGAAATCATAATAAATATGACTGAATGCAAATTTCGAGATGCTTACGCTTTTGCACAAAAATATATGGGCTGTACAAAAGGACATGTTAATCCGTAACACTGGACGTATTATGGACATTGACCCTTTTTATTGATTGATATCGAAGAAAACTATTTGTAAGACGCATAAATCTATTGTTCCGAACATTTAGAATATAAAATTCATCAAAGCGAAAAAAAATCAATTCAAAACAAAAATATACAACAATAGGCAAGAGGTATAAGAAAAAGAGAAATGTCATAGTTCGAAAATGCTGATCAACGGATAGGAGGTGGCCAATGCCGGATCAAACAGCAGCAGGGAAGAATCATCCGTATAAGGAACAACGCCGGCAAGGGCAGAGATATCTGAAAAGGGGGGGGGGAAATTTGGGAAAAAGAAAAGCATATTACAATAAATGCATAAAATGAGCAAATTAAGGGAGGGGGGAGGGGTGGGAAATTCGGAGTAAAACAAATAAAATAAACAAAAATGAGGAATTTTGGAAAAAACGACCGGAAATTTTGGTTCATAACAAAATAATATGCCGTTTTCGATTCTAATGTAGTTCACCACTTGACCATTAAAACAAATTCACCACATGACCTAATTGAATACTTATTCCCTAAGAAACCCTGGAAATTTTAATTGCCGCGATGACAGAAGCAAATATGAAATTTAATGAAATTCAAAGACCTCGGTTGGTTGTGCGACGTTTTATAGTCGGACAAATTGTCTAATGTAAGGTCGGATAAACTGCAATTTAGCCGCCTTCAAATTGGAAAAGCTTCGGCTGACCTCTCTGCTCCTCGTCAGTGTGTTCTTGCGACTGTTTGTGCTGCTGCTGTTTCGGCGGTTCTTCGCCTGCCGTCCCCCCAATGGCCACGGGGTGCGTCAAGTTGAGCAGAGTCGGCCCATCCTAAAAGCCAAAATAGTCCTTTTAAAATGTCCAAATGACTTTAATGACCCACTTCAATGGTCTGTGTCCGGTTAGGTTCCGTCTGTTCCTAAAAAACATATAAATTAAAAACAAAAAAATCATGAATTTGGAGGGGGTGGAAGACGTTACGGTTTTATACTCCGATTGAGCTTTTTTATGGCAGCTGAAACTACAAGCCGTGTGTCTCGCCCTCCCCTTTTTTCATTTAGCCCTCGCTATTTTTGGGTTTTTTGCTTCACCTTGTTGTGCGGGGTGGTCAACGGGTAGGTGGAGTTCAGCTTACGCTCCTCCTCCCTCTCGCCTTTTCCCTCTTCCACCGGTTGAGTTCGGCTCAATGGGTCCGACTCGCGTTCGTGGCCAAGCACACCGCTCATCAGAAAAGTGTCCTCCAAATGTGCTAAATGAGTTTAAAATGTCCAATCGTATCAGTTACGTTGAAAATAAGGTCAATTAATTTACCCGTGTCCATACTGACCGACGCAATTTCGGTTTCATTGCCGCTGTTGTCCAATTGGGTAGTGCCATTCTGCTCAAGCTGACGCTAAAAATGGTCTTATCAATAAAATACGAAAGATCGAATAAAAAGTCCTAAAGATTTTAGTCCAAAAAGAATTTTGACACTTAGAAACAATTTTTGGCCAAAATATTTTTTCTGCTGAGGTACTTGGACTGTTTAAGGTACTTGGCTTTCCAGATTAAGGTACTTGGTGTATATGGTTTAATTTTATTTCAGTTTTAAGCGGAGAAAATTTCGAATTTTTTTTTTTGAGTTTTGGGTTTCCATTCAGTTGAGGTACTTGGACTAGTAAATTGACAATTAAAATGAATAAACAAATGGGTGGGGGGAGGGTAGGGGAGACCAAAAAGTGACTGTTTTTGTTTTTGGCAAACCCGGAGTTTCTCCGCTTGCATTCGGCAGCGTTCGATTCGGTTATACTGCATAAATTCGCGGAAATCTTCACGTTTCCGCAGGCAATTGCGGTAATTGGTTTTAAACCTTTGCGTAGGCATACAAATGGACATATGAAAAAAAAGAAACAATTTTAAAATGCCGCTCTCAAATTTTCAATCACGTGAAAGCAAAGAAGGGGAGAAGAAAAAGCGAAAACGTGGGAAAGAAGCTTTGCCAAAATCAATATAAAAGAAACAAAAACACAATGCCAAATATTAATAATTTAAAATCGAAATCTTTTGCCTAAAACACGCAAAATAAAAAATTGTTAGTTTCCAGAAAACTTTGATAATTTTTTGTAGGGTTGAGCGGTACCGGTACCGACCGGTAATTACCGGTTTTTTTGGTACCGGTACCGGTACCGGTTTTTTCAAAAATCAAAGTATCGGTACCGGTTTGTCTAGTACCGGTACCGCCGGTAAAAATTTGCACTGGTAAGAATGGGGGTCTGGGTGAGAAAAGAGTAGGGAATGGTGAAGAAGGAGAAATTTTTTGAGAAAAAAAAAATTAAATTATTTATTTTCATTTAAAGCATTTGTTCTCATATGCATAAGTGGTCAGGTGGCTAAACCTTCTGATTTTATTATTTCTCGCTTGGGTTCAATTCCCCACTGGGATAGAATATTCTTCATATTTTCTTTACCATTATTTTAATTGAAATTTTAATTAAAAAAAATATTCCAACTTTTTTTCTTTCATTTTAAGCATCCTAAAAACCCAAAAATTAATCAATTGGTCTTTTTTTACAAATTCTGTTAACAAATCGCATTAAAAAATACAAAATTTTTCCCGGCGGCGCCTATCGGCACCGCCGGCCCTCCTTGTTCCCAAAAGTCTTGAGAAAAACGTGCCGCGAAAAAAGCGGTGTTGAAAGCAAAAAAGGTCATTGATTTACATTAATTTACATGGCCGGAGACCCCTTCGCAAAATTGGAAAATTGGCCGCTGATCCCTTGTTTTGCAATAATCTGAATTTTGAGGTCTACATCTGAATTTTAGTGTTCTTTATCCTGAATTTGAACAAAAAAACTTGGTCACCCTCAATATACATATACTTCTGAACAATTCTAATGCTAAAAAACAGGCACTCGCGCGAAAACTGAATAAAAATTTTGTATTTGAAAAATTTTGTCCAAAAATTTTTACGTTGGAAAATTACCGGTTTTTACCGGTACCGGTACCGGTACCGGTGGAAAAAGTTGGTACCGGTACCGGTACCGGTTTTTGCATTACCGGTCAGTACCGGTACCGGTTTTTTTACAATTACCGATTACCGCTCAACTCTAATTTTTTGTCATAAATTTTTAGATTAGTTTTAATAACGTAATTAATTTATGAAATTCGTCTCAAATAGCACATTCCCCTCCCTAATGTAATCAAAAACAAAGTGCAGCTGATAAGAAGCAAAGACAGCATTAGCAGGAAACGCAAACCTTTTATTTTGGGAATGCGTTTCTTCCCAAAAAAGCCCATTTAAATGTTTTATTAATTACCAAAATTTTAATAAAATAATAATTTTAATTTGTGACCAAAATACAAACATCACTTTTGAATTGTGTTAAATTTCTCGTCTTCGTCAATTTTACGTCATGTTTTGAGTTTTTCTTAATGGACAAAGTCTGGTGGTTAATCAGGCGTCTTTTCATTAATTATTTTTTGAATGGAAAATTATTGGCTAATGAAGTGTCAAATTAAAAACAACAGCAAAAAATTGGACAGCAAAAATAAGATAACTTGGCAAATTACGACTTGACAAGATTCTATGTAAATAACGATTGAAACAATAGCAAAATTCTTAAATTAGCAATTTGAATTTTGTTTATCCCATTTAAAATTGGTTTTTAATGTCCCTAAATCATAAAAACGGCCAACTTAAAACAAATTGGACTTTAGATCAACACATGGTCAAATTTGGCGCAAAAGTGCGACAATTTTAATGTGTTAATGGACTGTTTTTTTTCGGTGTTAACACCCGTGAAAATTCATTCATTTGGTGGCGGCGGCGAATAAAAAAGATGGCAGCCACAACCATTCATTGGGCTGAGGACAGACCGAACGGAATGAATGCAATTTATGTTTTTACATTGTTTTGGCACCTTTTTAAAACATTAAGATTCGGGCCCAATTCACTGAGTTTTGCCAATTCGTCCCCACTTTCCTTTTCCCCAATTCGCAAATGATCAGTCGATCACCCTCATTAGTGATATCCTCCGCTTTTTGTCATCACTTGATAATTTCCATGGTTGAGGTATTTGCCACTTTTGCCCATTGTTCCTCCACCCTTTTCCTCCTCCGTCCCCTTTTTGTGTCCTTTTGGCCCTTTCCTTTGCCAATGGCTTATTCATTGGTCGCTTATACCGTGGCACTTTACGTGGGTTGGCATTTGCTCAAATATGTCATCGAAATGCTCTTCCCGCCGAACCTTCGCGGCCGTTGCGTCGTGTGCATCGGCAGCACCACGGGCTTTGGACATGAATTTGTGTTGCGCTGTGCGCAGGAGGGAATGACAGTTTTTGCGGGTTGTAATTCGCCAAAGGTAGAGAAGCAAAGGCATTTCGACAAACAATTGAAGGCAACATGCCAAAAGTGGGGAAAACCGAAGATTTTGTTGAATAGCATGCAAAATTAGGTAATTAGCTCTGGACTTGTTATGTCGAGACTCTCGATTGATTAAACACAAAAATCAGTGGCTCTTTAAATGTCAATTTCAATTGCTTTAAAATTTCAGGGTGTTCAAAAGTTGAAGGAGGAGTGCGCCAATTTGCCCGGAATTGTCCATCCGTTCTCAATCGATCTGAGTTCCAAGGAGTCCATTGAAAGGGCGTTTGAATTCGTCTCGGAAAGACTTCCCCCGGGGGCAGGTCCAAAAAAATGTACGAGACTTGGAAAAATACGGTATTTCAGGCATTCACTGTCTGATGAACAATGCCGGCACCGTTCGAATGGGCGCCGACGATTGGCTTACTGTGGAGGACTATGAACATGTGAGTTTCCAAGTTTTACGAAGCCATCATTAATTAGCAAATGAAATTTGTTGGTTTGAATATTTAATTAATTTAAATTTAATAATGTATTGATTGTCAGGTGTTCCGCATTAATTTGTTCGGCCTCATTCACATCACCAAAAAGTTCAAAGAACACGTCAAATTGGCCAAGTATTTGCAATTGGATTTTGTCGTTTCATTTATTCGATTTTAATTGTCTCTTTGAAGGGGCCGAATTGTGTTCTGCTCGAGTATTTGCGGTCGGTTCGCCTTTCCGCTGTACGGTCCGTACAATGTGTCCAAATTTGCCATGGAAGCTTATTGTGACACAATTCGGTGTGTGTCACGGAGTTAATTATTTTAATTAATTAATTAAATTACATAGTTAGTTTTGTTAATTAATGCAACTAATAAAACGAATTATCTGAGAAAAGGTATTATTATAATAGTCTGGTATAATCAAATTGGACAATTTTGTAGATTTTGATCATGTCAGAATGATCACTCACTCAGTTTGAAATTCCTTTTAAAGCGAATAAATGGAAATTATTTAAAAATTTCGGCACTTTTAGCCGAGAGTTGGCCCCCTTCGGTGTGCACGTGGCGATCGTTGAGCCGGGCTATTTCCGAACGCCGATGACCACGCCGGAAAATGTGCCGTCGAGTTTCGAAAAGACATACAGACAGGCGCCGGCACACATTCGGGAACAGTATGGGGAGGAATTTCTGCAAAAAAGTTAGCATTTGCGAAGCATTCAAATTTGGATTGGACACGATTACAAAATTTTCAACTTAAGTTAAGCAAATTACGCACGACCATTTGGCCTCGCCGGCCAACTCACCGCACGTCGAATGGGTGACGGACGTGTGAGTCCCTTGGCAAAGATTAAAAATTAATTTTATGTTTTTTATATTCGAATTTAATCGCATTTTGCAGCTATTTCCACGCGGCCACTGCTCATTTCCCGAAGAAACGTTATGTGGTTGGGCTGGACGCGAACCTTGTGTAAAAATAGAAGGGCAAAAAATATTTTTTGATTTTTAAATAATTAATTTCATAATTCGATTTTGTTTGTTTTCACAGTGTTGTTCCAATTGCGCGTCTTCCGGCCGAAGTCCAAGACTTCCTCCTTTGGCTTGTCGGCTTATTACAAGGCCAACCCGTAAATTAACAAAGCCTTTTATGTTTAATTACTATCACTTAATTATTTGTTATGTCCCCGCTGTGCTCCGTGGAGGCAAAAACATGCTGCGCGGCGCGTGGCTGTACAAAAACGGAGTGGTGAACACGCTGAACCCGCGCGAGTGGGCACGTCACAACGGCGGCGAGGTGGGCAAAACGCCACAAATTAAAACTAATTTTGTATTAATTATTTATTAACTAATTGTAGAAATTTCAGCAAAAGGTCGAAAAGTCCAACCAATTCCCAAGCCCAATGATCCATCGCATTGAGCTGATAAAATGATGAGAGAATGGGCGAGAAAATGGTCACAAAAGCCTCCGCAAAAGGAGGCGCCAATCGCCCGAAGTGTGAAAAGCATTCACTAATTAATAATAACATTTATTCGATATTCAATTCAATTTTAAAATTAATAAATTTGTCACAAGGTTTTGTTAAACAAATTGGCGAATTATGCAAAAACACTTAAACTTATTATTATTATTATTAAAGCATTAAAATGTGGAAAAATCTACCGATTTCATGTAAAGTGATAATTTATGCGTTATCACGAGAATGCTAATGTTGACCTAATAATTTAACAGAGATAATGAACACATTTCTCCGATTGTCCCTATTTTAAATCTCAAAAATATTAATTCTGCTGATTACCTAATTTATACAGTGTCAATTTAAATTTAATTATTTGAAATTCCCCGCCCCCCTACCGGGGGCTTTTGCCCTTTTCCTTTCGCTGACCAAATATTTTTTCATCCGTCGGTTCCAATTGTTTTTTGCAATTTCTCCTTCCTTTATCATCACATTTTAATCGGTTGTCGTCTGCCACCCTCCCCAATCTGTCATTGATCCCTACCAAATTCGTTGATCTGATCAGCAGGTTTTGCCGTACCATTTGCCCCATTGATCGGCTTTGTTTGAGTGTTGTGATCCATGCTGGAGCAACGACCGCTGCTTTTTATCAGCTGATCAGAGGGGGGGGGGGCAGGTTTTGCTGCTTTTGCTTTGCTTTTCGTTTCTTCGGATGGCCGATCAAAAGAATTTGCGCTTTTCATCACATATCATTCATTATTCGCTCGTCAGTTGCGCTGGTGCTTCTTCTGCTGCCCGCAAATTTGTCGCAAAATGATTGGGCGGTGACCCCACACAAAAAGCGGGGGAGAGGGGGACGGGGCGGGGATTGTCGGCGGATGGATGCGCATGAATTATAACTCTTACAATTAGCATTGAGCGTGGGGATACCGCAAAATTTCACTTTTATCTGAAAACGAAATGTTTGGCAATAAATTCAAAAAAATTTTGAAATTTTTTTTTTATTTCGAAAGATTGATTTAATACGGCAAATTCATTTACAATTTTCTATTTTCGATTTTTTCATTTGACTTTTTAATTTTATAATTTTAATTGCCACTTTCTTCTCATCCCGGCGGAGGGTCAACTTAAATCAGTCTTCCCCCGGGGGGTTTCCCTCCTATTTTCACCCGTCCCATCCCAAATTATATTATTAATAATTATATTATATATTTCAAAATTTATTAAACTATTAAGAAAATATATTTGAAACAAGCGCACACATTGTCTTTGATTTTGTCTTCAGTAAAACGACAGCCTAATGAGCAAATTGAGCACCCGTAATTGGGCAACGTAAGTGAAAAAATTCTTTGAATTATAAATTTAAATTGAAAAAAATCGAAATTGTTAATTTTATTTTTTCAACATTAAATTTTACAATTCAAGCTTTCATCCTGCTTTCTTAAGCTTAGTCCACTTGTGTTTTGGTGCCATTTTTCACTTCGGTTCCACCGAACTTTTGCCCTCCCCGACAGATGTAACAGACAAACCGAGGTGTTTTTTTAAACAAAATTTTGCCAATTTTTAATTGTTTAAATTTGGTCCCCAAAGCATAAGGTATTGGACCTATCCACCGAGCACAAAAGCGTTGCCCACCACCACGACAACGACGCCAACCACAACAACAACCACAACGACCACCACCACAACGACGACGACGACAATGACACCAAGGCCACCGCCAAAAAAGTGCCAAGACATTGACATGAATTGGTAAGAACAAAAGGCCGAGAATGGGGCGGGCGAGGGGGGAATTTGGGACAAATGGAAATTGAATTTAAAACAAAAAACGACCAATTGGCATTGTGTGTGCGATTTTAAGCTTTACTTGGGTGGCAGAGAACCCGGACAGCTGCGAACAGGACACGGAAGTGTTGAGACTGTGCCGACGGTCGTGCCAAATGTGCGGCAACAATTACACAGTGGAAGTGCCGGACAATGAGGTGGAGGAAAGTGAGTAAAAAACAGCTGGGACAATTAATAAAGTGCAAAAGACGAAGGCCTACGGTAGGTGGTACAGTACCCCAAATTTGGTTAATTGGGCCTAATTGCGTGCTTACTCCCCCTTTTTGCGCAGTGTACGACATCCGTCGAGTGCCTGCCCATTTGCAGCGGTTGGCCTTTCTGATCGGACGGTGGCAAAGCGATTTCGGAGGAAAAGCCGACTTTCCGACCATCCCGCGCTTCACCTACGGAGAGAAGTTGGACTTCAGTGTGAGCACCCATCTGAAGCAATCAGTGCTCAATTAC
Organism: Heterodera glycines; assembly: GCA_004148225.2. Taxonomy (NCBI): domain Eukaryota; kingdom Metazoa; phylum Nematoda; class Chromadorea; order Rhabditida; family Heteroderidae; genus Heterodera; species Heterodera glycines. The sequence continues at coordinate 4,418,446 of CP049713.1, forward strand.
AGGTGGCACACTTGGAGGGGAGGGGGGAATGGACGGCATTTCGAATAAAAAAGGGAGGGGGGGGGGGGGAAGCAACGCAAAACTAAAAAACCAACCGAGTCTGGAAAAATTCAAATAATGTGATTTGTCATTCTTCTCCATTTTTAAAAATGTTTTAATTTAAGGAATTTAGGCAATTAAACTCGTTTTTAGTCTGTGAAATGGGGTTGACTTAAATCAATTATTCAAATTCATTTTCCGACGTAAACTTTTTTTTAATTACGGTGAGTAAAAAACTCATAAAACCCCCCAAGGGAGAGAGAGACCAATTCCAATTTAAAATGTTTAAAATGATTCAGAGGACTTCTTGCTTTTTTGACTTTTGCTAAAGCAAATTGACTGTTTTTCATTAAAAAAAATAAATAGAATTATTTTAATTTACTAAACATTAAATATTTTAAATATATATTTTGGGTTTAAAATTCAGTGCGTTCGCTTGGGACAACAGCGACTTGACGGAATTGCACAGTGAACACGGCTTTTTGTTGGGGTGGCCAAATTCGTCGGCGGTGGCACTGAACACAGTGATGAGCAACGGTAAGGACGACAAAAAATTTTAAAATCAAATTCAAGGATTCCCAAAAAATTTCCAATAATTCAAAGGTTTTGTGACAGTGGAAAAGGGCGAAGAAAGTGACCACAGCATCCGATTTGAGTTGGACCGAATCGGTCGGATCAACTTCTCCAGGGATTTGCCAGTCAGAAGGGTAAAATTCTTGCCAATAAAAATTGAAATTTCTTTCCTTGGGACAAATGGCAAAAAAAGGAACAACAAAACGGTGCCATCGAAATTTAATTTATTGTAAAATGAATGAATGATTCATTTCGTGACTCTCCAGTGAGTGTTTTGTTTTCCATCATTTCGTGTTGTCCCCTCGCTTTAATCTTCGCATTCCGCGATGGATCGGTAAGTGTCCGTCTCGCGCGCCTTCCGTTTGTTTTTCTCCAATTGCAATTTCGACTCAAAGCCATTGGAGCGGTTCACGCCGTCCCACCGGTAGCCGGGCGCAATTGAAAAGCGATTGGGGGGAAATTGGCCTTTGTAGGAGGGGTACACTGAAGCGGGAGAAACGAAGGCATTTTGAATTGGCAAAAGCATTGCTCAAACAGATTTTGTCGTCAAAATGAATGAGTTTATTAGGTAACCATTTAGAGAATTATTTTTCCGAATTTTAAGAAAAAATTGCATTAAAAATTCCAAAAATTTTCCCCGGAGGCGCCTAATCTCGGCATCACGGACCCCCAAATCTCATATTTTTGAAAATTTAACCAAAAATGGCAAAAAATTTTTTTTTTTTTTGGCAAAAAGGGGTACAAAAGTTTTGCTTTTCTCCCTGGCGATGAACATTTGGACAAAAAATTTGAGACTCGAAGAGCAAAAAAAGGGGTATTCGGATTCCCCCTCCCGAAATTTTTTTGGCTACGGGCCTAGGGTTACGAAAGTGCCATTTTAAGTGGTGCCAATTCCAAACATACCAACACCGGTGCGCATTTGGACTTTGTGGGATTTGACGCGGAAATACTCCGCCATTGGGTCCTCCTCGTGCAACTGTTCCTTCAACCGCGCGTTCATTGCCTCGTCGTCCGCGTAACGCGCAAATCCCTCGTCCAACACTTTGCCCATCTCCTGCAGCTTGGCATCACGCTAAAATTACCAAAAAAATGTTAGAGTTATTTTAGGCACTTTTCGATTTAATGCAAATACCCCGAAATTTGGAAAAATATGTCAATAAAGGGTGCCGCCGAACCGCCCGTCACCCCTTCCCCAAAAGTTTTTTGGAAAACACGCCGCAAAAAAAGTGGTCTGTCTGAATAGCAAAAAAGAAAAAAAGGTCGTCGCCGGAGAAAATTTGGACCTTCGTATGAAAAATCGGTCCCGAGACACCCCCCCCTGTCCCAATCGTCCGTCGTTTACAAAAAAACACTTTTTAGTTGCATTACCCCCACCCCCCTCGGCATCAATTCCGATTTTTTCGCTCTATTTTAAAAATAATTTTCTAGTGGAAGATGAAGGCGGGGATTGAGAAAGTCAACAGCAGAACTGTGAGGACACATTTTGAGTGACAAAAATTAATGTTTTTTTTTGTCCGAAATAAATGCGGCCCAAAAATTGTTTTTGGAGCGAATTTACGCAGCCATTAATGCAAAATGACCGGTCATGATAGCTCCAAATGGACAAGGGTTTTCAAAACCATGCCGATTTTTGCGTATTTTTTTATCCCAAATTTGTTCCGTTACCCCTTGGAAATTCCTTTTGTCCACATTTTCCCCAATTTCGCCCCCTCTGCGTCTCTGTCCCCTTACTTCCTCCGCCTGTGCCACCCCTCGGTTCCACAGAGAATATTTGGCCTCCATTTCCTTCTGTTTGGCCGCCTCGCGCTCTTTGCGTGCCGCGTCCTCCGCCGTCTCGCGCTTCTCCCCGCGCCGCCTTCGCTCAAACCCCGTCTCGCGCTTGCGCGTTTCCGCGTCGCGACCACTCTCCGCGGTGGACGCTTCCAACTCATTGAGGCGCTTAAAATGGTCAAATCATTTGTAAATACGGACGTAAAAAGTGCCGGGCCAGTTTTCCTCACTAATCAGGTGGAATTTTGTGCAATTTAAATTTTAAAATGGAACGAACCGTCGCCCATTTCCTTCCCATGTTTTGCTCACTTGGAGGTCCCTCTCGCGCAGCTCGCGTTCCTCCCGCTCCATCGCCTCTTTGCTCAAAAGCCCCGCGCGTCCTCCGTTGTCCATCCGTCGCTTTTTGGCGATTGTTGGCATTTCGTTCTGGTCAAAACAAAGGAATTATTCACTTTGATAAAGACAAATTTAAAAAGCTATCAATTAAGAAAGGAATAAATGCCAAAAAACATTTAAGGTTTATAATTGGTGAATTTATTTGGGAAATGTTTTGCAATTGCAAAACCGGGTTTTACTATTAAAAAGAATCGATGACAAAATTTGGAAAAGCGGAAATATGACAATTAATTGGGGTTTTTGTTTTTCTGTCACTGCTCTCTTCCCCTGGGAATTTTCGTTTTTTTTTACTAAATTTTACATCTGTCCCCCGGTTTTCCATTGTTCAAATGACCAACCGTTTCCTCCTCCTTAATTTCGTGCTTTGCCTCTGTTGTGTCTTTTGTCCGTCGTTTCTTTTCTTTTGACCGACTTTTGCCCCTTTCTTCGTCCGCTTCCAAATGGGCGGGGGAAAGCGGCTCTTTTTTGATGTCGTCGTCCGAAAGGGCTAAAATTCAGTTAATGAATAAGTAATTGAATCATAAATACTCCAGTAAAATGCACTTCCCCACCTCCTTCGACGGTGACGAATGAGTCCGTTTTGAAATTGGGCCCCGCCATTTCTTTGCCCTTCCGTTTCAATGCCATCAAATTGCGGTCGATGTCGTCCATTAGCTCATCGTCCTCATCCTCCTCAATTCCGTCTTCGTCGATTTTGCTCGGCTTGGCATGCGGCGTCCGAATGAAAGTGTCCTCGTCGTCGAGCAGTCGCATTCTAAAAACATTTTTCGTAATTTTAAACCAAATTTTTTGCTTTTTACCCGGCACTTTTTCCGCTTTTTTGTTCCTTTGCGCCCTTTTTCTTTTTCTTCTCATCTGTCATGTACCGCTTTAGATAATCGGCACGAGAAGAAGCCGAAATTGAAGTTGAATCGGCCATAAAATTGAATAATTTTTGCTGAAATTTTAAAATTTTTTTTATTATTTAACAAAATCCGAATTTTAGAAAAGCGGGGAATTGCCAATTCAGTCTCATTAATTAAGTTTGCGAAAAAAGTGCCAAATGGAATGAATTGCTTTTTAGATGATCCGTGAGTGGATTTTGCTAAATGCCACCCATTTGGAGGCGCGTCTGCACATGGCCACCGTCCACCCGAACTGTGGCAAGTCGCCCCGGTGTGCCACCTATCACATGCTTTTGCACACTCAAATTGTGTACAAAAGAGTCTATCCGTTGTGAGACAAAACCAAAGGAATGCAAAAAACAAAAATAATACCCGTGATTATTTACGAATAAAACTCATGAATAACAGAAGAAGGAATTAAGTATTCCCTATCATCATTTTACATTTTCATTTGATTATTTGTCAATTTTATTTGAAAAAATGAAAAATGTGCTTCAACTTATAAATGGAATAAAAATACAACATTAATGAAATAATAATAAAGAAAAGGCATAATAAAATTAAAATGAGAGGTTTTTGTGGGATATTTAATTTAACATTTATAAACCATTCAAAATGATGAGTTTGGGAATGCGTTCGTTGGTTTTTCTTTTCTCGCCTCTCCCAACACCAAACAGTGTCAAGTCAATGTGGCGGCAGTGCGTTTGGCGATGAGAAAATAGACAACCGCCGCTGCTGCAATTCCGCACAAAACGACGCCGAGGAGGGGAGAAGCCGAGGGAAGGGCAATCGAAGCTAAAACAAATTTGTAATTTATTAGTCTCGTTGATGCACCGACTTTCCCGTTCTTTGAGGGATGAAATGTGCTCAACCAATTGGAGAGAGTCGGCGCAAAAGCGATCCTTGAACCAAAAAATTATTACGCAACTGTCCTTTGGATGTGCCAATTTTAACGAAAACTTGTTAAAAGGTGTAAACAAGATGTTTTTATATTACAATATTTTGAGTTTTTTGGATACAGCTATATATATTTTAGTCCGAAAATAAACCATTTTGAGCTAACAATTAACTAAAAAGAAAGGCGCCGCCGAGGAAATTTGTGGGATTTAGGCCTAAAATCTTATTCAAATAAGCACAAATGGCAACTCAGTTTGGGGTGGTTTAGTGTTTCTGTTCATTTAAACCCGTACCCATGAGTACGCCGCTGTACTGTCTTCGTTGTTCGCAAATGTGTACAGTTTGTAGCGCAACATAGTCGACCCGTAGATGGACACTTGGTAAATTTCGCGTCGGAAATCCCTCCGATCTTGTTGCTCTTCACAGAAAACAGTTTCGCACTTTTCTTGGTTTTGTCTATTTAAATTGACCTTCTTCCGTCACTCGCGCGGATGCGTCCATTTCGGCCAATCGTCTCGCGAAGAGTCCGGTAAAAGCGATCATCGCCAGGAAAGGCACGCACAAATTTGTTGAAGGGCAACCAAAATTGTCCGCTTTTCGCTCAATACGCCGCTGCAACAGGTCGAAGTAAGCATCCACGAGCTGACAAATTTGTATTTTAATTTTGCAACCCGATACCATTTAATGCATTTTTCACATATTTAAAGGCGCTGAATTTGACGGCCGAATGTTGGGCCAATTGGTCAATCAGTTGATGCTCAATTTCATCGCTGAAATATTTAATTTAAATTCTTCCGATTGATACACCCATTTGTTCCCTCGCCTGTTGTCCTTCTCAAAATAGAGGACGGCCTGTTGAATTGTCCGCCAATTGTCCGGCACGTGCCCTTCTTCGTCCTCCCCACAATAGGGGGGATTGTACCACTGAAGACCGTCCTCTCCCCTCTCAATTCTTTGCTTAATGTAAAATAGCAAAAAGGAATCGGCATCCATTTCGTAGGCGAGAAGGGAATTTGCTAAACGTTCGCTAAAAAAATTGCAAAAATGTCACAAAGGCTTGAAAATTAAATTTGAATGCAATTAGGTAAATACCAAAGTTGAAATCGCCGGACCAAACCAACCCAATGGAATTGGCACAATTCGACTCGCCTTCTCCTTACCCCTCATTCTCTGCTTACCTGATCGCCGACGTACAGAAATCCCCCGGTCGCAATGGTCAAATTCGCCAGACGATGGCCGTAGAAGGGAAAAGCTTCAGACGGATGCCCTGCCGAGAAAGGGTTAAAATCCTAAGTTTTTAAAAGATTGTTCGTTAGCCCAAGAGCACAAATGATTATTATGTTCATGATGACAAATTACTGACGATGATAAAGGATAAATATGGAATGTCTTTAAAATTTATTTGCTCAAAAAAATTGAATTTGCGTGGTTTCAATTGAGATTGATTGATACATGGGAGAAAAGGAGAGGGAAAGACGACGGAATAAATTTGGTAATGAAATAAGTGAAACAAAATGAAAGAGAAATGGCGGCGGTATGGTTCAAAGAATGGGCCATTCATCAGTTCGAGAAACGCGGGGAGGAAAGGGTGGTGCACTTGGTCCGAATGGGCGTTCGCACAGTGCATTTGAAAGCCCCCTCCAACGTGGTTCACACCATTTTCCTTAAAAAAACATTGTATTTTCAAAATGAAAATTACTAGACACTTACACTTTGAAGTTACACCCCTCGTTAACGTTGATACAATTAGAATAACGCGCCGGCACACACCCAATGTCAGCCAAAAAGTTGTTTGCGGTGTGTAGATCAGGCAATACATTGTGGGCATTTGCCCAGTTATATAAATTTGCCATCTATAGGGATGGGAATTTTATGCAAATAGATGAAAATTGTGAAAAGTTAAGAAAAAAAAATAAATGACTCTGTTCCAGTTTACGGGACCACATCAGTTTATTAAGCCATAACTTTTTTCTTACTTTATCAATTCTCAACATTCTTGGTATCAATCGAAAGTTTAAATTTAGGGAATTTATAATCAAGAAAAGATAAAATATTGGTACTTGTGTGTTATCTGTGGGCAGATTTTCAAAAAAATTTTTTTGAGAATAAGCTTGTTTTAGGGGTTTTCAGGGTCGGGGAAACCGATTCCGGCATCTGTTTTGACCCAATTCGAACCCCGAACCCGGATCCGAACAAAAAAGTCAAAATCCATTTTTCAAAAAAATTCACATTTTATTCACAAAATCGCTTCACTATACCACGAAGACGACTCGCATAGCCAAAAAATGCCACGGCAACGACTCGTATAACCAAAAAATGCCACGACAACGACTCGTATAGCCAAAAAATGCCACGACAACGACTCGTATAACCAAAAAATGCCACGACAACGACTCGTATAACCAAAAAATGCCACGACAACGACTCGTATAACCAAAAAATGCCACGACAACGACTCGTATAACCAAAAAATGCCACGACAACGACTCGTATAACCAAAAAATGCCACGACAACGACTCGTATAACCAAAAAAATGCCACGACAACGACTCGTATAACCAAAAAATGCCACGACAACGACTCGTATAACCAAAAAATGCCACGACAACGACTCGTATAACCAAAAAATGCCACGACAACGACTCGTATAACCAAAAAATGCCACGACAACGACTCGTATAACCAAAAAAAATGCCACGACAACGACTCGTATAACCAAAAAATGCCACGACAACGACTCGTATAACCAAAAAATGCCACGACAACGACTCGTATAACCAAAAAATGCCACGACAACGACTCGTATAACCAAAAAATGCCACGACAACGACTCGTATAACCAAAAAATGCCACGACAACGACTCGTATAACCAAAAAATGCCACGACAACGACTCGTATAACCAAAAAAGGCCACGACTCAATTTTGTGTATGAAAAATGTGAATTTTTTTGAAAAATGGATTTTGACTTTTTTGTTCGGATCCGGGTTCGGGTTCGAATTGGATCAAAACAGATGCCGGAATCGGTTTCCCCGACCCTGAAAACCCCTAAAACAAGTTTATTCTCAAAAAAATTTTTTTTGAAAATCTGCCCACAGATAACACACAAGTACCAAAATATTATTACAACGATAAAACCCAAAACTCATATTTTTCGCGCATAAACAGAAATAATTGGTATTTACGTAACTATCGTATATGCTCTAATTATAGCCATGGGGGATTATTTTTCAACCTCCTCAGAATACAGGGGATAATTAGAGACTGCGTGATTAATAGAGACTGTGGGATTATTTTTCGACTGATTTGTTTAGTGAAAATTTTTTGAATTTTTTTTGAACATGTCGCCAAAAATGTCAGCTCGGAAAAAAAGAATTATTTTTAATGCATTTTTGTTACAGAATTTCTGTATTTTACATGAAAAATTTGAAAAATTCCATATATTTAGCAATGGAGTCTTTTTGCTGTGTTTGTAAAGCAATTTATGGAGGAAGCCACAGCTGTTCCGTCTGCAAAATAGAGACCGGACGGGACCGGGATCCCGCGGGATTTCTTCGGGATCCCGCGGGATTAAATTCGGGATCCCGACCTCGGAATCCGTCCCGAGCGATTTTTTAAATTCATCGGGATTAATCGGGATCCCTCCCGACCATTGCGGGACTGAAGTCACGATAATTTTTTGAAAAATCTCCATTTTTTAATTAAGATCTTGAATTTTAAATTAAAAAATATTGTCATTTGATAAATTCTGTTAACAAATTACATTTCAAATTCAAAATTTTCCCGGCGGCGCCTATCGGCACTGCCGGCCTCCCCCCTGTTCCCCTAAAGTTTTTGAAAAAATTCACTGCGAAAAAAATTCTTGATTTTTGATCCCGATGCAGTTTACGATTTTCTAATTTCCTTAAAATTGTTTAAAATGATAATAGGAGGCGAAAATACAGAAATTGACATTAATTGATTAAATTGTAAAAATATTTAAAGCTATGTTGTTAAATGTTCTAATTTTTGACCCTAGATATTCTAATTTTGGAAAAAAAATATAAAAACCTAATATAATTACCATTCCTATTTTTCACAATCGAATTGATCAATTATAAATATTAGATAAGCACTTGAACAAAACTTAGCACAAAACTAAAAATTAAAAAGCCAATAAAAAATTGGGTTTTAGCAAATCCCGATAATCCCGCGGGATCCCGAATAAAAATCTTCGGGATTCATCGGGATCGGGATTCGGTCGGGATCCCGACTCGGGATCCGTCTCGATCGTTTTTCCAAAATGTTCGGGATTGATCGGGATCGGGATTCGGTCGGTATCCCGGACTCGGGATCCCTCCGACCCCAGTTGTCCGGTCTCCACTGCAAAAGCCCGCAGCAATGGACATAAGCTCAAGCCCTATGTGTTGGTCAACACGGTGCCGCAAATTATCAACCAATTTGCTGGAAAATTGTTTTGTTTTTCAGAAATAATTAGTGTCAAACAATGTTCTCAAAATTCTATTTATCCCCCATGGGGGATAAATGGAGACTGGGTGATTATTTTTTAAACTCCTCAGAAAGGGGGGGATAATTGGAGACTGCGGTATTAATAGAGACTGGGCTATAATTAGAGCATATACGGTATTAGGGCTGCCAATTTTATGTAAATACATATTTTTTTCCTAGCTTCTCCTTGCTCTAAATAGCAGGAAAAACACTTTCTTTTTTGTGTTTGCGAACAAAAATCGGGACTTTTATTTACATATTTTTACATATTTCGTGGTTTTTATACATATTTCGGGATTTTCTTACATATTTGTACATATTTTGGATTTTTTTCATATATATTTTCATTTTCTTTACATATTTTGAGTATTTTTTACGGAAATTTTTGGAAATCCTCAAAAAAAAATTCAAAATTTCGGCAAATATTTTTGTACATATTTTGAAAATTTATAAAGAAAAAATAAGTTTGAAAATGTTGCCTAAAAATACCAAAAAAAGTAATTTTTATGTCATTTTGTGGCTATTTCATACTTTACGGGGATTTTCTTTCCCAAAAATACCATTAAAAAAATTTTATTTACATATTTGGGGTTTTTTGTACATATTTGGACCACTTTTTGTACATATTTTTGGCGGTAATAGTATGGTTTACAGGTCCCAAAAAAAAGAGGCAAAGGGGGTTTTATGCAATTCTTCAAAGTCCTTTAGGGTTCTCGAGGGCGCTGATCACGAATATAATATTCATTTCGACCAATTTCGAACCCCGAACCCGAATTCGAACAATTTTTTTGTTGCTTTTTTTTTTACTTAAAATCAACGTCAATATTGTTTATTGCACTTAAATATGCATACAAACTCAAGCATTGACAACATAAAATTGAGCAATTTGTTCAAAAATGTTTTCATAGGCCGCAATTTTTTTTTGCCATTAAATTGCGCCACATGTATTCGTCCATATAACCCGGCAGCAAATTGCGTTGGGTGCCAGACATTGCTTTGTTCTTCATTTTTAAATTTTCAATATTGACGTTGATTTTAAGTAGAGACCGGACAAGAGGGTCGGTCGGTCGGTTTCGGTATAAAAACCGAAAAAAACCGAAACCGAAAAAAACCGAAAAACTCAAAAATTTGTCGGTCGGTCGGTTTCGGTTAAAAAACCGAACCGAAAAAAACCGAAGAAAAATTTTCGGTATACCGTTTCGGTTTCGGTTTTTTTGAATTTTTTTATCTTTTCCCAAAAAAACAATAAACCATTTTTATCAATAGAAAAAGCGAAAGATCACCTCTGAGTAAAACCTCTGAGTAAAGTTGTAGAGCTATTGAAGCTCTATCAATGGTGTATAAGTTGGGAAAATGATTGAAAAAGGCAGCCAAGAAACGTTTGTTAGCTTCCTGATTCTTCTTATAAACTAGGGTTGCTCCCCGACCCCTGGGGGGGGGGGGCAAAATGTCGGGGGTCTGGGACCTCGGGGGCGACATGTCGGGGCGGGGGGGGGGGGGGGGGGGAGCGCAAATGTCCGGGGTCGGGGACCCCGATTGAGTAGTGATCAATAGGGATGTCAAAAATATGTACAAACATTGGTCAAAATATGTACATAAATATGTAAAAAAAATTCCCAAATATGTAAGAAATATGTATAAAAACTCAAAATATGTACGAAAATATGTAAATAAAATTTTTTTAAATGGTTATTTTTTGGGGAAAAAATCTTCGTAAAGTGTTAAATAGTATAAAATGGCATAAAAATGCCCTAAATATGTTTAGAATCACCTTTTAACATTTAAAAAATTATTTTTGGAGGGGTACATTTAAAAAAAAGTTTTTTTTTTAATTTTTTCACTAGAATTTCTAAAAATTTTCCAAAAATTTCTCAAAATATGTATAAAAATAAAAAATTGCCAAATTTTGGATTTTTTTTTGAGGATTTCCAAAAATTTCCATAAAAACTCGCAAAATATGTAAAAAAAAATCAAAATATGTAAGAAAAAAGTCAAAAATATGTACAATATGTATAAAACCCCGAAATATGTAAATAAAAGTCCCGATTTTTGTTCGCAAACACAAAAAAGAAAGTGTTTTTCCTGCTATTTAGAGCATGGAGAATTCAGGAAAAAAATATGTATTTACATAAAATTGGCATCCCTAGTGATCAACAAACTTTTTTAACAAAAAAAAAGACCAAATTTTCTCTTTAAATGCTCGAAATCTTCCTTTTTTCACTTTAATCAAAATGGAAATGAGATAAATATTTTAAAAATCAAAAATGTAGTCAAGTAAATAAATAAATAAATTTTGAATATGAATTTTTGATAAAATTTTCCATTTCTCAGGGGGGTATTTTTCGTTTTTATTGCATTTTTGTTAATAATTTTTTTCAAAATAGCAGAAAATATTTTACAAAAAATTCTTCAAAATGAAAAAGAGCACAAAAAAGCAATAAATTTATTATTATTAACAGGTTATATCGCTCCAATTTGATTCGGTTTTTTTTCGGTTTTTGAAAAAAGTCGGTCGGTTTTTTGATTATTTCGGTCGGTCGGTTTTGGTATAAAACCCGAAAAAAACCGAAACCGAAAAAAACCGAAAAACTCAAAAAATTTTCGGTCGGTCGGTTTCGGTTAAAAAACCGAAACCGAAAAATACCGAAAAAAAACCGACCGGTCCGATCTCTAATTTTAAGTAAAAAAAGCAACAAAAAAATTGTTCGAATTCGGGTTCGGGGTTCGAAATTGGTCGAAATGAATATTATATTCGTGATCAGCGCCCTCGAGAACCCTAAAGGACTTTGAAGAATTGCATAAAACCCCCTTTGCCTCTTTTTTTTGGGACCTGTAAACCATACTATTACCGCCAAACATAAATTTTAAGATTTATTTTGTGTTACATAGTTGCATATGAATATAACCAATGGTCAGTAGCCATCAACTATCGATTTGTTTTGTATTTTAATATTTCCTGTAGGACCAGCGAAAATATGACATAATGTTGGTCCGATAAATATCGGCGGGTTCAAACATTTTTTAAAACCGCTTTTGGAAGCAAATGCCAAAATATCATAAAATTAAAACCCAACAAAACTTAATAATAATTTAAATATAACAACTTTTTGCCACTTAAAACGATATGGAGACAGGGGATGAACACATAGCAGCGATACGACATTATAACATGAACAGAAAAACAATAATAATGACGAAAACAATAACAAAACGCTCCATTCGTCCTATGTGACTTTCGCTATTCTTCCACTGCAACCACCGATTGCATATTGTCACGGAACCAACGCGCATTTTCAAGCAGGGCACCAAGACGGACATGCAGCTGTTCCCACTGGGCACGTTGGAACACTCGCTGAAAATTTTATTCATTAATACATCAATTTAATCAACTTTTTACAAAAAGGAGCGACGGGGCATGATACTTTGCCTTCTCCATTTCCCCGTTGTACCCTCCCCAAAATTGAGAACAATTATAGTTTTCTTTGTGAAATCGAAATTTAATTATTTTACTTTCTTCGATTGGAAATAATTAGAGAAAATTTTGTTGTTCGAGTCGGAGGCTTGGTTGGACCTGATGAAAAGATTGGTCACCTGTTGGTAGAAGCTGACCATCAGTTGGTCGTCCAACTCGTTGATTTTGCCTTGGATGGCATTCGCGTGGATGGCATCGACGATAAATTCCTCCAAATGATCGCGGTCCGTAATGTCTAACGCGTTGACCAAAGTGGTCAATGGGATGTGCTGATGGATTGAAGAAAAAATATTTATTTATAGTTTGTCCTTCCATTTAATGGCACGGATTCATCCCATTTTTGTTTTTTAAAAATTTTCTTTAAAATGTTTAATTTTCTGCGTTTTAATAAAGTTTCGACCACAAAAAAAGAGTTCTATCGCTATTGCTTAAAATAAAAACCTGCGCCTTCTCGGCCAACGAAATCAGTGTCAACTGTTTCATTTTTGTCTCCAGTGTTTGCTCGTCCTCCAGCCGGAGTTGGTCACGCACAAATGTCGGATGGTCGGCGACGAAACGGCGATAGTCCGCCAAAGAGCCGTAGACGAAAATACCGAGCATTTGGAACATTAACGGATCAGTCTGTTGGTGAAAAAGGGTTACTTTTACGAGATTGAATACGGGGAGACGAACTGCTCGCCAACCTTTTTGAGGCTGTTTACCGCCTCCAGGCCCAACAAATGGTCAAAACAGAAAGCTTTTGGGTCTACAATTGTTGTGCGGACGCATTCGCGCGCGTCTTCTTGCGCAGTCGGCGCGTCTTCGGGCGTGTACGTCTTCAAGAGTGTGCACATCACCTGCAAACAATTGTAAATAGAAACAAAGGTTATTTTGAACTTTTTTTTGAAAATTTTGATACTTATTTTTTGTTGCACTATTTTTCAACTTTAAAGAATGAGTTTCGTCGTATTAATACAATTATTCGGAATTCTTAAGAATTATTTGTTAACAAAGGCAATTTAAAGGTTTTTAACACTTTGGAAAATTCAGGTGAAGTGGAGGGAGACACTGCTCTGCCATAGGGCCGGCGGGAAATTTATAAAACGTTATGCCAAAAATGCCAGGTTTTTTTTAAGGAAAACGCAGAATTTGTTTTAGGAACTTTTGAGTTAAAGTTTAAAATGTATTGCATTGTATCTGTTTTACTTTTCTTTAGAGAATTAAATTACAGAAAATCGTGTCGAAAATTTCAGTTTATGTTTATGGTGTGGATGGCGGCAATTGCTTATGCGCAGTTGAGCCCAATTTTGGAATGAGGGCGAGGATTTATACGGGGGAAAGGACGGCGGTAGGATGGGGGGGGGGGCACAACTGCTATTCGCCATGGCACCACCTCGGCAGCGCTTTCGTGCCGTTCGTCAGCCACCAATGCCGCGTGCAGACACCGGTACAGCTCGCGGCACTGCGTCACGTCCAACTTCCACCGCCGGACCAACGCATCAATACGCTCGGTGGCAGCACCGCCCCCGCCGGCGGCAATGATGTCCAAATGGTTGGTCAGCCGGGCATGACCCGCCGCAACCAACAAATGCTTCAGCTCGATCAATTGCAGTGCGGGACAGTCGTCGTGGACATGGTAAAGGTTGGACAGCAGACGCACAGTGACACCGGCCTACAAAAAATGGAGTTAACACAAAAGCTTTGAAAAACGGTCATTTCTCACAATTAGACAAATGCCCGAAGAGCGGAACTTAACTCTCCAATCCCCCGTTATCACCCCAATTTCCATTTTTTTTTTGTATGGCATTTTGAATGAAAAAGGAATGAAAGGGGAAATGATGAGTAACAAATGTCAATGCCAACATATTTTTTAATGTGTTTTCTACATTGACAAGAATTTAAAAGAAACTAGTTATTCGAAAAAAATGCAGGGAAAAATGTAAAAAGTCCGTACCGGTGAGTTCCATCCGTGGCCCTTGAAAATGCGTTGTTTGTCCGCACTAACGCCGTTCAACAGAGCGCAAAATCGTTGGACCAACAGAAGGGCCTAAAATGCATTTGTTTTCAAGTTTGGATAAGATTTTGAATTACTACATCCCATTGACAAACGTCGGATTAACCTTGGTCAGAGTCCAGATAGAGATGAACTCAAACTAATCATTTAAAAACTGTTTTTTGCCGTTGCCCGAATTTGCCAACATTCAAAATTATTCTTTCGGCTCTAGTGAAAAAGTTGGTGTTTTTGAAAAATTTTTTCACTTTTCTTTGGTCAAATTTTTTTTTGTTTAAAAAGTCCTGAAACCAAGTGCCCGGGGGTTTTAGAGGTCGCTGATCACGAATATGACAATTATTTGGGCCTGTTAAGCAAATTTGGCGCTAGTTATAAAGTGATAGATTTTGAATTTTATCAAAAACCATAAGGGGGACCCTTTTGTTTTGTAAAAATTTTTTTGGTTAAAAATCGTGAATATACTTTTTATTCACCATAATTGTGTATTAATACTTAATATTCATCATTATGTGTAAAAAAAATTAAAAAAAATTTGACCAAAAAGTGAAAAAAATTTTCAAAAACACCAACTTTTTCACTAGCGCCATTCTTTCTTATCATTGAACTTATAATGCCCGCTCTTCCCAATGCCACCCGTCCCATGCCTGTTCATCTTTGTAGGAGATCATCAACGAGAACAGCGAGTTCAGCACCAGTTCCACTTCCTTTTCCGTGCTTAACTGACCGCCGGAGACCAGCGCAGTGGTGGCATCGATCAGAGCGACCAATTGGTCAAACACAGCGGCGGAAGCTGAAAATTTATTGTTTAAAAGTGGTGAAATTAAATAAAACAATCCAGTAATCTTTACATGTTTTTTTTTCTGAGGAGGCATTCACAAAATTCATAAAAGTGCCCAATAACCACTTAAAACGAACAGTCTTTGGCAACGGAAATGCCGCGTTCCTTGTAGAAGTCGCGCAGTTCGTCCACCTGTTCCTTTTCGCTGGGAATATTACTGAAAACGCCAATTGCAGTTGATGCCATCTTTTTGTTTCTTCTGAGTTTTAAAAATTAAAGGTATATGGCTCAATTGTCATGGACAAAAAGCAGCACAACAACATAAATCAACAAATAAGGTCGGCAGTCTAGGCCCGAGGAGGTTTCAAAATTTCCAGAAAAATTTTCCCAACCCCCTAGAAATTTTTTTTGAAATTTACCCCTCGTTCCCAGCCAAAATGGGCTGATCAGATCACCATGAAGGAGTGATCTGATCAACTTGGTGTTGCTACCTTTTTTGATCAGCATCCAAAGTTATGCTTACCTGAATTTTTTTAGATTTTTTTAATGCTGATCCAGAGAAGCAATATTTTAAAAATGAAATGGGACAACACTTTTGACCACCTATATTTTGATCAAGTTGTGAATATGGTAAAATAAATCAAATAAATGTTTATGTCACAAATGCAAATATGGTATCATTGGAAAGCCCATAAAAAATGCTATCCAATGGTATGCTACTTATCTGTTGAAATTGGAAAATGACAATTTTATACGCAATTATTTATTTCAGCATGCGAAGACCGAGTGAAAGTAAGTCAACTTGCTCAATTAGCATCGTAGGTCCCCCCCCCCCGCATGGACGGTAAAAAACGAAAAAAATTGCCAAAAAATAATTGGCGTAAAACAAAACGCCAACACACTCAAATTGAAAAACAAATTATATTTTCATCTGATCAAATGTTTTAAAATCGTAAAAACTCATTAGAAAACATAGTTTTTTACAGCAAAACTAAACATTTATTGTAATGTGAGGGCAAATTATTTATTAAATATAAAAAATTGAAAAATGTATGAAAAATAACAACAACAAAAAATAATAAGCTTATAAAAAACTACAAAAGACTGATCAGAGTTCATTTGAATCAAAAATGGCGTTTCGAATGGCAGATTCTCTAGCACAGAACATCAAAATATCGTGGAGATCTTAGGTGTTTGCTTTGCGCGCGAGATCGTCATTGAACAACGCGTGAAATTTCTCCACAGGCTGCTCACTGAGAAAGCCCCAAAATCCATGGTTTTCAGCAAATTCAGGGGCATGGTGGACCAAATGATGAAATTTTGAAGTCGAACAGTGGCGGCGAAAGTGCTCCAACATGTGAACACGGAATTGATCAGCAGTGGCGCGGAAATCAGCGATTTGATCAGCAGAAAGCAAATCAGCGACGGCAAATGATTGGAGTTTTGCCAGGAGTTCAAGAGCCATGAAAAAATTGGGTCGGAAGGCCATCAATTTCACGTATGTCTGCCAATTGTCGTGCCACGTCCGAAAAGGCAACTCGAATGCCTGCACTTGTTTCTGCACCTATAAAATGCACATGTAAATGTTAAAAATTGGCTTGCTCAGAAATTACCCCTGTAGCATCCAAGCAAAGAAAAATTTGAAGCTGCCCCAGGGGTTGCCACATTTCCAATTAGGAGGCCCAGTTTCATGAAATTGCCACCAAAATCACCAGCGAGACACAATTTGAGCGCATTGCCAGGAAGAACACGCAATTTGTTATTGGCCCGAAGCCGTTTCGCACGCTCTGTGAGAACATCAGCAACATTTGTGCAGGAAAGAACAACTGTCGATTGGCCGCTCTTAAATTTAAGAGAAAATTTGAAAAAAATTGATAAAAGTACAGGGAAAAGGTCAGCATCAATCCGACGCGTGGCATACACTTCGCCGTTGAAAAGTCCGCGGTACTCATCCATGAATGACTGAGAGGTGGCAAAAAAGTCGCGTCCAAGTCGGCCGAGTTCGTGTTTCAATTTTCTTCTTTGATCGGGAACAATTCCAACGCTTTGACAAATTCTGACGTCATCCCAGGCCGACAAGCGTTGTTGTCCACTTGAGTTGCGCTTTCTTGGCACAGATTTTGGTGTACTGATCAGTTTCATTCGTCCTTCTGGGCTGATCGATCGGCTCAAGCGGCGGACAATGGCACCGACAAGTAAACGCTTGGACCTTGGCGAATGTTGGTCTACAGAAACATGCATAAAAGTGAAATTAAGCAAAATTATTTTCTCTTACTGAGTACGCTTGTGAGTTGGCATATGTCCGCTCTTTGCGCGCTTCCTTTCTTTTCGGCGAATCGCTTTTTGGGCCTCCCTCTGGGCGTCCTATTTTCCTTGTCGTCGTCATCGTTGGGCCTTTTCTCCGGTTCACGGACTAGTGAAGGTGTTCGCTGCAGCTCAGCCAATTGTTGCCGCAGCTGTGCAACACGACGTTGTAGCTTGAAATTGGTCTCGCAAAGTGCACTGTTCCCAAAAGCATGGATGTTCCAGTCGGTTTGGGTTGAGGCTTCCGTTGTTTGTGTCGCGCATTGGACTCCCGCTTCTGCTGTTGCGGCCCAGGCCGGCGGTTGTTGATCGTCAATGTCCAAATTCCGGGACATTTGGACATCATTCTCCAGCTGGAAGTAAAAATGCACTAAAAAAAGTGAATATTTGATATTTTTTGAAATTAAAATCATTAAAACTCACCTGAATGGTCGTAAGTCACTTCCAACTCCTCCTCTTGGCCCATTTCTTGCTGCTCGGTCTCGGCTTCTCCTTTCTCGTCGTCAATTTGTTGCTGTTGGACTGTTGAAATTAGTTTGAAATATTTTAGGACCTAAAAATCAGTTGAAAAACTCACTTCTCTTGGCCAATTTGGCTTGTCTCGCCTTGGCTGTTTGCGCTCGCCTTTCCCCTTCCTTTTGCCACCGCTGTTTCACCGCCTCTCTTTTGATATCTCGATTTAATTTGGCCATTAAATGAAAAAAATAGAAATTTCTTGCAAATCTTAACATATCTCATGAAAAAGTGTATAAAACATAAAATGGCTGTATTACATTATGCAGAATTTTTTTCTCTATCGCTGTGCAAAATTTGGTGTGAATTTAACAAGCAGAAAAAAAGTTAAACAGGATGAAGTAAATGTTGTTCTTTACATTATTAAGAATGAAGAGATAGTACGTAAAAGTGAGAGAAATAAAGATAAAAAGTAAATGTGACTGAACGCCAATTTTTTCCCATAATTATCCATAAAAAGATTTATTGTCGCTTTTTTTTCTTTTTTACCGTCCATGCCCGGAATTCGAAAAAAAAATTCACTAATAAATTTTTTTTAATGAAATGCATCCCCTCTCTGACTGTTCCTGCATCACAACCCAACCGTTTCCTCCATATTCGTTCTGTTTAATTAATTTTAGGTCAGTACAAAAACCGTTCACTGGACCTGTTCGTTTTTTTGTGTGCCCCCGGCGCTTCTCTCCCTTCCTCGTTCACCGGCCTTTTGCAGCAGCAGATTATGCTGTTCTTCCTTCCCCCCCCCTTTCCCTCCGTTTTTGCTCGTTCTTCCTTCCATCCTATGTGATGTGAACGGCTTGCCGTTCGTCTCTCTCTCTCGCTTGCGCCATTCATTTCTGTCTCTTCATCTGATTGATTTTTATCAGATTATAAATCAGCAATTCGGCTCGGCCCGTGCCGCTTGTGCGATGAATTCGTCAAAGGATGCTCCTGGTTTACGAGTCATTTCCAAAGTGGTCGCTAATTCCGAGTTAGGTAGGGCCCTAATGAAATGCATGGCCGAATATTCGTCGTAGAGCTGTTCGCTGAGCCCCGGATATGCACAACGGACCAAGCTCGAAATACGTTCGCCGAGCTGATCTATGGTTCGTTCGGCTGAAGCCAGACTCCTTTCATCAGTTGATCAAACGCCGTCAGTTGTTTGGCATCTGTGTCGTCCAATTGTCGAATGATCGCTCTTCTGATCAGCTGATAATCATGGCGATTTTCAGCAACGGCGGAATTGAAAGCTCTCTCAGCTTTGCCAAAACATTTGGAACGCAGCGCCCGCAAGCGCTTCTGTTCAAGCCATTCTTCTGTCGCCATATCAAATTGTTTGAAAAAGGCCGTGCTAAATGCAGCTGTTTGGGTCGAGTCCAATTCACTGATTCTCTTCAACAAATATTTCCAAATCGAGGACAAATAACTTTATTTAAAACAGCAACAATAATTGGGAGAACTCCGAGGAAAATAAAAGACTATATAAAGAGTGCACTGCCAAAGGAATGAATTGAAAGGAAGATGTGGGAACAAATTCTGCTGGGAAAGGAATGACAAATATAGATTACACAGAGATTAAAAGACAGACAATAAAACAAAATTATGAAGGGACAATATAATTAAACAAAACAACACTAAAAATCAAATTCTAACACAGATTGATTTTTATCAGTTTGGAAACCAGCAATTCCATTCGGATTTATGACTCAACAAGGCGCTCATAGGATGTTTGCATTCTGCGGAAAAATAGTCCTATTTAAAAAAGTCTAACTTTCACGTATACCTGATCGATTTTTATCAGATTAGAAATCAGCAATTCCATTCGGATTTATGACTCAACAAGGCGCTCATAGGATGTTTGCATTCTGCGGAAAAATAGTCCTATTTAAAAAAGTCTAACTTTCACGTATACCTGATCGATTTTTATCAGATTAGAAATCAGCAATTCCATTCGGATTTATGACTCAACAAGGCGCTCATAGGATTGTTTGCATTCTGCGGAAAAATAGTCCTATTTAAAAAAGTTTAACTTTCACGTATACCTGATCGATTTTTATCAGATTAGAAATTAGCAATTCCATTCGGATTTATGACTCAACAAGGCGCTCATAGGATGTTGGAATTCTGAGGAAAAATAGTCCTATTTAAAAAAGTCTAACTTTTACGTGTACCTGATCGATTTTTATCAGATTAGAAATTAGCAATTCCATTCGGATTTATGACTAAACAAGGCGCTCATAGGATGTTTGCATTCTGAGGAAAAATAGTTCTATTTAAAAAAGTCTAACTTTCACGGGTACCTGATCGATTTTTATCAGATTAGAAATCAGCAATTCCATTCGGATTTATGACTCAACAAGGCGCTCATAGGATTGTTTGCATTCTGCGGAAAAATAGTCCTATTTAAAAAAGTCTAACTTTCACGTATACCTGATCGATTTTTATCAGATTAGAAATCAGCAATTCCATTCGGATTTATGACTCAACAAGGCGCTCATAGGATTGTTTGCATTCTGCGGAAAAATAGTCCTATTTAAAAAAGTTTAACTTTCACGTATACCTGATCGATTTTTATCAGATTAGAAATTAGCAATTCCATTCGGATTTATGACTCAACAAGGCGCTCATAGGATGTTGGAATTCTGAGGAAAAATAGTCCTATTTAAAAAAGTCTAACTTTTACGTGTACCTGATCGATTTTTATCAGATTAGAAATTAGCAATTCCATTCGGATTTATGACTAAACAAGGCGCTCATAGGATGTTTGCATTCTGAGGAAAAATAGTTCTATTTAAAAAAGTCTAACTTTCACGGGTACCTGATTGATTTTTATCAGATTAGAAATCAGCAATTCCATTCGGATTTATGACTCAACAAGGCGCTCATAGGATGTTTGCATTCTGCGGAAAAATAGTCCTATTTAAAAAAGTCTAACTTTCACGTATACCTGATCGATTTTTATCAGATTAGAAATCAGCAATTCCATTCGGATTTATGACTCAACAAGGCGCTCATAGGATGTTTGAATTCTGAGGAAAAATAGTCCTATTT
The DNA here is from genome assembly GCA_004148225.2 of Heterodera glycines. NCBI lineage: Eukaryota > Metazoa > Nematoda > Chromadorea > Rhabditida > Heteroderidae > Heterodera > Heterodera glycines. Next base: position 4,439,576 of record CP049713.1, read on the forward strand.
AAAAAAGTTTAACTTTCACGTATACCTGATCGATTTTTATCAGATTAGAAATTAGCAATTCCATTCGGATTTATGACTCAACAAGGCGCTCATAGGATGTTTGAATTCTGAGGAAAAATAGTCCTATTTAAAAAAGTCTAACTTTCACGTATACCTGATCGATTTTTATCAGATTAGAAATCAGCAATTCCATTCGGATTTATGACTCAACAAGGCGCTCATAGGATGTTTGCATTCTGCGGAAAAATAGTCCTATTTAAAAAAGTCTAACTTTCACGTATACCTGATCGATTTTTATCAGATTAGAAATCAGCAATTCCATTCGGATTTATGACTCAACAAGGCGCTCATAGGATGTTTGCATTCTGCGGAAAAATAGTCCTATTTAAAAAAGTCTAACTTTCACATTTATGACTCAACAAGGCGCTCATAGGATGTTTGCATTCTGCGGAAAAATAGTCCTATTTAAAAAAGTCTAACTTTCACGTATACCTGATCGATTTTTATCAGATTAGAAATCAGCAATTCCATTCGGATTTATGACACAACAAGGCGCTCATAGGATGTTTGCATTCTGCGGAAAAATAGTCCTATTTAAAAAAGTCTAACTTTCACATTTATGACTCAACAAGGCGCTCATAGGATGTTTGCATTCTGCGGAAAAATAGTCCTATTTAAAAAAGTTTAACTTTCACGTATACCTGATCGATTTTTATCAGATTAGAAATTAGCAATTCCATTCGGATTTATGACTAAACAAGGCGCTCATAGGATGTTTGCATTCTGAGGAAAAATAGTTCTATTTAAAAAAGTCTAACTTTCACGGGTACCTGATTGATTTTTATCAGATTAGAAATCAGCAATTCCATTCGGATTTATGACTCAACAAGGCGCTCATAGGATGTTTGCATTCTGCGGAAAAATAGTCCTATTTAAAAAAGTCTAACTTTCACGTATACCTGATCGATTTTTATCAGATTAGAAATCAGCAATTCCATTCGGATTTATGACTCAACAAGGCGCTCATAGGATGTTTGCATGCTGCGGAAAAATAGTCCTATTTAAAAAAGTCTAACTTTCACGTATACCTGATCGATTTTTATCAGATTAGAAATCAGCAATTCCATTCGGATTTATGACTCAACAAGGCGCTCATAGGATGTTTGCATTCTGCGGAAAAATAGTCCTATTTAAAAAAGTCTAACTTTCACGTATACCTGATCGATTTTTATCAGATTAGAAATCAGCAATTCCATTCGGATTTATGACTCAACAAGGCGCTCATAGGATGTTTGAATTCTGAGGAAAAATAGTCCTATTTAAAAAAGTTTAACTTTCACGTATACCTGATCGATTTTTATCAGATTAGAAATTAGCAATTCCATTCGGATTTATGACTCAACAAGGCGCTCATAGGATGTTTGCATTCTGCGGAAAAATAGTCCTATTTAAAAAAGTCTAACTTTCACGTATACCTGATCGATTTTTATCAGATTAGAAATCAGCAATTCCATTCGGATTTATGACTCAACAAGGCGCTCATAGGATGTTTGCATTCTGCGGAAAAATAGTCCTATTTAAAAAAGTCTAACTTTCACATTTATGACTCAACAAGGCGCTCATAGGATGTTTGCATTCTGCGGAAAAAATAGTCCTATTTAAAAAAGTCTAACTTTCACGTATACCTGATCGATTTTTATCAGATTAGAAATCAGCAATTCCATTCGGATTTATGACTCAACAAGGCGCTCATAGGATGTTTGCATTTGAGGAAAAATAGTCCTATTTAAAAAAGTTTAACTTTCACGTATACCTGATCGATTTTTATCAGATTAGAAATTAGCAATTCCATTCGGATTTATGACTCAACAAGGCGCTCATAGGATGTTTGCATTCTGCGGAAAAATAGTCCTATTTAAAAAAGTCTAACTTTCACGTATACCTGATCGATTTTTATCAGATTAGAAATCAGCAATTCCATTCGGATTTATGACTCAACAAGGCGCTCATAGGATGTTTGCATTCTGCGGAAAAATAGTCCTATTTAAAAAAGTCTAACTTTCACATTTATGACTCAACAAGGCGCTCATAGGATGTTTGCATTCTGCGGAAAAATAGTCCTATTTAAAAAAGTCTAACTTTCACGTATACCTGATCGATTTTTATCAGATTAGAAATCAGCAATTCCATTCGGATTTATGACACAACAAGGCGCTCATAGGATGTTTGCATTCTGCGGAAAAATAGTCCTATTTAAAAAAGTCTAACTTTCACATTTATGACTCAACAAGGCGCTCATAGGATGTTTGCATTCTGCGGAAAAATAGTCCTATTTAAAAAAGTTTAACTTTCACGTATACCTGATCGATTTTTATCAGATTAGAAATTAGCAATTCCATTCGGATTTATGACAACAAGGCACTCATAGGATGTTTGCATTCTGAGGAAAAATAGTTCTATTTAAAAAAGTCTAACTTTCACGGTACCTGATTGATTTTTATCAGATTAGAAATCAGCAATTCCATTCGGATTTATGACACAACAAGGCGCTCATAGGATGTTTGCATTCTGCGGAAAAATAGTCCTATTTAAAAAAGTCTAACTTTCACATTTATGACTCAACAAGGCGCTCATAGGATGTTTGCATTCTGCGGAAAAATAGTCCTATTTAAAAAAGTTTAACTTTCACGTATACCTGATCGATTTTTATCAGATTAGAAATTAGCAATTCCATTCGGATTTATGACTAAACAAGGCGCTCATAGGATGTTTGCATTCTGAGGAAAAATAGTTCTATTTAAAAAAGTCTAACTTTCACGGGTACCTGATTGATTTTTATCAGATTAGAAATCAGCAATTCCATTCGGATTTATGACTCAACAAGGCGCTCATAGGATGTTTGCATTCTGCGGAAAAATAGTCCTATTTAAAAAAGTCTAACTTTCACGTATACCTGATCGATTTTTATCAGATTAGAAATCAGCAATTCCATTCGGATTTATGACTCAACAAGGCGCTCATAGGATGTTTGCATGCTGCGGAAAAATAGTCCTATTTAAAAAAGTCTAACTTTCACGTATACCTGATCGATTTTTATCAGATTAGAAATCAGCAATTCCATTCGGATTTATGACTCAACAAGGCGCTCATAGGATGTTTGCATTCTGCGGAAAAATAGTCCTATTTAAAAAAGTCTAACTTTCACGTATACCTGATCGATTTTTATCAGATTAGAAATCAGCAATTCCATTCGGATTTATGACTCAACAAGGCGCTCATAGGATGTTTGAATTCTGAGGAAAAATAGTCCTATTTAAAAAAGTTTAACTTTCACGTATACCTGATCGATTTTTATCAGATTAGAAATTAGCAATTCCATTCGGATTTATGACTCAACAAGGCGCTCATAGGATGTTTGCATTCTGCGGAAAAATAGTCCTATTTAAAAAAGTCTAACTTTCACGTATACCTGATCGATTTTTATCAGATTAGAAATCAGCAATTCCATTCGGATTTATGACTCAACAAGGCGCTCATAGGATGTTTGCATTCTGCGGAAAAATAGTCCTATTTAAAAAAGTCTAACTTTCACATTTATGACTCAACAAGGCGCTCATAGGATGTTTGCATTCTGCGGAAAAATAGTCCTATTTAAAAAAGTCTAACTTTCACGTATACCTGATCGATTTTTATCAGATTAGAAATCAGCAATTCCATTCGGATTTATGACTCAACAAGGCGCTCATAGGATGTTTGCATTTGAGGAAAAATAGTCCTATTTAAAAAAGTTTAACTTTCACGTATACCTGATCGATTTTTATCAGATTAGAAATTAGCAATTCCATTCGGATTTATGACTCAACAAGGCGCTCATAGGATGTTTGCATTCTGCGGAAAAATAGTCCTATTTAAAAAAGTCTAACTTTCACGTATACCTGATCGATTTTTATCAGATTAGAAATCAGCAATTCCATTCGGATTTATGACTCAACAAGGCGCTCATAGGATGTTTTGCATTCTGCGGAAAAATAGTCCTATTTAAAAAAGTCTAACTTTCACATTTATGACTCAACAAGGCGCTCATAGGATGTTTGCATTCTGCGGAAAAATAGTCCTATTTAAAAAAGTCTAACTTTCACGTATACCTGATCGATTTTTATCAGATTAAAATCAGCAATTCCATTCGGATTTATGACACAACAAGGCGCTCATAGGATGTTTGCATTCTGCGGAAAAATAGTCCTATTTAAAAAAGTCTAACTTTCACAATTTATGACTCAACAAGGCGCTCATAGGATGTTTGCATTCTGCGGAAAAATAGTCCTATTTAAAAAAGTTTAACTTTCACGTATACCTGATCGATTTTTATCAGATTAGAAATTAGCAATTCCATTCGGATTTATGACTAAACAAGGCACTCATAGGATGTTTGCATTCTGAGGAAAAATAGTTCTATTTAAAAAAGTCTAACTTTCACGGGTACCTGATTGATTTTTATCAGATTAGAAATCAGCAATTCCATTCGGATTTATGACTCAACAAGGCGCTCATAGGATGTTTGCATGCTGTGGAAAAATAGTCCTATTTAAAAAAGTCTAACTTTCACATTTATGACTCAACAAGGCGCTCATAGGATGTTTGCATTCTGCGGAAAAATAGTCCTATTTAAAAAAGTTTAACTTTCACGTATACCTGATCGATTTTTATCAGATTAGAAATTAGCAATTCCATTCGGATTTATGACTCAACAAGGCGCTCATAGGATGTTTGGAATTCTGCGGAAAAATAGTCCTATTTAAAAAAGTCTAACTTTCACGTATACCTGATCGATTTTTATCAGATTAGAAATCAGCAATTCCATTCGGATTTATGACTCAACAAGGCGCTCATAGGATTGTTTGCATTCTGCGGAAAAATAGTTCTATTTAAAAAAGTCTAACTTTCACGGGTACCTGATTGATTTTTATCAGATTAGAAATCAGCAATTCCATTCGGATTTATGACTCAACAAGGCGCTCATAGGATGTTTGCATTCTGCGGAAAAATAGTCCTATTTAAAAAAGTCTAACTTTTACGTGTACCTGATCGATTTTTATCAGATTAGAAATCAGCAATTCCATTCGGATTTATGACTCAACAAGGCGCTCATAGGATGTTTGCATTCTGCGGAAAAATAGTCCTATTTAAAAAAGTCTAACTTTCACGTATACCTGATCGATTTTTATCAGATTAGAAATCAGCAATTCCATTCGGATTTATGACTCAACAAGGCGCTCATAGGATGTTTGAATTCTGAGGAAAAATAGTCCTATTTAAAAAAGTTTAACTTTCACGTATACCTGATCGATTTTTATCAGATTAGAAATTAGCAATTCCATTCGGATTTATGACTCAACAAGGCGCTCATAGGATGTTTGCATTCTGCGGAAAAATAGTCCTATTTAAAAAAGTCTAACTTTCACGTATACCTGATCGATTTTTATCAGATTAGAAATCAGCAATTCCATTCGGATTTATGACTCAACAAGGCGCTCATAGGATGTTTGCATTCTGCGGAAAAATAGTCCTATTTAAAAAAGTCTAACTTTCACATTTATGACTCAACAAGGCGCTCATAGGATGTTTGCATTCTGCGGAAAAATAGTCCTATTTAAAAAAGTCTAACTTTCACGTATACCTGATCGATTTTTATCAGATTAGAAATCAGCAATTCCATTCGGATTTATGACTCAACAAGGCGCTCATAGGATGTTTGCATTTGAGGAAAAATAGTCCTATTTAAAAAAGTTTAACTTTCACGTATACCTGATCGATTTTTATCAGATTAGAAATTAGCAATTCCATTCGGATTTATGACCTTTTCTTTATTATTATTTCATTAATGTTGTATTTTTATTCCATTTATAAGTTGAAGCACATTTTTCATTTTTTCAAATAAAATTGACAAATAATCAAATGAAAATGTAAAATGATGATAGGGAATACTTAATTCCTTCTTCTGTTATTCATGAGTTTTATTCGTAAATAATCACGGGTATTATTTTTGTTTTTTGCATTCCTTTGGTTTTGTCTCACAACGGATAGACTCTTTTGTACACAATTTGAGTGTGCAAAAGCATGTGATAGGTGGCACACCGGGGCGACTTGCCACAGTTCGGGTGGACGGTGGCCATGTGCAGACGCGCCTCCAAATGGGTGGCATTTAGCAAAATCCACTCACGGATCATCTAAAAAGCAATTCATTTCCATTTGGCACTTTTTTCGCAAACTTAATTAATGAGACTGAATTGGCAATTCCCCGCTTTTCTAAAATTCGGATTTTGTTAAATAATAAAAAAAATTTTAAAATTTCAGCAAAAATTATTCCATTTTATGGCCGATTCAACTTCAATTTCGGCTTCTTCTCGTGCCGATTATCTAAAGCGGTACATGACAGATGAGAAGAAAAAGAAAAAGGGCGCAAAGGAACAAAAAAGCGGAAAAAGTGCCGGGTAAAAAGCAAAAAATTTGGTTTAAAATTACGAAAAGTGTTTTTAGAATGCGACTGCTCGACGACGAGGACACTTTCATTCGGACGCCGCATGCCAAGCCGAGCAAAATCGACGAAGACGGAATTGAGGAGGATGAGGACGATGAGCTAATGGACGACATCGACCGCAATTTGATGGCATTGAAACGGAAGGGCAAAGAAATGGCGGGGCCCAATTTCAAAACGGACTTATTCGTCACCGTCGAAGGAGGTGGGGAAATGCATTTTACTGGAGTATTTATGATTCAATTACTTATTCATTAACTGAATTTTAGCCCTTTCGGACGACGACATCAAAAAAGAGCCGCTTTCCCCCGCCCATTTGGAAGCGGACGAAGAAAGGGGCAAAAGTCGGTCAAAAGAAAAGAAACGACGGACAAAAGACACAACAGAGGCAAAGCACGAAATTAAGGAGGAGGAAACGGTTGGTCATTTGAACAATGGACACGGCGATTCAATTTTGGGCTCCAAGTACAATTAAGTTGGATTTTTCGTCGGAGTGGTCTGTGAGTTAGTCAACAAAAAGGGGGTCTCAGGTTCAAATTTCCTTATGTTGTGTGTAATTTAAATTAAGACAAATAAATAAAATAATTAATACAGAACGCCAAGCAACATTCAAAACCTGAAACTGATAGACACCATTTTATGTATTTTTTTATAGCTTATAACTTTGTGAATAATAGATCAAATAAAACTATGTTGTGCTCATTTTGAAGGGAAAATTCTGAAGAATATTGTAAGTTTTATTTTAAAAAATTTTAAATTTTGCAAAGTTTTGGCGTTCTGATTACTAAATAAACAATAAACTTACGAGCGGTTGGGCGCCGCTTCGCGGCGCCAACCACTCTTTTAATACAATTTTATTTTTTCGCTTTGGATTTAGTTTCAGCATAAAGCTTACTAACGATACCCGCGGCGAGAACGCACCAAAGCATTGGGTACCAAAGGAGCTAAGGAGTTAAATGATAGTTAAAGGGACAACTTATGTCCCGCCCTATCATACACGCACCCTCCCCGTTAATGCAGCGATTAACTTACCTTTATTTGCTCCTTTAAAAACATAAAAATATTTAAATTTATAAAAATCGAAATTTATATTAAAGTTTCCAGCCATACGATATTCTTTGCTTTTTTTCATTATTTTCATTGGAATATTTGATTTTAATTCGTTCCCAGCTCCGTGTTCTTGATAAAGCCACATACAATTGGCCATGAGCGAAAACATCTCGTGTTAGGTCAACACCAATTTTCTCAAAAGTTTGTCCTTGTGCACTATTAATTGTCATACAAAAAGCTAATTTTAATGGATATTGATGTCGTTTAAGTACATACGGAATTTTTTATCTTCTATTAAACTTATTCTAGGGATAAAATCAATTTCTCCGATTCTGTCTCCTGTTAAGATCATAACTCTTAATACGTTTTTTTGAATTTGTAAACGTGTTCCATTACATAATCCCATATTTACGTTTAAATTTCTTATTAATTTTGTAACACAATTAGTTTTGAGTTTAAGTTCATGATCAGGAAGACTATTTATTTGAAGTTTATTGAGGACCTCAGGTAGAATAGGTGCTCCTTTACTTTCAGCGTCATCAATGCTTTTAAAAATATATTCCTTACCAGGAAACTTTTTTAGAATATTTTCATTATACATATTAATTTCTCTGTTATACGGTGCCAAAATACAATGACTGCATAATTTCGAAAAATCATTTTTTTTAATTATTTCACCGAAAATTTCATTTTCTAAATCATTTTTTCCAATATCACAAATATTTGGAAGAAATATATAATTTTCATCATTGCCTTTGCCATTTCCTATTTCTAAAATTTCTTTTGCAAAGTTTTGTGATCCACTTTCAATGCGCATATTTTTTGTTAAATGAAAGATCTTAAAATTATGCCACAAATCACTTTTTTGTAATATTAAGTCTAAAATTTCTGCTTTTGTTGCTTTATTTTTAATTGGTAAACATTGACGGAAATCTCCACTTAAAATCATAATTTTTCCGCCAAAAAGAAAATCGTTTTTATGTATTTCCTTTAATTTTTTATCGATTATTTTGAAAAATTGCGGTTTGAACAAAAGATTTCCCTGTCCCTCCTGGACCATCAATGTAAAAACATTTGGTTTGATTTTCCGTGGGGTGTTCAAAAATTGTTTTTATATTTTCAAATATTTCTTTTTGTTCCTTATTCATTAATGAAAATTTGTTTAAGGCAAGGTTTAATTCATCTTTTGGGTTAATAATTTGATCCTCTGAAATGTTTTTTATAGTTTCATTTATTTTTGGCATGCCTTCAAAATCTTTTAAACTTTTTTCATGGAAGTGAACGAAGGCCTTTAGGAAATTTGAATTGACTTGCTTCATTTAAGCATTTGTCCCATTCTAAATCATGCCTAAGGCTAAACATGCTTCTGCATACGTGTTATATTTAAAGCCATTAACAACTTTTAAATCATTAAAACTTTTGGCTCTAGTGCACTTTATGAGTCCAATCGACTTTTATGAGTCCACCGCCAATTGAGTTTTATGAGTCCAATCAATTGACAATCCCGTTTATACAATAACTTTGTTCATGTTCGAACAAATCCTATCTTTTTGGTATCATTCGAAAGCACAAAGTCTAACGAAGCTAAAATATATAAAATCGCAGCGTTCAGGCAATTACAAAAAAAGATTTGATTAAATTGTATAAAAACACGGGATTGTCAATTGATTGGACTCATAAAAGTCGATTGGACTTTCGTACTATTACAAAACGCCACGCCAATTCAAAGCATGGCGGATACAGACACTCAACTTTATTAAATAGGATTTTGGTTTTTTAAATCAAAATTCCATCCTTTTGTCGGTCAGGGTCGTTTTCGTACCGCCGTTTTCGTACCACCGTTTTCGTACGGGGGACATTTTCGTACAAGTTCTTGTACAAGCGTCAGATTCAAATAGAAAAACTTAAGAACTAATAAAACCAAATTTTTTGTTTCCCATTCATAAAATTTTGTAGAAAATTCATAACTTTATAATAATAACAAAATCCGGGACAAACTAGGTCGCACGCATCTCATAATTTCGGAAAATACCAGCGAGAAAATTGTTAAGGTTTTCGGGATTGACATTGGCATTGGCATAATTGTGATCATTTTGAGGGACAATATTGTTATTGATATCGTTATAGCGTTGGACGCGACGAAGAATCCGTGCGTCGGCATCGCTATACTTCTTTTTCTATGCACCATCATGCACCAATTTATCATTATTTAGTTTTTGTTTTAATTACTTGCTGCTGGTTCATTTTGTAGTTAATAAAAGCTTAACTGTCAAAACATTAAAAGTAATTAAAAAAAAATTAACAAATTATTTGAATGCAATTTTTTTTTTGCATATCCACTCGTACGAAAACGGCGGTACGAAAACGTCCCCGGTACGAAAACGGCGGTACGAAAACGTCCTGGCCCGTCCTTTTGTTCCCATCGGATACAATAATTAGGGTTGTAAATTATATGGACTAAAAAACGCGAAATATGGACATTAAATATGGACTAAAAAAGCCCGAAATATGGACTAAAAAGGCCAAAAATGGCCAAATATGGACCAAAATATGGATAAAAAATGCCAAAATATATGTTGTAAACCCCCAAAAATCCCAAAAAAGGTGTGCATATTTAATATTTGCTTAAATAAACCTAAAAAGTACAATAAACAACCAAAAAATGGGGTTTAAAACTTAAAAATGCATATTTTTTATTGTTGTTCGTTGTATCAAAAACACCTCCAAGTTTGCCAAATTTCGAAAAAATTCTCATTAAAAAAAAAGAAATGTTCGCAAAAAAATGACGAAAATATTTATTGAAAATGCCAAAATGACGACGAAAACTCAAATTTTTCGTGTTTTGTGGGGTGTAATTTTTAAAAATTTCCAAAAAGTTGATCTTTAGGGGTGTATTTTTCGTTTTTTTTTCATTTTTCTTGTGAAAATTTCCAAAAAATGGCCAAAATATGGACTAAAAACCCAAAAATGGCGAAATATGGATTTATTCCCGAAAACCCCCAAAATATGGATTTATATGGACTAAAAACCTTCACCAAATCAAAAAATTTTAACGCAGAAATGCTATTTTTAAGCCCCTTTCTTCATAGCATATGCGCAGAAAAAATATGTTAATCCATATAATTTACAACCCTAACAATAATGGATAAATAAGTGGTTCAACAATTGGGTCTAATGGATAAACATTTTTTAATTGTTTACTTCCTTTTTCAACGACCACTATATTTGCTGGCGGCAATTCATCATTTGCGTTACAAACAATTTCTATTTTTTCTAGTAAGTCACCATCTAAAGCGTAAGAAAGGGAGCCCAAAATTGAATCGCCGTGTGGAAAACCGGGGGACAGATGTAAAATTTAGTAAAAAAAAAAACGAAAATTCCCAGGGGAAGAGAGCAGTGACAGAAAAACAAAAACCCCAATTAATTGTCATATTTCCGCTTTTCCAAATTTTGTCATCGATTCTTTTTAATAGTAAAACCCGGTTTTGCAATTGCAAAACATTTCCCAAATAAATTCACCAATTATAAACCTTAAATGTTTTTTGGCATTTATTCCTTTCTTAATTGATAGCTTTTTAAATTTGTCTTTATCAAAGTGAATAATTCCTTTGTTTTGACCAGAACGAAATGCCAACAATCGCCAAAAAGCGACGGATGGACAACGGAGGACGCGCGGGGCTTTTGAGCAAAGAGGCGATGGAGCGGGAGGAACGCGAGCTGCGCGAGAGGGACCTCCAAGTGAGCAAAACATGGGAAGGAAATGGGCGACGGTTCGGCAATTTTCATGACCATTTCCATTTTAAAATTTAAATTGCACAAAATTCCACCTGATTAGTGAGGAAAACTGGCCCGGCACTTTTTACGTCCGTATTTACAAATGATTTGACCATTTTAAGCGCCTCAATGAGTTGGAAGCGTCCACCGCGGAGAGTGGTCGCGACGCGGAAACGCGCAAGCGCGAGACGGGGTTTGAGCGAAGGCGGCGCGGGGAGAAGCGCGAGACGGCGGAGGACGCGGCACGCAAAGAGCGCGAGGCGGCCAAACAGAAGGAAATGGAGGCCAAATATTCTCTGTGGAACCGAGGGGTGGCACAGGCGGAGGAAGTAAGGGGACAGAGACGCAGAGGGGGCGAAATTGGGGAAAATGTGACAAAAGGAATTTCCAAGGGGTAACGGAACAAATTTGGGATAAAAAAATACGCAAAAATCGGCATGGTTTTGAAAACCCTTGTCCATTTGGAGCTATCATGACCGGTCATTTTGCATTAATGGCTGCGTAAATTCGCTCCAAAAACAATTTTTGGGCCGCATTTATTTCGGACAAAAAAAAACATTAATTTTTGTCACTCAAAATGTGTCCTCACAGTTCTGCTGTTGACTTTCTCAATCCCCGCCTTCATCTTCCACTAGAAAATTATTTTTAAAATAGAGCGAAAAAATCGGAATTGATGCCGAGGGGGGGGGGTAATGCAACTAAAAAGTGTTTTTTTGTAAACGACGGACGATTGGGACAGGGGGGGGGGTGTCTCGGGACCGATTTTTCATACGAAGGTCCAAATTTTCTCCGGCGACGACCTTTTTTGCTATTCAGACAGACCACTTTTTTTGCGGCGTGTTTTCCAAAAAACTTTTGGGGAAGGGGTGACGGGCGGTTCGGCGGCACCCTTTATTGACATATTTTTCCAAATTTCGGGGTATTTGCATTAAATCGAAAAGTGCCTAAAATAACTCTAACATTTTTTTGGTAATTTTAGCGTGATGCCAAGCTGCAGGAGATGGGCAAAGTGTTGGACGAGGGATTTGCGCGTTACGCGGACGACGAGGCAATGAACGCGCGGTTGAAGGAACAGTTGCACGAGGAGGACCCAATGGCGGAGTATTTCCGCGTCAAATCCCACAAAGTCCAAATGCGCACCGGTGTTGGTATGTTTGGAATTGGCACCACTTAAAATGGCGCACTTTCGTACCCCCGAGCCCGTAGCCAAAAAAATTTCGGGAGGGGGAATCCGAAGACCCCTTTTTTTGCTCTTCGAGTCTCAAATTTTTTGTCCAAATGTTCATCGCCAGGGAGAAAAGCAAAACTTTTGTACCCCTTTTTTGCCAAAAAAATTTTTTGGTTAAATTTTCAAAAATATGCCATTTGGGGGTCCAGTGATGCCGAGATTAGGCGCCGCCGGGGAAAATTTTTGGAATTTTTAATGCAATTTTTTCTTAACAAAATCTGTTTGAGCAATGCTTTTGCCAATTCAAAATGCCTTCGTTTCTCCCGCTTCAGTGTACCCCTCCTACAAAGGCCAATTTCCCCCCAATCGCTTTTCAATTGCGCCCGGCTACCGGTGGGACGGCGTGAACCGCTCCAATGGCTTTGAGTCGAAATTGCAATTGGAGAAAAACAAACGGAGGCGCGCGAGACGGACACTTACCGATCCATCGCGGAATACGAATGGCGGCGGTATGGAAATGGTTGGTTTTTTCATCATTTGCTTTTTTTGTCGGTGATGAAGTGAGCAAAGGTGGCGGTGTGCCTTAGGGAGAAAAAAGCAATGTGATCGAAAAGAGGGAAACACGGACAGCTTTTACCTCTTCAGGGTTCAAAGAATGGGCCATTCATCAGTTCGAGAAACGCGGGGAGGAAAGGGTGGTGCACTTGGTCCGAATGGGCGTTCGCACAGTGCATTTGAAAGCCCCCTCCAACGTGGTTCACACCATTTTCCTTAAAAAAACATTGTATTTTCAAAATGAAAATTACTAGACACTTACACTTTGAAGTTACACCCCTCGTTAACGTTGATACAGTTAGAATAACGCGCAAATTTTCTCCGTCTTAGCGGCACACACCCAATGTCAGCCAAAAAGTTGTTTGCGGTTTGTATATCAGGCAATACATTGTGGGCATTTGCCCAGTTATATAAATTTGCCATCTATAGGGATGGGAATTTTATGCAAATAGATGAAAATTGTGAAAAGTTAAGAAAAAAAAATAAATGACTCTGTTCCAGTTTACGGGACCACATCAGTTTATTAAGCCATAACTTTTTTCTTACTTTATCAATTCTCAACATTCTTGGTATCAATCGAAGGTTTAAATTTAGGGAATTTATAATCAAGAAAAGATAAAATATTATTACAACGATAAAACCCGAAACTCATATTTTTCGCGCATAAACAGAAATAATTGGCATTTACGTAAATATATATTATCTGTACTCAGTTTTCAAAAAAAAAATTGGTTTTTTCGGGGTCGGGAAACCGATTCGGGCATATGTTTTGACTCAACTCGAACCCTGAACCCGGATTCGAACAAAAATTCAAAATTCATTGCTCAACAAAATTCACATTTATTGCAAAAAATCGCTTTTTAGGGATTTTCAAGGTCGGAAAAACGATTTACCTTGTCGGGATCATGGTATTTTTGGCAATTGTGAAGATCATTGGTCCCGAAATTTTTTATTTGACCAATTTCGAATACCGATCAAACTCGAACAAAAAATTCAAAATTCATTTTTTTGTTCGTATCTTTACAGAATGGCCATTTTTTGGTTTTGAAACGGCTTTTGGACCTTGAAAATCCCTAAAAAGCGATTTTTTGCAATAAATGTGAATTTTGTTGAGCAATGAATTTTGAATTTTTGTTCGAATCCTTCATGGTTCGAGTTGAGTCAAAACATATGCCCGAATCGGTTTCCCGACCCCGAAAAACCCTAATACAATTATGCGCGAAAAATATGAGTTTCGGGTTTTATCGTTGTAATAATATTTTATCTTTTCTTGATTATAAATTCCCTAAATTTAAACCTTCGATTGATACCAAGAATGTTGAGAATTGATAAAGTAAGAAAAAAGTTATGGCTTAATAAACTGATGTGGTCCCGTAAACTGGAACAGAGTCATTTATTTTTTTTTCTTAACTTTTCACAATTTTCATCTATTTGCATAAAATTCCCATCCGTATAGATGGCAAATTTATATAACTGGGCAAATGCCCACAATGTATTGCCTGATATACAAACCGCAAACAACTTTTTGGCTGACATTGGGTGTGTGCCGCTAAGACGGAGAAAATTTGCGCGTTATTCTAACTGTATCAACGTTAACGAGGGGTGTAACTTCAAAGTGTAAGTGTCTAGTAATTTTCATTTTGAAAATACAATGTTTTTTTAAGGAAAATGGTGTGAACCACGTTGGAGGGGGCTTTCAAATGCACTGTGCGAACGCCCATTCGGACCAAGTGCACCACCCTTTCCTCCCCGCGTTTCTCGAACTGATGAATGACCCATTCTTTGAACCCTGAAGAGGTAAAAGCTGTCCGTGTTTCCCTCTTTTCGATCACATTGCTTTTTTCTCCCTAAGGCACACCGCCACCTTTGCTCACTTCATCACCGACAAAAAAAGCAAATGATGAAAAAACCAACCATTTCCATACCGCCGCCATTTCTCTTTCATTTTGTTTCACTTATTTCATTACCAAATTTATTTCGTCGTCTTTCCCTCTCCTTTTCCCATGTATCAATCAATCTCAATTGAAACCACGCAAATTCAATTTTTTTGAGTACAAAAAGCAAATAAATTTTAAAGACATTCCATATTTATCTTTTATCATCGTCAGTAATTTGTCGAATTTGACCATTGCGACCGGGGGATTTCTGGGTACTCATTGCGCTTGGGTCCACATTTTTGGTCAAATTTTTCAAAAGCGTAACCAGACAGTCAGACAGTGCACTATTTCCTTCTTTATTTTTCTCACCTCTTCCCTTTTCCCACACAAAATGCTGCTGCACAGCCAGCACACGGCTGCTTACTGTCTGCCCTTCCACCCGCCGCGGCCCCACGTAGACAGACAGTCAGACAGTGCACTATTTCTTCCTTCTCTCCACTGGCTATACGGAAGAAAACAAGGAAATAGTGCACTGTCTGACTGTCTGGTTACGCTTTTGAAAAATTTGACCAAAAATGGTCGGCGATCAGGTAAGCAGAGAATGAGGGGTAAGGAGAAAGCGAGTCGAATTGTGCCAATTCCATTGGGTTGGTTTGGTCCGGCGATTTCAACTTTGGTTAAATTTTTTGGGTTTTTCATCCCTCCTCGGCACTCTTTCAATCGCCATTAACTTTCGCCCTTTTAGACCCATTCTTGGCTTGCGGCCACACAGTGAGTGCCAATGCCAATTGGCTCTTGAAACTCCCTCTTATCCATACACTCACAAACATACATTGCGCCACTGATGGCCAACTTTAACTTTTGACACGATGGCCGACAATTCGAGCATCCAATACGGCGACGACCGCAAACGGATAGTGGTCGAGTGGAGAGGGGTCACACTGAGGGGACGGAACAGCACAAAACGAAGTCTCCTAAAATCGCCGGGGTAATAGTACAGATGGTACCCCCCCCCCTTTTTCGAAAAATAAGGAAAAGCCCTTTTTGAGAAGCAAATGCCAAGCCAAAGGATCATTCGGCCCCTTAATTAGTTTAAAAAAGCCGCGATCGATAATCTCGGAAAAATTCCCTCAAAAAGAGGACAAATTTCTCCGCTTAAAAAGTAATAATTTTGTGGTTATTTAATTGATGAAATTGGAATAATCGAGCAAAAACTAACCGACCGATGAAGTCATGCACATAGGAAAGAGCTGCCCAATTGGAGAGAGCAGCAACGACGAGAAAAAGGAGGACGAAAGAGAGTTTCTGAGGTTCAAGCGGAATATTTGTCTGTTGGACCATGGGAAAGGGAGGAGAAGAGAGAAGAAGAGGAAGAAGAAGCAGCTGAACGGACGGACGGATAAAGCCAAAGATTGGATAAAATGAGAAGTGAGATAATGGGCAATGGATTTATTTAATTTATTCGATTTTTTAAAATTTAATTACCCCAAAAAACCGTTTTTAATGGACTCAGCTTTGGAATTAAAAGACACAATTTTTTTTTTTGCTTTATACGAATTTCGGGTGTTCCTGGTTCTGATTTATATTTTGGACAAAGATTCATGGATTTGCGTGTCCAATCCGCCGCCCATCTCTGCGATGCCATTTATGTTTAACGAGGTTATGGGTGGCATCATACATAGTCCATCCACCATCCCCCCCCCCCTTTTCCCCCCGCCCCATTTCGGCTGTTCTTGTCCCATCCCTCCGTGCTGATGATTAGTTTTCCCTTCGGCTTATGGCCTTTGGCGTATGAGTGAGAGGGAGCGGCGCCGCCCCTCCCTTCGCCTTTTGCTCTTCCATCCGTCTCTTCCCCTTCCTTTTCACGCGCTTCATCTCCATTTTCCGGACTAAGCTCATTTATTAAGTCCAACAGGCCAATGGGCTTGGCCATGGATGGGCCACACCCAAGTAAACCCCCCCCTCCCTCCGCCCCCTCTCCCCTCCATCCCTCGGTTTGTCCTCTTTTTTTTCTCGGGAATTATCGCGCCATTTTCGACCTCTCTGCTGCTGTTTGCTTGCATCCAAACCCAAATTGAAAAGGAAAGAAAAAAATTCAGATAAAAACTACCTGTAATCGTTTATTTTTAATATTCCACTTAAATTTCATCAAGCAAACAGTACGTAGATATCATACAAAACATGAGATGTAAACTCACCATCATTCCAATCGCTGGGACCTAACCTCACCTGATTCTTCGGTATAGCAACCACCGAGACTCAATTCTCCTGCATTCCAGTCACTGGGACTCTGTTCTCCTGCATTCCAATAACTGAGACTCAACTAACCAGCATTCCAATCACTGGGACTCAACACACCAGCATTTCAATCACCGGGACTCAATTCTCCAGGACTTCAATCACTGGGACTCAATCCACCAGCATTCCAGTCACTGGGACTCTGTTCTCCTGCATTCCAATAACTGGGACTAAACTAACCAGCATTCCAATCACTGGGACTCAATTCTCCAGCATTTCAATCACCCGGACTCAGTTTTTATGCATTCCAATCACTGGGACTCTGTTCTCCTGCATTCCAATAACTGGGACTCAACTAACCAGCATTTCAATCACTGGGACTCAACCCTCCAGCAGTTCAATCACTGGGACTCAATCCACCAGCATTTCAATCACCGGGACTCAATTCTCCAGGACTTTAATCACTGGGACTCAGTTTTTATGCATTCCAATCACTGGGACCTAACCTCACCTGGTCCTTCGGCATCGCAATCATCGAGACTCAATTCTGCGACATTCCAATAACTGGGACTCAACTAACCAGCATTCCAATCACTGGGACTCAATTCTCCATCATTCCAATTCCCGGGACTCAATCCCACCAGCATTCCAATCACTGGGACTAAATCCTTCACTTTTCACGGATTCTTCGGCATCGTAATAACCGAGGACTCAATTCTCCGCCATTCCAATCACCGAGGACTCAATCCTTCACTATTCCAAACAATGAACTCAATTTTACGGATTCATCGGCATGTCAATCACGGGACTTAATTCAGACCTGTTCAGCATAATTTTGGAATTTTAAAAACGTATTTCTATTATGAAATACAATTTGCGTAGAAAATCCTTTTCATTATAAATACTTGTTCTCTTCCATTTTAATAATTTCTTTTACATAAACATCTACATACAAAAAAAGAACAAATAAACTGACCTTATATCGTTAAAAGAAACTTATTTTTGTCAAAACAAACAATAAGTGCGATAAATCCATCCAATTAAAACCATATCCATTAAAAGAGGCATAATTGACATCCGCTTTAATTACAAAAACAAAAAAACTCCATTTCAAAGTCAAACAATTTCTCGAACCAAAACTTCTTCAATACAATATCAAAACTAAGTGTAAGATCATTTCCATTGACTTTGCATATACAAAAACAATTCTTTTTCTTTACAAAAGTGTTAAGAGCATTCATTTCCAAATGAATATTTTTAATAGCAAAAACAAATTACTTTTCACTTAACAAATGCAATAGAAAGCATTAATTTCTATTTCTTTATGTTAATAAAACACACAAAATCTATTTTGTCATTAAAAAACAAAAACAGAAAAAACATTTTTTAAAAGACTGCTTTTTGCAAAAATAAACAAAACGAAAATGAAAAAAGCAAAACCAAACATTTCATTTTCAAATCATTTTTTAACGCATAAAAAAACAAAACGCCACACAAATTCAAACACGGACACATACATACAGACACTCAACTTTTTTTTATAGGACTATACTTAAACATGCTTTTCATTCAAAACAAATATCAAAACCAAATCAGATTATTTTCGTATTATAAAGGAAAATTACCAAACCTTTTTAGGAAACAAGAATGATTTTGCAATGCAGGAAGGGGTCAGTTGCGTCTGAGCCAAGCTTAATACATCATAACTTTTTTTCAGGCTGGCCAAATTTTATAAATTTGGTATCATTCGAAAGCTCTACATGTTTAGAATCTTTTGATAAGTTATTTCTAAGCGATTGAACAACTTATAAAAAAGTCGAAACATGAACACTACCAAAAAGTCAGAATTTTTGCATATTTTAATTTATAACTTTTTTATATGTCAGTATATCTTTGTGATTTTTAGGAAGCCGATAGAAATTGTTAAGAGCTTTCGAATGATACCAATTTTGTTGGATTTGGTCAACAAAAAAAGTTATGAAGCTCTAAACTTGGCTCAGACGCAACTGGCCCGTTTCGTACACACAAACACTCAACTTTAATATATAGGATATAAGTAATTTCCAAATTGCAATGTTTAATTTTATCAATTCAAAAATGAACGCATTAAGTAGGATAATAATTTGAGGAATTTTGCTCTAAGAATAAAAAACAAATTAAAACAAAAAAAAGTTACCACGAATTATGCTTCTACAATAAACTATCTACTAATTAGCAACAAATTAAACATATTTAGCATTGAGTGAGTGCATTAATTAACTGCACAAAATTAAACTATAGGAATTTAAATCTAGCGAAAATTTCATTCTAAATTGTTGAAGGATCACTTTTCACTAATTGCCACCCATCAGTTGCCTCAGCATCGGTAACGTCTCCAATTGCGCGCCATATGTCGGCGCGGTTTGTAATTGGGAGCAAAACGTTTCCGGCGACCGCAACCGCAGCCGCAACCACCGCCGCCTAATTAACGGACAAATTATCAAAAGAAAGCGATGCGCTTCATCCAAAATCACCGCTTGGTGCAGGCGGTGGTGCCGCCGCGGCACAACTCGTTGACAGACTTATGGTAGGAGAGGCGGGCGGCGCGCCACCGCCGCACCCGCCACCGCAACCGCCGCCACCTCCGCAACCGCCCCCGCATCCGCCGCCGCCTCCACACCCTCCGCCACAGCCGCCACCGCATCCGCCGCCCCCACCACCGCCGCACCCGCCACCGCAACCGCCTCCTTTTAAGCATAAATGATTCATATTTTTTAAATTGAAATTGTTGGCATTTCGCACCTCCACCGCCACAACCGCCTCCACCTCCACCGCCCCCGCCGCCCGCGCCGCCTCCGCACCCGATGGACAAAGTGATGGTTGGCGAAGCGGGAGGTGGCGCTGGTGCTCCGCACCCACCACCACCGCCGCCTCCGCAACCGCATCCACCGCCACCTCCTCCGCCGCACCCGCCTCCGCCGCCGCAGCCGCACTGACGCCGCACGCGCAGCAGTGCCGGCTCAACAACTTGCCTATAGGAGGAAGGAGGGTTTAAAATTAATTTTAATAAATAAATAAATATTTAAAAATATTTCTTTAAAATCCATTCCCTACCCAATGTTTCCGCCGTACAAATACGCATCGACCAGCTCGACAAGCAGTGCGGAAAGGCCCACTCCGTACAGCAGAAACAGCAAAGCGTTGTTTCGTCGCATTTTAGCGAAAAATTTTTTAAGGGTTTTTGAAAATGTGAAAAATGAGCAGCTTTTGCAGCAGGACAGCCTATTTAAGAAGCAATCAGGTGGGCTTCCGTACTGCTTCTTCTTCTGTTCGGCTGACTTTGCCCTTCGTTCGGTTACGCTTTTCGTTTTTTCACTTTTCCTTTTGCGCAAGTATTTTTCCGGTAATTGTCGCCGTGTCCCTCCCTTTCCCATCCCATCACAGCTGGACGAATTGGACGGAAAGGGCAGAAAAAGCAGCCGAAGATGAAGCATAGTTGGGGGGGGGGGCGGCGAAAGTGAGCAATTTTGAGACGACCGACTGCGGGGCGTCCGTCCGTCCCCGCCAAAATGGCCGACCCGCGGGGCATGGACAAGTGCATAATGAGACGGGGGGGGCATTTGGTCTCACTTTCGATCAAATTATACCCATTTTATGTGTGAAAAGCTTCTATTTTGAATTTTTTTTAAGAGGGGGGGGGGAGAATTTTCAAATAAATTTTGTAAAAAAAACAATTGAAATCAATGGGAAAAATAAACGAAAGGAGAGACGAATGCAGAAAAAGCGTAAAAACCTTTCGTATTTTTTTTAAATGTGTGACAAAATAAAAATGTTTGAAAAAGGTTTTAATTTTAATTTTTTGCTTAGTTTTTTGCGTTTGCCCAATTTTTCAGAAAAAAATAGTAAAAAACGAAAGAAAAAATCCCAGCAAATTTACATAAATTAGAATAAATGCAACTTTAAACAGAAAAATCAGTGATACGATGCTCAAAAAAGTCCTCTCATCCTCTCCAATTCGCTTTTGTTTCATTTCAATTTTTGCTTTTTCTTTGCCTTTTTATTTCCGCCGTTGTCAATAATTTCTCCTTAATTTTTTTAAAATTTTTTATTATTTTTTCGATTTACCACTTTTCGACGACGAACTTTCACTGTTTGATGGTCCGTCCTTAAGCACCCATCCCGCAATATTTTCTGCTAGTCCAAACCCAATCTTCAAATGAAAGGGCAGATCAATTGTCAATGCGAAGCTACTTTAAATTATGAAAAACAATTTAATGAAAGCATTAAAAACAATCGAAATAATAATAATAATAATCATTATTATTATTATTAATAGAGTGCTCAGTTTACAGCACAAAAAATCACCGATTAAGCAC
Organism: Heterodera glycines; assembly: GCA_004148225.2. Lineage (NCBI taxonomy): Eukaryota > Metazoa > Nematoda > Chromadorea > Rhabditida > Heteroderidae > Heterodera > Heterodera glycines. The sequence goes on from CP049713.1 coordinate 4,461,128, forward strand.
TGTAAACAGCACCAAATTTTTCCAAAATAAGCATGAAAAAGCACAAAAAAGGCAAAAGCAGCACAAAAAATTGGAAAAAAACATAAAAATTAAGAGATTAAAGGCACCAAAAATTGAAAAAAGTCGTCAAAAAAACGTTTATTTGCTCCCTGATTATAAAAAACCTCAAAAATAGGTGCTAAAAATGGTAATGAGATACTTTAAAAAATCAAAATCTTGTCAAAAAAATAAATTAAATAAATTTTGGAGATGAATTATTTTTGTATAAATTTTCATTTCTTAGGGGTGTATTTTTCTCAAATTTTTTGGATCGATTCATAAGGGTGTATTTTTCGTTTTTATTGCATTTTTGTTAATAAATTTTTTGAAAATTGCTGAAAATATTTTAAAAAATTGCTCAAAATGACGAAACAGCATAAAAAAGCATAAAAACGCCAAATCAGCACAAAAATCAAAAAATCGAGAAATCTGCAAAAATCAGCATGAAAAAAGTGGACTTAGAAGCCTCAAACCAAGTTAGGAATGCGTTTTTCATGCTTATTATCACGCCCCAAGTTAGCAACAAAGAAAAACAGCATATGCTGCAAAATGAGCACTCTAATTATTATTATTATTTTAGTCAATTAGTCTGTTAATGGCTGAATGAATTGACTTTGGCACTTGAAATTCCTTGACTAATATTTTCCGAATAAGTTCCCGAGTCTTGCACAGTTTCCACTCCAATTCTTCGTAATAGTTCCAATCGATCATTCGCCAAATTGTCTTCGATCTTGCCAATTCGTACCGCTTTTCGTCATGTTTCAATTTTGCGCACAAAAACCATGCCAAATCGAACAGTTTCTCCATGACTATTAAATTGTCTTTTGGTTCGTTCAATTTGGCCAGTTCTTTGTTTAACTCCGACGGTCGAATTTCACGCTAATAAATTTTATTATTATTTTAATTACAAAAAAACCTAAACATTTCTAAAATTACAATGTACAATTTTTTCTTTTCTTTTTTTATTATTTGTCTTTGTTTATCTCTCTGCCAAAAATTACAAAAAAAAATAAAATTTCCACTTAAAAAATTATTTGTAGATGAAATTCACAACAATTTTTTCAACTTTCTTTTTTAATTTAAATTTGGTTTTTTTTAATTTCCATAAAATTTCAAAACCTTAATTGCCTCGAGGCTTCCGACCCAATGTGCCAAAATGATTTTGATAAACTCTTCTGTTTGTTGGCTCAATTCGCCTACATTTTCCTTCTGCCGTCCAAATTGAATTTCAGAAAGTCGCAATTGTTTTAATTGGCCAATTATTTGGCCATATTTTTCCTCTCTAATTTTCTCATTCATTTTCGACATTATTTTTTCTTTCTCGAATTTGCATTTTGTTGCCAAAAATTGGTCCATTTTTATCACTATTTCTGAGATTTGTGTGAATACCAATTCCACACTTTGTTTAACGGGTGCTGAAGAATAATTTTTTCATTTTTAATTAATTATTGAATTTAATGGAAACCGACGCTTTTTCATAATTCATTAATTTTGAAAATTATTAAAAACCAAAAGGACCCTTTGCTTTGTAAAATTATTTTTTAACAAAAAGACGTGAAAATCCTTTTAACGGTTTTCGTCATCGCAGATAAATCCAATTGACCAATTCCAAAAAAATGGTAAAAAAATAAATTTGGGGTTTCGATTTTGTTCAAATTTAAATTCGGGATTCGGAAAAGGTCAAAATGGGGTCGGGTTTTTTTAATTTTCATTGGTTTGCAATTTAGCTTTATAAAAATATATTTTTAAAATTAAATTCAATTAGTTAAAAACCCGAATGAATCGCGCAGAAATGGGCCAAAATTACAAAAAACCGTAGCAGAGCAGAAGAAAAAAGAAGCATTAGTAGGAAAAAATGAAATTATACGCTAAAAGATTTCTTTTTTACTTCTGAAATATTATTTATAATATAAAATGAATGATTATTATAAATAAATTCGTAGAATTCACAAAAGCATTTGTATTTCCTCTGATTACCACGTGTTTTATATGGCCACAAAAATTTATAAGGCATTTTGCCAAAAAATTGTCAGTTTTTGCCCTTTTTTGGCCTAGTGATTGATTGTTGGGTTGGCTTAAACGAGGGATATACATGAAAAATGCTTTTATTGTATGGATTTTGCTGGATGGAAAAAGTGCGGCCAAATGGCCCAATTTAAATTTTATTAAAAACCATAAGGGCGGAACCCTTTTGCCTAGCAAAAATTTTTTGAAAGATGATGAATAGACAGAAAACTTGTTTTTTCGGGTCGTTGATCATCCGAACTTAAATTTGAAAATAAAAACGAACCAAAACTTTTCTCTTTAAAGTATTAAATAATTATCACAATTAAAACAAATTGACAATTAAAGTTGAGAACATTAAAAATGCGAAAAAAAAGTTTTATTTATCCATTAGGCTTAACAAAGTTTGGAATCAGAAAAGAACATCGGACAAAAAATCGAAGGTTACTGGCGACATTTCCATGAAATTTTTAGTATTTGTAAATTCAGGAAATTAATTCGAAGCATTTAATCGATTGCAATGTTGTTTAAAAAATTTGTTTTTATGCAATAATAATTTTAAAAAATAGAATTTAATATCATGATATGTAATCAGTCGAATGCATAATTAATTAAATAACTAATCAATTATCATTTAATTGCCTTTTTATTTTCCCATTTATTTATTGTTTCTTTTCTCTTTGCTTTCTTCCCTTCTCTCCTCGCTTTGTTTGCTGCTTTTGTTGATCCGTCTCCAAAGCTCGCGCAATACGCCGCCAATGAAAGGGGCCAAAGGGAGGCGAAAGGGTAAGCGAACTGATCGGATTAAACCCAATTTGTGGCCAATGAACGAAGTAAGGAATGAATGAAGGAAGAAAAGAGTGAGTCATTGCCAATGATTAGCAAAATGAAAAATCAAAAAAAAAAGTTTATTTAAAAAATTATTTGATTTTTAAGGAGAAAAATACTTAGAAAAGATTTGTAAAGTAAACAATAAGCATTGTTAAATTTTGATCTTTGGCGCTTTCGTCTGCAAATGCTTTTAATAAAATATGATTTTTTGGAATGTCAAAATTATTTTTTCATTTTTTATTAAACGAATTTTCCCCTTTTGTGCTCAATATCGAATTACCACATAATATAATTCTACTTTCTTTGATTGGAGTGAGTTTTCTTTTTTGTTGTTTTTGATCATGAAGAGGTAAAGCAAATAGCGAACGAAAACGAATGATATTAGCTTATTCGATCGGCGGAAAAGTCACTGAAAGAGAAGGGACAGACAGACATTGGGGAGAAAAAACAAAAGCATAAAATAATAATAATAAAATAATAATTATTACTTTTTGTTAATTAATTCCTCTTCCATTGTTTCTCAATTTGCAAAATGTCCGGCCCTTTTGTGCCGCCCCCTCCCCCTCCTCAAGCGTACCCCTCATACTTAGCTTCATCGCCGGGGGCCCTCTGCTACCCAGGTAATGAATGATGCCAACTCTTCCAAACGAAATAAATAATGCATTTTATAAAATAAAAATTAATTAAAATTTTTTCCCGATTATTCCAAATTTCAACTCATTCCGTTAATTAATTACTTTTTAAATGGTCCAATTCAGTCCCACTTCAACCTTTGCAAGTGCCTCCGTCCCCTTTAGGCTTTCCCCAATGCTTTTTCGTTCTGCCCGCTCTGTTGGCCAACACTGTGCTGCCGGCGGAGGTGCAATTGGAGCCGAAGGCGGGCGCCAAGCAGTGCGCCAGGGACATGCAGCCATTGCACGACGGGGTCAGCTGCGCGGAGGACGCGCAGTGCCAATCGTTGGCCACCGGCTTTTTCTGCTACAGAGGGCACTGTTGCGCAATGGCAAAGCGTAAATTGCGAATATTATGCAAATATAATTTATTTCGACGCGAATAGCCGGAAAATTTTGAAATTGGCAATTAATTTGCGCAAATTTATCAACTTTTCTTCCACTCATTGGGTTTTTGAGATCAACAAGCCACGGACATATTAAGGCATTGGGTGTCCAATATGCCGGCCGATTGCCATTTGAAATATTTAACCTTAAACCATCCTAATTGTTTTTTTAAATTTAAACAGCGTCCCTCTCGAGTTACGGTGCCGCGTGCACATTGGCAGAACATTGCAAATTCACAAACAGCGAATGTGCCAACAACATATGCTACTGCAGGTTCGGGTACAGCTTTGACGGCTACGAATGCATCCCGCGGGGGACGGAGTGTAAAAATTTAATTTAATTAAAAAATAATTTAATTAATAACCAAATTCCCGCCGGATTATTCTCAGATGATGCCCCGCAATCGGCAAATTTGTGCCTGTCCGGCCAAATGCTGATCAACGGTCGTTGCTACAGTTACGTCAGTTACGGTGGCACCTGCGATTACTGTACACCACCGTTTTGCCCTTCTCATCATCATTCCCTTTTAATATTTGGCCTTTTAAAGCGGAACAATGCAATTACCTGGGCGGCTTCTGCTACCAGCGGCGCTGTGTGTGCCCACCAGGCCAAATTTACAATGGCCAAAAGTGCGCGGACGACCCAAACATTCCGTCAAGCGGTAAGAAAAGCGAAGGGCTAAATCCCCCTTATTTGTCAGGGGAAAGCAATTAAATTTACTTAATTAATTAATAACTTATTTATTTATTTATTTGTTATCAATAAAGAAAATATCCACAAAAAAGAGAATGCGTTACTTTTTGGACATCCAAATAAATCAATTGTCCAAAAGTAATTAAGGAAAATAAAAATAAATAAAAGAGAGATTGCACAATTAAAATAAATATGCAGTCATGGTTTATAATAGAGACCGGACGGGATCGGGATCCCGCGGGATTTCTTCGGGATCCCGCGGGATTAAATTCGGGATCCCGACCTCGGGATCCGTCCCGAGCGATTTTTTAAATTCATCGGGATTGATCGGGATCGGGATTTCATCGGGATCCCGAATCGTGATCCCTCCCGACCATTTTACCAATCCCGCGGGATCCCGCGGGTCTGAAGTCACGATAATTTTTCGAAAAATCTCCATTTTTTAATTCTTGAATTTTAAATTAAAAAATATTGTCATTGCTAATTTTTCTTAAAAATCCCAAAAAATTTTTCACAGTTCTCCAAAATTCCATTAAAATTTTCAAAATTTGACGCAAAAGTTGACCATTTTGTGGCTTTTTTCTTTCAAAAAAAGAATTATCAAATTTTATTTTTTATATTAGGTAGTTTCATGGCACAACGATTTCTAAGAATTTTGTCCAAAAAATCATAATAAAATTGATGTCTACGTATTTTTCTTCGATGCCTATCCGTCACCGCCAGACATAAAAACCCATTATTTTCTTATAAATTAGTTCAAAATCACAAAATATGGACAGTTTTAGGATAAATTCTGTTAACAAATTACATTTCAAATTCAAAATTTTCCCGGCGGCGCCTATCGGCACTGCCGGCCTCCCCCCTGTTCCCCTAAAGTTTTTGAAAAAATTCACTGCGAAAAAAATTCTTGATTTTTGATCCCGATGCAGTTTACGATTTTCTAATTTCCTTAAAATTGTTTAAAATGATAATAGGAGGCGAAAATACAGATCCCGCGGGATCCCGAAAAAAATGTTCGGGATTGATCGGGATCGGGATTCGGTCGGGATCCCGACTCGGGATCCCTCCGACCCCAGTTGTCCGGTCTCTAGTTTATAACCACTTTTAATTTTTTGAAATTTCAATTGATAAAAAGTTAAACGTTTAAGAATGACTAAAAAATTTTGGCATTTTTTGTAGCATTTTTGTGGGCTTTCTAATGGTATCACTCATTGACGAAAATATTCTTTGATACACAAGTGACATTGGTAGGAACCAATTATACTCCATTTTCGGGTGGTCATATGTTTATTATAAGCAAAATTTTATTTTACTTTAACTCAATATTTTGTGTGCCAAAAATTCTGTAAAAATTCCTGCTTAGCTAATTGGTATCATTGGAAAGCACATTAAAATGCTACAAAATGTCAAAAGTGTACGCCTATCAAAGAGCTACGAAAAGTTTTATTTGATTTATTTATATATTTTTTCAGTCATTTGGACTTATAATTATTCTAAAGATTTTTTGAGTTTTGGTTTTAAAATGATTTAATGAATTTATTTTTCCATATTCTTTATTTTAATGATTGCACAGTTTAGTTGCCCTTCCCGCAAAGAGAATATATTTTTTGCCTAATAAAAATAATTTTTAACGAATATAAAAAGATTTATTTTTTGCGGAAAATGCCATTCCAACCGTAGTCCATTCACTCTTTTCCCGTTTTCAGCTGCTTGTCCCTCGAACCAAGTGCCTGTCAATGGCCAATGCTTTCCGCTGTTGGGCGTTGGCGAACGGTGCGTCAGCGATTTGCAGTGCCGCGGACGGCCGGGCGAAGCGGCACTGATCTGCCGGAACGGCGTGTGCAGCCAAATCGGCCGAAGTTGGGAGCCGACGGGGGAGCAGCGGGCATTCCGTCGGCACTTTTAATTGAAAATAATAAATGCATAATTCAATTTAAAAATCATTTTTAACAATGTAAAATTTGTCTCTTCGTCAGCGAAATGTCGCAATCCGTCGGCGGAGGTCGAATTGTTCAGCGGAATCCCGAAGGATTGCATTTACCAAAAGTGTTCGCCGGGTTACCATTGCGAATGGAACAACGTGTACAAAACGGGCCAATACATTTGCTGCGGCGTGGGCCCAGAAAATCCGATTTTCGGTAATTTTAATTTGGGTTAAATTATTTATGCTTTTCGATAGATTTAAAATTATTTGAATTTATTTTTGAGAAAACCATTTGGATCACCAATAACACTTTAATTTTTCGAATTTAGGCCTAATTAGTCATTAATTAATTAATTTGCTTTCAATAGGCCAACCAAAAATGTACCCCGGTTACTCCAATTTGCCATTGCAATGCACGGCCATTAACAGTTGTCCATTCGTCGATTTTCCCTATTGTGTGTACAGCGAAAGTTTCAGGCACAAAATGTAAGTTTTTTAAAAATTTTTAAATTTAATTTTTATAAATAATTGATTTTATGTTTTTAAATATCTGATGACTTTCAGATGTTGTTCAAGACCTCAATGCCTGTGATCGGAATAATTCTTGGATTAAAATAAAATAAAATAATTAGTGATTAACCCATCGCCGGTGATTTTCAAAGTCTCACACGTTCAGCTAATTAATGTCATTATTGTTTGTATTTTGAAAAATTTGAATATTTTTTTAATAGTTTAATCAAAGTGAAAGAATCTGTGAGAAAATACAACAAAAAATGGAAGAAAATGATTAAGAAATAGTGAATCAACTGCCCAATCAGAGAATTAAATTTCAATTAATTAATTAATCATTTTTGGATTGGGTAGTAAATAAAAAAGTAATAAAAAAACAAACACAATGATTATGGCTGATAATGATGCTTTGATATGGTAGGAAAGTCCCATTGGAAAACGCAATGCAAGTCGAGAATTCCAATTTAAACACAAGCCGAGAATTCGAAAATAAATGCCAAAAACATAGAGACTCTCTCCTCTGATGACCAATTTGATCATCTGAGATTGTTGAAATTTGATTTGCCCTCTATGTATTTAAAATGGAAGGACTTTCCCGTGCCAATGTTTGACATTTGCTGCGATTGAAGAATGATGGCATTTGTTGGCTTTGGCTTCTCCTCTTATGCTTTTCCCCTCCCGCCCCCCCCCACTTCAAAGAGTGGACATACACTCCTCCTCCTCTTCCTCCTCCGCTTGCGCTTTGCCTCTTTTTTGCGCCCATCCGCGCCGTTTCCGTCTCCTCCGCCCCGCTGCGGCGGTCGGACTGCAGCGGTTGTCCCGTGCCGATGTGCTGCTTCGACTTCTGCTGCTTTTGCCGACGCTTTCCGTGCCGGGCATTTCTGTGGTGCCATTGTCGTTGCTGCTGTCCCTCCTCCCTTTCCTCCTCCTCGTCCGTTCCTCTTCCGTTTTGTCCTCCATTTCTTCTCCCTCATCCTCTTCCGTTGAACTCTTCCGCCTCTCATTGTCCGCCGCTTCGTCTCCCAACAGTTCATCGCCATCATTTTCATCATGGCCATGCCATTGTTGTTGGTGATAATGTTGGTGTCCTTCCCCTGCTTCATCTTGACCATTGCCCTTCTGCTGCTGTGTTGGCTCGTATTCGTCGTTTTCTTCCGACACGACAATTCGGACGGGCGGAGATGGCGAAGAATTGGCTAAATCATTACGCAAAAGGAAGCTAATGGTTTTAATTATTGCTAAGTGGTTGCTGGACTGTTGTAATTAATGTTTAAAATGTCCTAATTGCCTCTCCCATTTCGATAGGAGTCAACACCGTCTCAACAAATTTCACAAAGCTATAACTTTTTTCTCTGTTGACCAAACATAACAAACATGATATCATTCGAAAGCTTTAAATGATTAGAAGATATGTATTGCCAACAAATAAGTTATTTCTAAATGCTGAAGTAGCTCACAAAAAAGTGTTGTTGTCTCTGTTCTTTTTTTTCAGTTAGACATTCTCTGTAATTTTTATTAGGCTAATAGAGCCTGTGAAGAGCTTTCGAAAGATATCAAGATTGTTGGATCGGTCAACAATTTACCATTTCGGAAATTGCCTTTTGACTGTCGCATCGGAATGCCAATGCCTTCCTCCACGTCACCGTTGTCGTCGTCGTCGTCGTCGCCGTTGCAGTGCGGCGTTGTCACCGACGTTGTGGCGGTCGTACATGAATACAATTGGTTGGATTGTTTGTTGATGTCCGTATATTTTAGCTGATTAACATGGTGGTGGTGGTGTTGCTGGTACATGTTCATCTCGGGTACTGTAAAATATTTAAAACTAATTATCCTCATCAATGCGCTATGAGCAGTTTTCCATTTCCCTCTCTGTTGTCCCAATAAATGCCTTTTTTGACCGGCAGTTTAAACGGCAATGTATGATCAGAGAAATTTCTTCTATACAGTCTATAGTCTCGAATATTATCTGTCTTTTCAGTTCAATTAGCGGTTATTAATGACATTTCGAGTTTCCAATGGTCATTCTTAGTACGGATTGATCATAGAAGTGAGTGGCCATGTTAATGCCTGATCAGTCCCGTTGGTCCCCCTCCGCGTGCTGATCAGCCGTACCCTTTTCCTCTCTGTGATCACTGCGTCTGCTTCCGCTTGCGCTGCTTCCGCCTCTTCGGTGTCTGTGCTGTTGCTGGGTTCCGCAACAGCTGCACCAACGAGAGTCGGCACAGTGGCGTCGCATTTGCGCGAACCAACCGCGCTGAAAGTGTTGTGCCAACGCACCGCCCGATGGAAAGCGGACGGACAGCGGACTCGCGGGGGGCGGACTGCTGTTGGACGCATCGAGCAGCTCGCGCTGACTCTCCACGTCCATTTCTTCCTGCTGCTGAAGCGCGTCCCGTTCCTACAACGGCATAAAAAACGCAAATGGCATGAAAGGAAAATCTTTCCATGGCACATGGAGTACGAGTCCTCTCCCCAAATTTGACAAAATTGTGCCGTCACAATTTCGCTAATTGCCCATTTTGTGAGTGTCCCTTTACCAACCGTCGCTTTCTCCAGGCACATCAGAAGGTGGTGGTGTTGCAGCTCGAAGATGTCCTCATCCTTCAGCTCTTCCGCGTCCAACAGTCCCTGCTCAAAATCGTTCATCCGCGCCTCGTGCGCCCGTTTTTTGGCCGTTAGCGCTTGGCCCGAGGCGTTCTTCACCAGCCGAATGCGTGCCATCCGAGCTTTCTGCAAAAATTCGGGGCTTAAACGACGCTTCCAAAGGCCAAGCGATTCAAATTTAATTGTTAAAAATTCGTCATTTTTTTGCCTTTTGCGCCTTTCGTTTGTCCGCCCGCTGATTTTGGTGGTAAATGCGCGAGAAATTGGACACAATGACGGGCACGGGTAAAGCAATGACCAACACTCCACTCAACGAGCAAATGCCACCGACAATTTTGCCCATCACCTGCCAAAATTTGCTTTTACAAATTGTAATGATGATTCAAATATGAATGAATTTATGTAAATTTTAATGCACAAATTCGGCATGTACAGTATGCGGCACAAAGTCACCGTAGCCCAGTGTGGTCAATGTGACAATGGTATACCAAAAGGCGGCAGGAATGGACGTGAATTTAGTTTCAGTGACCTGAAAATGGGCAATTTATGCACAAACAAATTTATGCAATTTTTTAATTGCCAATTTTAATTTCGAATTTACCCGTTTTTCGGTATAGTAAATAATTGTAGAAAAGATGATGATGGCCATGGCCAACGAGAAAACCAAAAAGCCGAGCTCAGACGCGCACGACTTGAGCGTGTACCCGAGAATGCGCAACCCTTGGGAATGCCTGGGGGGAGGGAAATGCCATGAAAAAGGGGAAATGTGCCGGACCTTGAAAATTTGAAGACCCGAAATACCCGAAACACCCTCAGAGTGACAAATGCTCCGCTGACGTCCTTATTTTCCTTTACAAAAAGAAAACATTCAAAATTAAAAACAAAAATAAATGAAATGATCGGGTTTTTGGCCACCTGAAGCCCCAGGCCAATGTAATAGGGCAAAATGGCGATCACATCGATCAGAGACATAATGGAACGGACGAATTTGCAACGATCAGGCGCAGCAAAAAGACGCAGCATATACTCAACGGTGAAAATGATCACGCAAGCAGTGTCAAGCACAAAAAACTGCAAGATCAATTAAAATATAATTAAAAATACATTAAAAATGAAAATATAAATAAATAATAATAGCGTTGAATTTGTCCACCTGTTTTTCGTAGAGATCGCCGCAAGTGATGGACACATTGTTGGCCAAATATTTGCATGGAATTGTCTCGATGATATTGCAAAGCACCGAAACGGCGATGAAAAAGCCGGTCACATAATAAAACACCAAAGCCACGGAGGAGGTGTGGGGATTCTGACAATGAGAAGGAAAATTTGGAAATAAATAAAAATTAAATAATAAAAAATATTTCACGCACCTCAAAGGCAGTCCACAGTTTTTGCTGAAAATTTTAGCATTAATAATTATGAAAAGTAATTACATTATAATTAGCCCAATATTTTAAAAAGAAAATCCTGGTGAAAAAATAGGATCAAAACAAAATTGTTTAAGAAGAAAAAACGGGGGTTTGAACCTCCCGGGTTCCATGAAAAATATTTTCTCCTAAAATTAACCCAAATGACTGAGATTTGACTCTGCTGCCTAATTAATTATCCTAATTAGTCGAGTTTCCCTTTCTCTGCGCTAATTACCCACCCCCCCCCCCCACCTGCAGTGTCAAGTCCTTCTTGCGTTTGTCGGGCGCGTCAATGCGCTCCTCCATCAGTCGTTCTTGGTTCTCCCGCTTTTTGTCCTTGTACTCCTCGTAACAGCCTTTTAATGCAAAACAATTTGATTTTCAGCCAATTAATTGCAAATGGCAAAACATACAATCGCTGATCAGATCGGGCATTATGCCAAAAAAGGCCAACTCGTCGTCGTAGGCAACCAAACACTCGGTCTACACAATTAATTAATTACTTTACAATATCATCCAAATAATTTAATTTCCCACCTTTGGGTAGTGAAGTTTGCCGGTCCTGTAGAAGGCCAAAATGTGCCGAAACAGTTCAGGGTCCCGGTCGAAGAAATATTCGCCGGCGCTTTCGTCGTAGAAAAATTCCTTCTCACTTGAGCCCAACAGAGTTTCGGGAAACCTTTCCAAGGTGTATTTCCATGTCTCAAAACGACGCTAAATTTATTGTATATAATTTAATTCATCAATAAATTAATTAATGGTTGAATCCAACCCCGGACACGTTGATGACCAGCCGAACATCGCCCACATGGTCAACCACCAATTCTTTGGCCTTTAAAATGTGTTTGCTGTAGTAATTCGCCATATCAACACTTTGGCTGTGCAAATAATCGCAAGGATTGGAAATCCCTCCTTTTTGGCCAAATATCCAATGCCGAATTTGGACAAACATTGGGAAGAAGCGGCAGAATTTGACTGATGCGATTTTGCGGTTTGTTCGGCTTTTTCATGCATTTTTTCATCGTTTTTAAAGCATTCCGACGATGGCCCGCCAAAATAAAAACGATTTGGACAAAAACAATAAAAAAAAATTCTGCGAAGGCATGAAAAATTCGGTAACTTTTTATCAAAGAAAGAAAAATTATCGGACCGTGTCAAATATCAGAAGCCATTTCCCCAATAGTTTTGCCACCCAATTCACATGATCAGTGATCGGCGGAGGGAAACAAATAATTGGGCCAATTGTTCCGCCTTTTGAGTTTTGGTGAAAATGGCGTTTAAAGACCAGCAGCAGAAGCAATTGGCCCGAGGGTTTGCCAATTAATCCGCTTAATGATGATAGGCCAGGAACAGAAAAAAGCGATCGGAAGTTCTTAATTGGAACAGAAAATGACAAATGGGGAGGAGAAGATGACTGATGGACAACAAACCAAATGATAAAGACCAAATCGAGAACAAATTGAGAGCCGGGAATTGAATGATGAAACGAAGCGTAAAAAGCATTTGGGTATTTTAATTGCCAAAATCGCAATTAAAAATAACAAAATAAAATGAGCAAATTTAAATAATATTTAAAAAAAATTTTTTATTTGCCCGAAAACCCAGCAGTTTTTAGGTCACTTCACTGTTAGGACACTCATTTTTAATTCAGTTTCCGTAATGCCGTGGTTTTAGTTAATTCGATCGAAGCAGCGGAACTTGCCTGAATCGCGGCCGGAGGCTTCGGCAACGATGCCCTGGCAATTGGCACCCATCCGATGGCGGCAGCCCTGGCAAATGTCCGATAAAAGTCAATTAATCCCATTAACCCATAATTCAATTATCCATTTTAATTGGGTAATCGCTTTTAAATTACTCCCCCCCCCCCCCCGCTAAAAGTGCAGAAGGCAAAGCACACAATCAGTTGGTTACCTGGCAAACGGAAGCCACGCAGCCACGGAGCCCATTTTAGCGAAAATGAGGCCGAAGGCGAGGCACTGTTAAATATGTGCCGGAGGCAAAAAAGTCGGCTAAATGCGCGCGCACTCAAAGCTAAGGCGGCAGACGGCGTGAGAATTAGTTGTGCGAGAGAATGGGGCACAGATGGCGAAAGGACGGACAGAGAGCGCAGAAAGTGCCGGGGGCAAAAATCTCTTCGCCGCCCTTCACTTTTAGTGGTCGGCGGCGGCGGAACACAAAACAGACAAAAAAGGGACGAAAATGGCCAAGAAAATGGCCAACATTGGCCAAATTTAATTTGGAAAATTAAATAATAAATGAAATTGGCTAAACAGAAATCAGCAATTAAAGGGGGGATTAATGGAAGAGGTCAAATTTTGCTCATTGTTCTCAAATTTATGGCAATTTTAATTTGCATAAAAGAAAAATGTGAATTTTTCGGTTGATTAAACGCCGAAAAAGGGAAAAGAAATAAGAAAAGCTGACAAATAAAGCATGAAAAGCAAAGGGATGGAAAAAGAAGGAAGCAATCAAAGCATAAAATAGTGGGGAAAGTTTCAAAAAGATTGAAATGGCAAAAATTAAACTCCGCTTTTATTGGCACTTCCGCCTTGGCACTAATGCCTTTTGCTCCGGTGGAAAAACGGCAAATTAATTATGACGGGAAATGCCGGCAGATGAGTGACAGACAGAGGAGACAAATAATCGAAAAGCGTGAGGAGAGAAGCAAATGGCAAATGCCGGGGGGGGGGGAGCAGACAAAGTTAATTAGTGTCAGAAGAGTGACGTGGGAAAGGAAAAGCGGACGGAACGGCAAAAGTAAAGGGGGAAACGATCGAAGGACGGCACTTTTGGAAGAGCGGAGACCCATTTAATATATACTGAAGAAAAAAGCGTTGATCGCTGTTCGAAATGTAAATTTAATTGAATTTTCTGATTCCTTTTCTTCGGAAAGGTCCGTCTGTCGGCGGTGCCAAGCCGAAGAAATTTGAAATTGTTGAGTTAAAAATTCATCACAAATTTTCGCCTAATTTTGAAAATTTATGCAGAATCTGACGGTGCCAGTAAATGCTGTCAGCAAATAAAACATAAATTTTATCTAATTGTTAAAAATTATTAATAAAAATATTAATAAAAAAGTCAATGAATTTAATGTGACATTTATTTTCACATTTTCAAACAAAAAAAGTAAAAAGAAGAATATGTATTTGAAACAAAACTTTTCGGAGAAATTGGAAGAAAAAAAATGCTTTGCAATTCTTTGAAAATAAAAAGCATAAATAATCAAATGGCGCAAGGATTGCATTATTAATTATCAATAAAATATAATTTTTAGTTGCAAATTTTCTCATTGGAATCCCCTAAAATGGGCACTTGTAATTACACTGAATTGGCTTATAAAATGCAATTGAATGATGCGATTCGGCGGATAATTGATTTGCCATTTCGAATGTGCGTCATAATGGCATCGCCTCGGGGCTTAAAGGCTTTTTTCGTCTTCAGAAAATTGCTCTTCAGACGGCGGATGGAAACGGAGGGGGGAATATTTTGCCGTAAATAAAATAAATTGGATTGGGTGAGATTTTGAGTCTATTGAAATGAACTTTTGGCAAAACGGAAAAGGCAGAGAAAATGAGAGAAAATGGCAATGAAAAAGCAAAAAAAGTGATTTTTATCATTTAGAAATAAGTAATTTGAAGCAGTTGTTTTTTGTTTCATTCAAGGGGATAAGGCCAATGATCAATTGGCACATTTTGACTATTTTTGCATTTTTCTAAATTCTTTTGCAGCCAAATGCCTATTTTTTGGAAAATTTTCGTTAAAAAATGAATGAAATTTTGGCTTGCTTCACTCGGGAAAAGCCGAAAGAACACTTGTCAATCGACGGCGGATGGTGAGAAGGCCGGGCGAGGAAAAAAGGAGAAAAACAAAGCCCCAGGCACTCAATAAAAGCATTCCCCCAAAAATCGGCCACTAAATCAACGGCCGAATGGGCCAAATCAGCACAGACACAACACGACCATCGATCGGAAGTGGAGTAATTGATCCGGAAGGAAGGCATTGACTGATTAAAGCTAATGGGAGAAGAACAAATGATTACGGGGAGATTTTTGGACTGAAAAATGGGACAACGAATGGTGGCATTTGCGAAAAAACAGACTCAAAATCGGCATAAATAAGGGGAAAATGGGCTTTATGCCGTGCGAGATTGGCACATAATAAATAGGACATTGATTAACTAAAACTTAAAATTAATTCTTTTGACATTTTCTCTTTGATAATGATTCCCTTTAATTTAGTAGCCCATTTTGGGAAAAAGGTGGAGAAATGAAAATTGTGTACTAATTGGGTCCATTCCATCACACAAATTCATTGGGCTTAAATCCCAGCGGCCCCCGGGAAAAAAACGGAGGATCGATTTGGGAGGGACAGCTGCAAAAATTAATGAACACTAATGATGGGTGGGGTAATTGAAGTGATACGGCAAATAACTGAGTTAAATGGTAGCATTTTGAATAAATTGAAACAAATTATTAAAAATATAAAACATTATTTAACTGTTTAAAAAAACTTAATTTGATTATTAAAGCCATTTGAAATAAAGTGTTCATCAAAGTCGTAAAATTTTCCAAACAAACACCTAAATGGAATTGTTTTCCTCCCCATTCTTAGGCCACCCAATTGGACCGGGCGGGGGGGTGGTGGGTGGTAATGCCGTGCCGAGACAAAAGCACACCCCGAGGGTTTTAAGTCAATTTAAAGAAATCGATTTTTAAATGTTCGGAGAAAGTGAGCGAAAGTGGGATTTGGCCATGAAAAATGAGAAGGGGAGGGCATTCAGCAAAATGAGCTTTTTTTGGTCTCCGCTGGATCATGGCGGCGCGGAAGTGCACATATTGGCACGGGACGGAGGAGGGGGGGGGGGGGGAAAGAACGGCACGCCAAACAAATGCCAAAATGGAGCATTGGAAATTCGAAAAAGGCAGAGGATGGGAAGCCAAAGCCAAACAGAATGAACCCTCTCTCATTTGTCAGTCTCAGTTTATTTTAAAAATTAGCCATGAAAAAAAAAATTTTTTTTAATTTTCTTATTTCAAATGCCAATTTATTGCTTTTTAAGAATAGATTAAATGGTGGTGCCGAGAATGCCTTCCCAACTTCACAACTTTTCCTCGAGTGTTTATGAGAGGGGGGGATGGGGAGGGCGTGCCATGCCATGCCTTTGCCCCCCCCCCCCGAAACCCCGCAGGGGAAGAGTCCCCGCGTTGTGCTGAAAAGTATTAATTTATGCAAATGAGACGAAAAGTGCCGTGCCCCGAGAGAGAGAGAAGGCAGAGGGAGAAAATGGGAAAAGAAAGAAGAATTTGCGACGAGGACGGCACTTTTTGCCATGGGCAATGGATGGATTGGAATTTGGCACAAACAGAAGCAAAAGCGGGGGAGGAGCAGCGAAAACGGGGCAAATATGTTAAATGAGATTGAAAATTTTTTTTGAGTGCCATTTTATTGCTGATTTAACTCAAAATCAGTCAAAAAATATAAATTCATTAAATTTAAGAAGAAAGTTTTGTGTACTAATTTAATTAAATGTAAATGAATTTCAAAAAATTTTACATTCAATTTCTTCTTAGGGTTTTAAACAGGGTTGCCATCGTCCATGCTCCGTTCCAAGGACGGAAAAAATTTGTAATTTTTAATGCGATTTGTTTACATATTTTTGTCCAAAAAATGACCAAAATTTGCGATTTTGGGCTAATCTGTCTTACTATTTTTTCACTTTGAAATGCTTATTTTATATTCGGCGCATTTATTCTCCTCTCTCCCCCCCCCCATATAATCCAATTAATTTAAATACATTTCCTTTTTTGCTGCAAAAAATCGAAAGGTTCGCTTCGCCCAGGGCATTCCTTCGCTTTGCGTCCGCTAATAGCCTCGGGCAGCTTTTTGGTGTCTTTGTGTGCCAAAAGAGAAGCGAAGGTTCGCTCATTTGGCATAATGAATGTTCCGTCTATGGCTGCGCTTCCAATGCGCCGTCGTCGCTTTCGTTGGGTTTCTCGGCGCCAAATGGTCGACCGATTCGGGCACAGCCAATTCAGTCTCAAAACTTTGCCAATCAACCAAAATTAATGGCAAAAAATAAATAAATTTCAATTTCAAAGGCACTTTTTTATGTTGCAATGTTTTTCTTTTTTAATAGCCAAAAAATAAGTTTAATTCGAAATTCTCGAATATTCAAAATTTAATTTTAAGGAGAAATAAACTAAAAAGAATGATGGCGATCGGACTGAATTGGCCAGCCAAAACAGAACCGTCGTCCATTTCCGTTATGCTGCCTTTGGGAATTATTCTCGCAGCAGCAGCAGCGGATTGTGCTGTGCCTCCGTGCGGTTAATGATGCCCAAAGGCAAATGAGCATGACGGCACAAACGAACGAAGGGAAAAAAAGACGGCACAACGCCGGAGGAAAAGCGGTGGGGGGAGGGGGTGCCGTAAAAAAGAAGAGCAGCAAAATGGGGGGGGGAGTGAAAATGTAATGGGAGTGGGGAGGGGGAGGGATTAAACAAAAAGAAAGGCCAACAATGGCACTTGGACACCTCGGCAAAATGAGGCATTATATTCGGAAAAGAAAGGAAAGGGTTGAGGATGGCATCGGAAGGAAATTTGGAGAAGAAAAGTTGGCATAGCAAAGAGCAAAGGTTGGGAAGAAACTGTTCAGTGAGTGGGAAATGGAGAATAATTTAAACGCATTCATTTAAAATGACTGTGAATGTTTCTTCAAAATTTACACTTTAAAAAATAATTTTTAAGAAATTTACAAAATGTTGCTAATTATGGGGTAATTTCTTTTTTATTGTTCGAATTGCCACCTCAGCAGAAGTCAGATAAAATAGAAAAAGTCCTAAAATTCTTTTTAAAAATATTTGATATTTAAAATTATTTATTCAAAACCAAAAAACTTTGAAAAATGAAATAAACAAATTTCTAACAAAAAATAAAATCAAAATAAGTGCTCTGCTGTGCTCTCTCTACATCATCTCCTTCTATCGGCAGCAACAGTATTTCCCACATTTTTGAGTACTGTGGCAGAGAAACAGCCACAATTACCGTATAACCGAAGGGCCAGCTTTTCGCCAAAGGGTACGGTAGCACTCAAAAGAATTGGGAGCAAAACGAGAGCATGGAAAATGCCGATCACTGAGAATAAATGACGAAATTATAGATGAAATCATAACAAAATATGATCAAAATAGAAATAAAATTTAATTTTATTAAATAATTACCGAGAACCAAAAAGACCGTCTTAAAGAAAACGCGGACCTAAAAGAGACATTTGGCATTTCAATTAAAGGGTTTTGACATGTGCTTCTCCTTACCATGTACGAATCAATGTAAGCCAACACCAAAACGCCCAAAATTGTGGACATTGAGCCATGGACCACTAAGCAAATGAAAATTTAAGTTTATTTAAAATTGAATTTTGAGTGAATTTTCCCACTTGGCCAAGCCAACTTTTCCAACGTATCAATGCAACGTTCTCGCGGGGTTAACCCTTCTGCGCTGCTCACAAAGCCATAAGTGACGTGGGCACTGAATTCGACCGAAAATCCGATGGCCAAAATCAAAGTGATCATCGAAATGGGGTCCTAACGAATTTTGAAAATACCAATTCAAATTTAATTTGTTTCCAACCAATTTTGCGCTCCATAAAGAGAGAAATCCGATGACACCTTAACAACAAAACATACAATTAAATAAATATAAATAAGAATTAATTAGGTTAATTAGTACCAATTTCAATGCTAAGCATCGCAAGAGCAATCCAAAAAGTGCAAATTGGGTTCGGAATGCACAGCAAAGAGATGAGCACCAGACAAGCCATGGCACTGAGGTCATTCTGCAGAGTGTTGACCAGCATCACATTCAGCTGAGAAGTGACAAATTATGTAATTAAAACAATCAAATTTTATACGATAAAAAAATAATTGGAAAACAAATTATTAATTATAAATATTTCAAGTACCAATTTGAATTTTGTCACAATTCATAATTAAATTAATTAATTGAGTAATAATTAGGTAATTAATTGCCTGGTCGGCGATCGCCCGTCCGTGCTGATAAGTGACCACTTTCATCTCCGGATAGCGTGCGGCCACCGCGCGAAGTTGCTGCGTCACGCCCACCAAGTCATTTGCGGTGTCCATCCGCGTCACGCCGATGCGAAAGCGAAAGGAGCGCAAGCGGAGACTGTCCTCCGCGTCGTCGGCACCGAACGTCGGCTCAAATTCGTTGGCCCACACAAAGTCCTGAGACCTGACGGAACAGAGTTTGGCACTTTGACAATAAGGAAAATTTCGGGCACTCTTTGCGGACGAAAGACGATTCGTTTTCGGCAAATTTGTTTTTGATTAGCACATATTTTAACTGCATTTGTTAAATTTTGTTATCGGTAAAAAAACGTATGTCATATTCGTGATGAGCGACCCTGAAAACCCCTGTAAGCATGCTTTCATTTAGACTGGGCGGGATCGGGATCCCGCGGGATTAAATTCGGGATCCTGACCTCGGGATCCGTCCAGATAGTTTTTCAAATCGTCGGGATTGATCAGGATCGGGATTCGGTCGGTATCCCAAATAGGAATCCCTCCCGACCATTTCGTCAATTCCGCAGGATCCCGTGGGTTGGAGTCACTATAATTTTTCGAATAAATTCCATTTTCTTATTAAGACCTTACAATTTTCAAATACAAAATATGTAAATTGAAAAAAATAATATTGTTATTTGCTAATTTTCTTAAAAATTCCTTAAAAATTCCAAAATTTTTTCCCGGGTCCCCAAAATTCCACTAAAATTTTCAAAATTTGACATAAAAATTGCCCATTTTATGTAAATACGTATTTTTTCCTAGCTTTTCCAGACGCCGGCCTTAAAAATCCTTATTTTTCCTTAAAAATTGGCCGAAAACCCTAAAATGTAGTCATTTTGGACAAAATCTGTTAATAAATTGCATTAAAAACTACAAAAAATTTAACGAATCAGGCTAATAAAAACGAATTCTCCTTTTATTCTGTTTTGCCACCGTTAAGTTTTCACCATTATTTATGTGGCGACAAAACCCCCTCACTGAGCAACTGATCAGTGCCAAGAAACTGACCACAGTTTGTAGAAGGCGAACAGCTTTGACCAGTCGAACACCCCGCGCACCCACGACCAATGGTCGCGCTCGTGCAGCCGCGCGCCAGTCGCGTTGGCGTAGCGCACGTACTCGCGCAGCCAAAATTCTGTGCCCGCGCTGCCTACGCTGTTCGGCAACCGCTCAAAGTCGGCCACAAGTTGTTCAACGCGCGCGCGATTCTCGCGCATTCGCAAGTCCGGCGCGCGGACCACGGCAATTTCAACCTGCGAAAGGGGCGACGTTTGAGCAACTGATCAGACAAAGTGATCACAGTCAGTTGCTGATCAACCAAAGTGTTGTGATTAATCATAGAGAAACACCAGAGATTAATTATTCGAATGGTCTTGAATTTTTAAATTTCCAAAATGTAAAAAATTAACAAAAAAATCAGTTGGAATTTTGAGGAATTTTAAATTAATTTTTGGTTTTTTTAAAGTAAAATAAATTGTTTTTAAATAATTTCCTTAAAGCATATTTACACTGATAAAAGCAATCAAAATGAGCTTTTCTCCGATTTCACCTGGTCACTCCCGTGGAACAGTTCGATCTCCACTCCAATTGTTCTCACCAAAGGGTCCGAACTCAGCAAAAGCTTTTCATAATCCAACCCTTGGCCCATTGACACAATGCCCCACAGGGAAATGGCCAAATAAACGAAGAAAATGGTGCCAACGGCGAACTTTGTGCGCCAATCCAACAGAAAATCGACATAAAAATTCCTAAAAATATAAAAAAATATATTTAAATTTATAAATCAATTTGAGCACCTGAAAAACTTTCCCATTGGCCCCTTTTGGCGCATTGCCAAATTGAATTCTGACGCACTGAGTGCAGAAGAGCTACTGCTCGAAATTGGGGCCGAAGTGCTCGAAAAAGACTCGGAGAAGCCATGGTCAGGCGATGGGGAATGTTTTGACCTGAAAAAATTGGAATTTCCTAATAAATTTTAATTATTTTTAATTTATTTTATTTTTATTTTGAAACCCTTTTTCGTCTCTTTCTTCATAATCCATTGCTTTGCTCGATTTGTCATTTTTGCTGTTGTTGTTGTTATTGTTAAGCTCCGTTTTGCTGGACACACTTTCATCCTCCTCAAATTCGAATGGGTCTTTCGCCAGCAAACAGCAGGGCAAACAAGCATTTCCAAAATGGGAGGGAGAACAATTAATTAGTTAATTAATTAATTAAATAGAAAAACTAATTACGAATCAATTAATACCGTTGTTGCATTTGCAAACGCGAACTGATCACCATCAAAGCAGCAAAAAAAGTGATCTAATCGATGGGGAGAAAAGAAGCATTTTATAAAATTGAATTGAAAAACATGGCATACGGTATTACTACGGTTATTAAATTAGCAATGTTTTGTTAATACAAGTCGGGCACCTGGTAGAGAAAGGTGAACATCATGCAAGCGGCTGTCATCATGCAAAAGCCACGGACCGCCAAAATGTCGGAGTAAGTGCCAGCAGCGAAAGAGACGACATCGGTGATGGAAGTGATGAAGATGGCCACGCTGGACTCACTTTGAGCAAATGGACCACCCATTAAGAAATATCCTAATTAAGAAGAATTAGTCACCTCATCGCTTCCACCATCCGTTCCTTCAACGCCTCGGGGGTTTTCTCTGTAAATTGATGAATTTATTGGACGAGTAAATAGTAGGGTCCCAGCCCGGCGGGCGAGGCGGATGGGGGCAGGGGCTTCCCTGGGACTTTCATCCCCGTCCATATCCCCTTTTTTCTATCCCGGGAACTGGGGATCCCGGCACCACATCCCCGCCGGAGATGGGAATAGGCTGACGAAATTAAGTAACTTTTTGACAAAATAAAAGAAGAATTAATTTGTGCTTTCAAATTTTAGGAAAGGAAAACAAATTCAGAGAAAGTGCCCCTGACGGTGCCAGCAAAGAAAACAGCTTAGGATTAAAATAGTTAAGGAAATCAGTCTCGTCACCATGGGCTCAAAAATTGACAAATTCAATTCCTCTGTAAGTCGGGCCTAAATTAGGGAACACCCTTCAAATTCGATTTTATTTATGGTTATTTATTCTCCATTTTTAAAAGGTCAATAACAATTCTTATTGCCTGGGTATTTAAATTCGGTGTTGTGCCATGCAGCCACAACGATGAACATATCGTCAACTCCGATGGCTAAAACATTTGGGACATTAAATTTCTGAAAATGAATTTCGATAAATAATTTTGATTTTCTTTTTAAATTCGCCTTAATGAGGCAAAAAAATAAAGAAAACAAAGGCCAATTAATTAATTGTTTAGTGAAATTGTTTTTTTAATTATTGTAAATGCCAATTTACATAACACCAAAAAGGGCGCCACTAAAGTAATTTCGGCAAAAAAGGCGCCACAACACAAAAGCAGCCCAATGCCACTGGCAATTGCCATCGTCGTGGAAAGGACACCGCCGAGTGCCAACATCGGCTTGGAGCGGAGCCAATCGACGCGGACTGAATTAATTGATCAACAGTAAAAACCAACTAAACATAATTAATGTCTAATTATTCAATTGTTAACCTATTCTTTAAACCCATAAATTTAAAAAATGTCAAAATGAATTAAATAATTGTTTTTACCGTTGCATTTCGGTCGGAACGCCCATTTCATCGCGTAAAATGTGGTGAAAGCGATTAGCACCAAAATAGTCACCGCAAAATAAGGCTTTAACCTTACAATTTGACTTTTAATTTTAATTCTTTTTGTTTTGTTTGCCTTTTTGCGTTTCTGGTCAGTCCTTGGTCATAACTTCGCGAGTGTTTTGCATGAATCTTAATTTATTATCATTATTATTGTTATTATTAACTCTATCATACTTTTATTTTTATTTTTTGCCATATTTTTTAAATTTAATTGATTTCTAATTGCCTCAATTAGTCCGTTGTTGCCCCACACATTTTGCACGTAATTCACCGCCGACTCTTCCCAAGCGGTGGCCATTTCGTCCAAAATGGGATGGTCCGATCGCAAAAAGTACCACAGACGCAACCCTTTGGCGGACTGAAATTGTCAAAATGGGATTTATTTGTTAAAATTTATAATTTCCATTCCTAATAATTAATTGTCTGCGTAATATATAAAATTCAGAAATATTCCGAATCCATTCAAAATTGCCTTTATTGTGCCGTTTTGGCCAAATGTTTGAACAGTGCCAACATTAAATGCCAAATAAATTGGGCTTCCGTTGCCGCGAGTGTTCGCCCGAGGATATGTCAATTCAATACCACGCGCGGACAGCTCGAAGCGGCGTCTCAACAGCTGAATGAGACCATTTTGGCGTTGGCATTGGCCATTCCAATTCAGACAAATGTCCTGAAAAGAGAAATTTCGTATTTAACAAACCCATAAATTAAATATTTTAATTCATTTTGATTGTGTGCCGATGTTTTTTTCCAATTTGGCATTCGCACCTCAAAATGTATCAATTCGCCAAATGTTCTGTTCGCATTGGCTCGAATTTGTCCGCTCAAAATTGCGCGTTTCCACTGCTTTCGCATTGGCACAACCACTTGGGCCGGCAAATCGTTTTCCATCCGTTCAATTTCGGCCAGAATGTTGTCCTCCAGCAGGTTCGGGTACAGCTTGGTGCCGATGGCGCCCATTCACGTCCGTGGACCACCAAATTGACGAACCTTTTCCATTGGAAGGTCCGCTCGGGCAGAAATTCGGAAGGGCGCAGCGGCCAAAGCTGAATTTTAAGAGAATTTTGAGAGATTTTCACCGAAAAATCTGACAAATTTTAGTATTTTTATTTTGAAATTAAAAAATAATTTGTTGATTCTGCTGGTCGATTTACGTGTTCCTTCATATTTTATGTGTCATTTTTTTGATAAAGTTAAATATTTTATTTTTGCTTGGGCCTTTTCCTTTTGACTAATATTTTCGTCAAAAGGATGATGGGTTTATAAATTCGATCTGTTAGTTTTACACAGCATTTCACTTGCATTTTGTGGATCCAGCCAATCCTACCAAGCCAAAAACATTCATTTTGCCTACTAATTAGTAGGCGAAATTAATGTTTTTGGCTTGGTAGGCGGAATAACAAGTAGGCGAAATGTCAGTAGGCGAAATGTCCGATTTTACCTTAGTAGGCGAAATGAATGTTTTGGGTTAGTGGGCGAAATGTCGAGTAGGCGAAATGTCATGTAGCCTATTTGTGTCAGTAGTAGAGACCGGACGGGATCGGGATCCCGCAGGGTTAAATTAGGGATCCGGCCCGATCATTTTTCCAAAATCTTCTTGATCAATCGGGATCGGGATTCGGTCGGGATCCCAACTCAGGATCCCTCCGACCTCAGTCAGTTGTCTGGTCTCTAGTCAGTACTCAATTCGTCGTTATCATTCAAACACAAAAATAAATAAAAAATATTTTGGAGGAAATGCGTCGCAACTATCTTATTTTTTGATAATTATTTCCTATTTATAAATGCCTGTTTTGTAATTAATTAATTAAATTGGATGGGACCCGTAAAACCGACTAAAATTGTATAGAATAGTCATTTGCCTGCTCAAATGTTCTTTCCTCTTCCCAACTCGGCGCACTGCGCGGCGTGTACAATTCCTTGGCGTCCAAAATGGTCGCCTCGCGAAGGCGCAGAAAGCCGCAGCTGAACAGCGCGGTCAGAAGAATGGGACCAACTGAAAAGAGAAGAGAACACTTTGGAAAAGTGAAAAGCAATTCGAAAAATTTGGGAAAATTATAAATTAATTTAAATAAATTAAATAATAATTAAATGAATAGAGAGAGACCAATGAATGCGCGGTGCCAATCCACCAGCAAATGGCGCGTGTACGCGCCGAACATTCGCTGCAACAGACGGTCAAAGGTCGGCAACAGTTGAACGCGTCGACGGGGGCCTGCGCCAGAAGCGGAACACCGACGGCACAAAGGGGGTCGATGCCTGCGGGCACAATTAGGGCAAAATGACAATTGGACAATGGCACAAAGTGCCAACGGGTAAACAACATCCATTATTTTTAATTAATATTTTATTTTTTTACTCTCTGTTTCGAATGGCATTTCGTTCATTTTGTCTATTTGATGGTTGTCCAAGATTTAGTTGATGAGCATCTGTCGGCAGCACTTCTATTCTGCTGATCTGCGGCATAAATTGCTGAATAAAAATTCGAAATTAATTTAAAAATTTAAATGAATTAAAATTGAAAATTCATTTTGAATGTTTTATTTTTTAATTCATTTTTAGATCAATTTATTTATTTGTTTGTGGGTTGATTTTGATTTTGCACATAATGTGAATGAATAAAAATGTATTGCATATTGTGTACAAAAGCGGAGGTTAAAATAGCGACAAAAGAAGATTAATTCGTGTTAAAATGTCGCCCAATGAAAGTGATTTATTTATTTATGTTTATTATTTAATCGGATTTTTGGTCATTTCGTTATGCAATATTATATTATAATGAAAAATTATTAAAATGAAAATTATTATTTAAATTAAATAAGATTTCATATAAAATTATGATTTTTATGAAATCTAACTCATATTTTGATTTGATTTCACTTTCCAAATACACATATTTTGGCTGTCCTTTTCATGTTTTTAAATGTTTATGGGGCAATTATGTGATTGACTGTTGACACACAAATTGACTTTCGGACGAATTGACGAAAAATGAGAAAAACTCGTTTTTATATATATTTTGGAAATTGATAAATCGAAAAAAAAGTTTCAAAAAATGTTTTTTTAATTTGAATGTAAATTCGGATAAAAATTATTTTTATTTGTTTTTAAGCAATGCTTTCGAAACTTTTGCAGCCTTCACACATTCGTTGTCCATTAGTGTGTAAATTGGGCACAACAATTATTTTTTTGATTTGATTTTGATGAGGTGCGGCGAAGGAGGAGCAAAGCAATTGGGGGGGGGGGCATTGGTGGCGATGATTAAAAAATGGGGGGGGGGGGGAGGACCGGCTTTTCAATTCAAATGGGCTAATAATTTATATGAAAAGGCAATTGATTTATTTAATGAACTTTTAAAATGTCTCCAATTTCGAATTTATTTAATGAACTTTTAAAATGTCTCCAATTTCGAATTTATTTAATGAACTTTTAAAATGTCTCCAATTTCGAATTTATTTAATGAACTTTTAAAATGTCTCCAATTTCGAATTTATTTAATGAACTTTTAAAATGTCTCCAATTTCGAATTTATTTAATGAACTTTTAAAATGTCTCCAATTTCGATTTTGGGATGCCAAATTCGGATGGTAAAGTGTCGGCTTAATTGGAAAGTCATTGGCAAGCAAATGGCAATATGCAAGTGAATTTAAATGAACAGATATAGAAGTTGTTAAAAAAATAAAAGAAAATTACTGTTCTTCGTGCCAAAATATTTGGCCAATATATTTTCGCGGAGAATTTTATAGGTCGCTGATTCAAAATATGATTTTATTTTGGGCAATTTAATTCTAACAAAAAATTGAATTATTCTTTTCAGAAATTCATAATTTTCTGGAAAAATTAAGAACCTTAAAATTAGGGTTGGAGCAGCATTCTTGGTGTTGTTCAATTGCTCAGTGTATTTATTATTATTCTGCTAAATCTCAAAAATTTATTAAGTTTCAAAAAAGTTATGGCCAGAAGGAACTCAAAAACCGAGTTTTTTGAATCTTTTTTGCCCTGATTTTTTTTGTACATGAACAAAAAAATTTCTAAGATTTGAGGTTAATAGCGGCTTTCAAATGTTTTCGAACGATACCAAGAATGTTTAATTTGGTTGAGAAAGGAAAAACTTATGGTCCAAAAATTTGTAGGCGACGTTTAGACTGGCGACATTTGTCCTGTGTGATATTTCGTGTCGTTTTCGTTTCGTCCCCTTTTTTGGCATTTTTTGAGTTTCGTTTTTCTGTTTGGATTTTCGTCCGTCAAAAAATTTTCGTTTGGTTTTCGTTTCGGATTTAAAATTTTTTAATTTCGTTCGTTTTCGTGAAAAATAAAGTAAAATTCAAAGTGATTATATATAGTGTAAATTGGAACATGAAAGTTTCATCTCTGAAACAATATAAAGTTATTATTAAAAAATTTTATATAAAAAACTGGTCAAATTGATAGAAATAAAAAGTTGATAAAAATATTACTCCTAAAAATTAATTTAATTTGTATTAATAAATTAAGTCAATTTAACAAAGAGTAAATGCGAAATTTGTGTCATTAGCATTGGTGAAGAAAAGCCAAAATGGGTCTTTTACAAATAGCTTTAAGTGACAACTCAAATTGCTTCTCGAAGTGAGTCAATCAATGCTTGTCATTTGATTTTCATTTACGGATTTAATTAAACATATTTTTGAACCAATGCTTTTTCCCTAAAATAATATGTTTTTTTCCTTTTTTTAATTTTCGCTTTTCGTCCGTTGGGATCAATTATGCGATATTTGCTTTTGGTTTTCTGCACAAATTTCAGTCGGTCTAACTAAGCACACACTTTACAATTGGTGAACAAACAAAACAAACAAAAGTTTGCTAACATAACAACAGTACACGAAACTCAACTGAAAATGAAAATGTGAGATGCTCCGTTCAATCAAAATCACTATCAAATCATTTTATTTTGAGAGTTTCCAACGGCTAATTAAAATGATTAATTGCTAAATTAGTTAAATATATCTATTGTATTATACGCTTTAATTATCAATCTTAAATCCAATTTATAAAACGCTTGTATTATTTATTCTTCATTTAATATAAGTCAATTTTTATTTTTATTATTTAAGGATTTGTTTTTTAGAGTTTCCAACGGCTAATTAAAATTATTAAATAATAAAATTAATTAGATAATACTATTTTATCAATCAATTTAATTTTTCAAAATACAATTTATAAACCGGCTTGAATTATTTATTTTTATTTAAGTCAATTTTATTTTATTTCATTATTTATTTATTTATTATTGTTTCCACATTTAAAATTCGTCCATTTGTTAAATAAATGTCCATTCAAATGCCCGCTAATTCATCAGTCTGTAAAATGCCAATTTTGGCCCAATTCATGCGGCACGAAGAAGAATTCAATGTCCCAAAAGAACTCCGAGAAGTGTCACTTTCACAAATTAGTCCTTTCATTCGGGTAAATTCTTAAAAAAGGCTTCGACGCGGAAATGAAAATCCGTTAATTTTCATTTTCATTCTGTCTATCTTATATTTTTATTTTTTACCTAGATTATTTTTCTCTTGTTTTATTTCGTCCAAATGTTTTCGTCGTTTTGTCTTCTTTTTGTTTTGTCGGCGCTTTGTCCGCTTTTTGGCATTTTGTCCATTCAAAATTATGCAAAATTGCGACAACAAACTCAGCTGCAACAGAAGCAAAATGAAAGCAAATTGCACAGCAATTGGCTGGCAAGAGACCAACAAATTTTGGGCCAATTATTGCGCAATTACGACAGACGCGTCCGACCGCCAATCGAAGCGGGAGCAAACGAATCGGGTGGGGATTTGGTCAATTAGCATGCTAATTAATTAAATAAATATGGGAAATTTACTCAATTAGGATGTTTAATATTGTCGCCGCGGGGGAAGGAATTAAATTTTAAAAATATATTTTCAAATAGAGATTAAGTAATTTATTGATGTTGTTTTTCTTTGTTTGAGCTGTCCGTGTCAGTGTGAACATTCTGGTGCGCATGTTAAGCAACATCGACGTGGTGGACATGGAGTACAGCTTGCAAATCACTTTCCGCGAACAATGGGTGGACCGACGGCTTGCATATGCACAATTGGGCCCACAAATGGCATTTTGAAAATTAATTAATTACACTAATTAACTCTTTTTCAGAGTCCATCTCCCCCAAAATTTCTGACTGTTCCCCATGTGAAAGCGCGAATTTGGCTACCCGATACATTTTTCCCCACTGAAAAGGACGCGCACCGACACATGGTAAGAGAGAAAAACGAGAAGCAAAATGAATAAATAAATTAATTAATGTAAGGATTTAAAGTAATATTTCAATTTTAAGGTTGACACAGAAAATATGTTCGTCCGAATTTACCCTAATGGCACCGTACTCTACAGTAAACAAGGAAATGGGGCACGGGGGCACTGATGTTGAAACCCAAAAACACTTAAATTAACCTTTTTTTTAAACAACCAATTTATTGATTAGAACTCTCCCCTGAATTGGAGGTGAAAAATAGAGCCCCGAGGGGCTTTAATTCAGTAAATAAAGGTAATTTATTATGATTAATGTTTTTACGAGCATTAAATAAAAATATATAAGCCTTCGATGGTGCCAAATTCACAAAATATAATTGTTTTATTTTTAAATATTAATTTTGCAAATTAATTTTCTTCGTTTTTAAGGATTATTAAATTATTTTCCTATTTTTATTTTTAATCCTCCCCTTTTTTCCTCCCCAAAGGCTCTCGGCTGTCTTTGGTCTGCTCCTGTCCCATGCGCTTGCAGCTGTACCCGCTAGACGTACAGCACTGCGACTTCGACCTGATCAGCTACGCGCACACCACGCGAGACATTGTGTACGAATGGTCGCGCAACACGGAGCCCGTCCAGCTGAAGCCAGGCAAACGGAGGGGGGGGGGGGGGGGCGCATTGGCATTCAAAACAAAGTGGCCCAAAAAGTTCAATTAGGGGGGGGGGTATTTGCCGAAAAATGTAAGTAAAAGAGCAAGCAAATTTATGGTGGAGCAATCGCCGTTTTTTACCAAATATAAATAATAATTTTTTGTGTAATTCTCAAAACGCGAAATTTATGCATAAGAAGGGCGCGGATTTTAGTTACAAAAAACCAAAATATTTAACTAAAAAGTGATGAAAATGGGAAAAAGTTAAGAAAATAATTACCAAAATTAGTTTTAATAACTTTTAAATATAAAAACATTTTTTCTTCAAGGAAAATTGAAAAAATGTTCTTTTTGAAGTAACAAAAAAATAATAATTTATTTCACTGAAAACTCAATTTAATTTAAAGCGATTTTTTCTTTTTTATGTCACTTTTTCAAATGAAATTATTGAATTTTTCGGGAAATTTTTGCTTTACAACAAAAACTAATCCATTGTAAATTTTCGTTATTACGATAAAATCGTACACACGAAAAAGATAATCAAATTCGGAGCATTAAATTTTAAATTCATATTAAACTTTAAAATTCGAAATGATTTTAAATGGAATTCTGTTGTTGCATTTCGAATGTTTGCCCAGGCGTTGGCCAAGACTTGCCCAACTTCCTTCTCGACCACATTGACACCGGCGTGGAGTGCACTTCGCACACCAACACCGGCACTTACGCATGTCTTCGCATGCGTTTGCGACTATCCCGGCTGATGACCTATTTTGTGCTACAACTGTACTTGCCCACCTCGATGATTGTGTGCGTCAGCTTGGTATAACATTTTGCCAATTGCGGTAATTAAAAATTTTGGAATTCGGCGCTGAAACGGCACAAAGTGCCAACTGAGCACGGCCAAAAACACAAATAACCAAAAGGGTCCCCGCTAGGTAAGCTTTTGGATCGACATGCATTCGACGGCCGGCCGCGTCGCGTTGGCCACCACCACACTGCTGACCATCACCACGATGCAAACGTCAATCAACGCAAAGTTGCCACCAGTGAATTATGTGAAAGTACTCAATTCATTTAAATTTTTATTTAGCAGAAAATCCGGCAAAATTCTGATGGAAAATAACTTAAAATTTGTGCTAAAATTTTATGAACTCTCCCGGAAATTGCTTAGGTTTAACTCAGAATACAAATGATTAAAACACAACCACAGGTCGTCGATGTTTGGCTCGGTGCCTGCCAAGCATTCGTATTTTGGTGAGCTTTTAATAGACTTTCATAAATCAATGCCCCATAATTAATACGAATGATTGATCAATCAGTGCGTTGATCGAGTACGCGGTCGTCTGCTACCGCGACTGCGCCATGCGAAATGTGCACCGTCGCGGCGGCAGTGGCGCCGCAAGCCTTCGGCACGCGCAGCGACGGCCAATCGTTGGTGCGCTGTCGTTGAAGCGCAACGCTTCCGAGGAGGGCGAGAGCGACGATGCGCAGAAATTGGAGAACAATTTGGCCGGACGGGGGAGCGGACGCGTGGGGGACGGAGTTGGCGGATCGCGAGTTGCCGCCGTGCACCTGCGAATTGGTTGGCATTAGCAGTGCCATGTGCCATTGAGCACAAGGGCGTAGCCAGGGGGGAGGCTGCTAAAGGGGCTAAAGCCCCTCCCCCACCCCACCGAAATCCAAAAAAGTAAAATTGGCAAATTTTTTAAAATTTGCCAATTTTTTAACAATTACATTTTCCAAAAATAAAAAAAATGTTCCTGCGGCGCCTAACGGCACCGCCGTACCCCCATTTTACCATATTTTTGAAAAATTGAACCCAAAATGGCAACAGATAGTCATTTTTGGCGAAAAACGGCTAACAAAATGCCTAAAAACACAAAAATCACCCCATAAAAAACCGAATTTTAACCAATTGGCTACGCCCTTGATTGCACGATTATTTTGGATTTTGTCGCCATTTCCGTCTTTAGGGTGGCATTGGCTGTGCCGTGCTCGCCTCGCTTGGCCTTGTGCCAACCGGTTTCGGCGCTCCGCTTCTGAACTCGTCGCTTTTACTTCCGTTGGACGGCGGAGGCTCCGCCACAAGCGCAACAATCACACCAGGAAATGCCAATTCGGACAGAAGAAGCAATGAGAATATGAGCGACATTTTGCCAACATTTCAAATGGTCAGTGCCAACAATGGACAATTTCCTAATGCAAAAACAAATGACAATTTGCCATCAGTTGGAAATGCATCCGACTCAGCCTTTGTACCGTTTGGTTTGGATGTCAATGAAGCGCAAGTTGCGCAAGCCGGACTATCTGCCAGGTATTGGGGGTGATCAATGATTAGAATGTCTGATCAACAGAAATGATAAAAATGCCATGTGGTGACCAGAATGCCTGATCAGGAGAAATTATAGAATTCCATGTTGATCCATGCCTGATCAGCAGAAATTTAAAAAATGCCACCATCAGCAAATAATGCCATCAGTGATTTTTAGCAGCTTTTGAATAAATGCCATCTCATTTTGACGTGACTTATCAGTTGATCACTCTCGGACCCTTTTAAGCATTCCCGCCCCCCTATTTTTTCCCCTTTAATTTTTAATTTGGCTAATTTCCCAATTTTCAGCTCGCATCGATTGGTACGCCCGCGTTTGGATGCCCATTGGTTTTGCGGTGTTCAATGTGTGCTATTGGAGCGTTTGTCTGACCATGGCTTCCAACCAAATATCCGACAAAAGAAATTGATGACAACACAGAATTAATTCTTTTTTTATTTTAAATATTGCCAATTTATTTTATTTTCCATTTATTATATTTTATGTTTTATTTTTATTAGTCGTAGGATTTATCAAAGAAATGTATGTAAAAACGGTTTAATACATATCATATGTACATATTTATAAAATAAAACAAAACATTAAATAATTTGTTCGTTTTTATTAGGTTCGGATGAAAGGTTACAAAAAATAAATAAATTTAAACTTCGAATTAATAGCTATTAATATTAATTAATATATTTACTATTAATGATTGTTGGTCTGTTAATCCTTATTTGGCCTTGGAAAATCATTTTTTGAATTTGTCTTAACATTCGGTGGAAAATCCTCCAAAAAAGCAAAGGCGAAGGTTTAAAAGAACCGATTAAAAGCACTCCTTTCTTCAAAATGCTTTTCCGTCGTTAAACGAACGATTCATTAGTCTGTCCCTCGGGGCGAATGAAATGAAAGCCAATGGCCACGCAAAAGTGTTCAGCTAAAATATCGGAAATTGAAGGTAAGATTATATTTACGTTAATTAGAATCATTTTTTAAGTTAATGCCTTTTTGGCGTCAAAATTCAATTTGTGTGTCGGTCGTCCGAATGATTTAATTATCTTTTGCCCAATGCCGACGCCACACGCGTCGGATTCGGCATTTCTTTGATTTGTCCTTTTTGCTGTTTGTCAATCGTAATTACTTTGATTAATTAATTATTTGATTAATTTGGGTTCCCAAAATGGCAATGTTAATTTTTTGTACATTTAAAAATAAATTTTATTTGACTTTCCATTCATTGGCCTAATTTATTCATGAATTTGGTATCGATTTTCACTGTTTCCGCCGCCTCTCATCTCATTATTTATTCGGCATCCCCCCCCCAAATTAATGGCGGCACTCTCTCCCCCGAGGGCATTCATTTTTTGTTGATTATTTGTGCTCCCATTATTCTCTTTCTCCCCCCCCCCACATTTAACGCGCAATTCATTGCTATTATTTTCTTATTTGTGCTATTTTAATTTTGCTAAGCATTTTTTTGGACAAAAATCTCTTCTCCGTCCCTCCATTGGCATTTAATTTATTATTATAAAATGGCAATTCAATTCAAAAAATGCGTCCCTTTTCCCTCCTCCATTTTTTCCAAATTAAAAACAAAAACTTTTTGGCCTCGTCATTTATTCCCTTGTTTTCATGAAATATCATTCATTTGTAATTATTTTCGTTTCGTTTTGCTATTTCCGCCCCCCCCCCTTTTGTCCCTAATTGACGCAATTCCGCCCACAGCGTTGTGATTTATTGTGCATTTTGTACCCTCCGCCTCCAAATTCTCTCCCCGCGGGGGAAATGCGCGCCTTTTTTGGTGCTTAGAATTAGCAAAAAAAGGAATGAAACGAAAGAATGAATGCATACATATGCATCAGGGATGGGCCGAGGTTTCGCTTTTCGCATTTCGCCTTTCGCATTATTCGCATTTTTTGGCGTTTCGCATTTCGCTTTTCGCATTTCGCTTTTTGGCGCGAAATGCGACTTTTACACCCCTAAGAATTGAATTAAATTCCCATAAAATTTTTCAAAATTTTACCTATAAATTGGCTAATTTTCAGTGAAAAACTGTTTATAAATGATCAAAATTTCCAATTTTTCCCCCGGCGGCGCCTATCGGCACCGTCGCACCCCCAAAACTCCTATTTTTTCTTAGAAAATGGCCCAAAATCGCAAAATTTGGTAATTTGATGAAAAACTGTTCTCAGCGGCGCGCCAAAATCTTATTTCTCATTAGAAAAATGATAAAAATCACAAAATTTGATCATTTTTTAGTGAAAATCTGTCAACAAATTTTAATCAAATTTTCAAAAATTTTCCCGGCGGCGCCTGCCGGCGCCGCCTGCCCCCTCTTCCCAAAAAGTTTTTTTGGAAAAAACGCGCCTCAAAAAAGCGTTTTATTGATTTTTAAATTTGGAATAAAATTTTTAAAAATGATTTTTGCTTTATGATTTTAACTATTAAAAAGTTGTAGAAAAAATTTCGCTTTTCGCATTTCGCTTTTTTTTTCATTTCGCATTTTTCAGTTTCGCAAATTTCGCTTTTCGCATTTCGCTTTTTATTTTTCAATTTGGCCCATCCCTGATATGCATTGAGAAAGGCCATGAATATTTCACGGAATTGTCCAAAAAAAGTGAGCACAAAAAAACGGAAATTCAAAAAAAATGCATGGAAAAAGAGGGGAAACGAACACCACAAAATGGAAATGGACAGATGAAAAGTGTCTTAATCACAGTTCGAAGAGTTTGTACAGCGTCAAAAAAAAAATTTTTTGAAAATTGAAATTTGGCACTAAAAACTCATCGAAACCCTCGAAAATAATATTTAAAAATAAGATGCACCGAAATAATATTTTTATTATTATTTCTTTTTCATTTAAATTTCAAATTTAACCAACAAATTAAGCACGTGCTCATTTGAATTATTAATCATTTTTCCGAGTCAAACTAATGAAAACACTGCGCTTTTTTCGGTCCCCCCGGGTCCAATTACATTTGGGCAATCGATCTCCGACAAACAATACAATGACAGCTAATAAAAAATAATTTCCATCGACTCCGCTTTGTATGTGCATCGGAATGAATGAATGAAAGTGGTCGTTTTCGTCATTGGGACAGAACGCCATGGCAATGTTTTAGTGCCAAATTTAATTTTGACTCCTCCCAACAGCCCTTTTGTTATGTGCGGGAGGCGAATGGTGCCGAATTTGTCCGTCTCATCGAGAGCCAACCATTCGCCGCGGGGATAATCCACCGGAAATAGTAATTTAAAAAAATAAATAATTTTGCCCTACTTTAAGTTCGAAACATTTTTGTCATTATTGCCGAAATCAATCCCGGGCTCTCCCCCCCCCCCGCCTCTTTTCCCCAATTTTGCCCCCCCCCATTACATTGGCATTTTTCTGCCAGCCCTTTCTCCTCCTCTTCCTCCGCTCCGCTCCCCCCTTTGGTCGTTCCTGTCCCCCGGGCCCTTATCGTCTTCCTTCCGGGCCCATTTCTCCTCTCCTCCCTCCCCCCGCCTTTCTCATCCCATTAATTGCATTCCCTCCCCCGTCCATTGGTCCCATGCCTTTCCTCCCCTCCCTCGTCTCTCTCTCCTCCGCCACCCGCGCCCTCGTACGTGGCATGGTGTGCAGTTGCCGACGACACAAATGGCATTTTGGCAGTCTTTGCGGGCATATTGTCGAGACTCTCGAGCTGCCAATAAGTTTCAGTTGGCTTTGCCATTTCCTGCTCAAACCTTACGTCCAATTAAATGCAATTTTTGCCCTTTTGAGTGTTTCCTTCTCCATTTCGTCCATTTCATAATTCACCACTCTTTTTTTTGCTTCTGCCATTGCCTTTTTCCATTGTTTGTCGCTTTCACGGCGCCTAATTTTTGCCCTCCGGGCCGACGAACGACGGCACTTTCCGATGCCATTCATTCGCTCATTCGTCCAACTCATTTCGGCTGCCCATCTCTGCTGTGCCGCCCCTCCTGTCCTGTCTCGTCTCGTCTCTTCCCACTCTGTTTCATTCTCCCCTCTCGCGCCCACTCTCTCCCCCTCCCCCCCCCCTCTTTCCGCATTGAATGTCATTAATTTGGCCACCCCCGGGGCGTTGTCCTATTTTGCCTTACAAATACGTACGTTTTGTTATTGTTGTTATGTGTGTATATTATTAATACTACAACATTCAACCAATTCCAAACTACAAATGTCCACCTCCTAATAAATTCTACTGAAATTTCTGAACCGTGAAATCCCCGAAAAAATGCACTAATTAATAGGTTCAATTATCTTTAGATCTTTTAAAGGCACTTTGGCGACCCAATAATCACGTTATTTTTCTGTATTTTGCTCAGTTGGTCACCACCAATTAATTGGCATTCCCCTCATCCTTTGGTATTTCGTTGTCCCAATTTGTTTGTTTGTTTTTTGCGTTTTTCTGATCACTTGGCACACCCATTGTTGGCACTTTTGGCGATGCAATTTCATTTTCAACCCATTAAGCTGTTGTATTGTCCGTTGTTCCGCTTTTGCTGTGCACCGATCCGGTTCATTGACCTTCGCCCCCCCCCCCCCCCCCAATTTGCCACCTTTCCCTCCCCCCAGGGCACAAAAGTGTGCCTGCCCCAATCAATGCTCACTCACTCACTTACTTTGGCTGGTTCGTCGTTTGTGCCCATTAACACTTTTCCCTGCCCCAACTCATTTTGCCGTGAGTATTTTCACCGCCCAATTGACGTCGCGCCACAAATGCCGGAAGTTGTCCGCCGGGGATTTGTAGCAAAAGTGGCGGGGATTTGTCAGCGAAACGGCCAACAAAAATCTTTTCTCCGTTTGGTGTAAAATTGGAATATTCAGTCGGTTTGGTAATAATAAGTCAGTGCTGCTGGCATGCTTTTAAGTGTTTTGGCGGCAAATTTTAGTTTATTTTTAAGTTTTCATTTATTCTTCTGATGCGTTAATTGATTATTTTTCTTTATGCTATTTCAAAAAATTTAATTTCTATTTCAAATTTAAATTTAAATTGTTTATTTTTTTTAGGTTTTTTCCTCAATTTTCCATTTTTGGTCCATTTGATGTTGGCCAATTTGGCTGAAAATGAATGCCAAAATATCCAATTCGCCGCGTGCGACCGCGCGCGCGTCCATCGCATGCGACACACGCGCCGCACTGATGGCGTTGACACCGCGACAGCACTCGCAGCCACGTGCCGGCAGTGCAGACAAAGTGCCGCCACTGCCGGCCGAGATTGAGAGCGCGCTAAATGGAAAGTAATTAACTCGGATTAATTAGTTAATTTTTTTAACAGTTTATGATCCATTAACGAACCAATTAATTAGTTAATTAATATTAATTAATAATTTATTAGTGCATCAATTAGTCATTTTTTAATTTTGTTATTTTCCATTTCATTTTATAAAAGTGCACTCAATTAATTTCTTTATTTTGTCATTAATAGTTGAAACTAGGAATTATCATTCCATTGTTAAATTCGCACGAAATTCGGAAATTCGACCATTTTATTTTTGATGAAAGTGCCAAAACACAGTGCCAATTACATATTTAAAAAGGAAGCCTCTCACGCAAATGTTGCCACAACTATTGTCAACAATTTTCGCATCAAATCGACGACCATTCCCATTTTCATAGGATATAAATTTTTCTTACTTGACCAAGGCCTATATTCTTAGTATAATTGAAAGCTTTAAGCCTATAGAAGTTTATAACTAAATTCTGGACTAAAGGCAACAGACAAAAAATTATTCTGGAATATACTCGAAAAAACTGAATTTCAATTTTTTTGTTGTAATTTTTTTAAATTTCTTTATTTGCTTTTTTCTTGTATTTATAAGTTTCCGAGACTTTAAGCTTTTGTTTGATACCAAGAATGTGGGTATTTATTTACAAAAGAAGAAAAAAGTTATTTAAAAAGTTATTTTCTTAGAAATTGATAAACGGCAATAGAGCCAAATATACAAATTAACGCACTTTGGTACCGTACACTGTGCTCTTAGCGTATTCCACTCCAATTTAAGGAGCGCTCACAACAGTTCGCCGCGATTTTCTGCTGCTGTTGCTGCTGTGCCCCTCCGACAACAGTCCATGCAGCAACAGAATACGGTAAGAGATGAAACGGGGAATGAATGGGCAAAAATGGTAATCAAAGGGGAGGGGGGAAGCCATAAAAGGACATTGATTTACATAGAATTCGAAGCGGAGCTCCACCTGTTCCTCTTCATCCATGACACTGCCCGCCAATGGTGGCGCCATTCCGCCCTCTTCACCAATCGTTCGATTTTTTAATTAATTTAATTAGCCTTAATCAATGTTAATTGGTTAATTAATTGATTGCTTCCCCCTCCTTTCAGTCCCCCTCTTCCGCTGCTGCTCATCGGCCCATGCAAATGCCGCCCCCGGGCGGCACCCCTTTGGACGCGCACCTCAACAGCATTCAAAGTGCCGGTCTCATTGTTGGCGGACATTGGCACCATTTCTTGGCACAATCGAACATGGCGCAGGACAACGAGAAGGCAGCAGCAAACATTTGCATTTTCAATATTCCCATTTCATTCCTCTTTCTTAGGATGTCTCTCTGTTTTTGTTCGACAAAAAATGTAATGTGAAGGGACCGACGCGCATCGGCAGAATAAGTCGGCTTTCACTGGTCGATTTGTTGCGCTATGATCTGAACCAACTGCAACAGTTGCAACACCCGCGTATTGTGCGAATGGTGAAGCCGTTGACGGAGAGCAAGTGAAAGCATGGGAAATGAGGGGGAGGGAATGGCATTGGCATGGCCAAAACATTGGCATTGGCATGGTCAAAACAATGCCAAATTGGCATGGCCATACCAATGGCACATTGGCATGGCCAAAACAATGCAAATTGATGACTCATCTTTTTATTTTCTCAATCTTAGAGACCTTCTTGCGTTTGCTACTGAACCTGTTCAATGCACGTTGGACAAACTGTACGAACAGTTCGAACCGGATGATGCCGGCGGACCCTTGTTGGAGAAGCTGGAGATGAAGCGGGGCATTCTCCAGGCACGGGGCCCATTTGGAGGCCATTAATTGGGCTAATTAAGCCAAAAGCAAAGCAAACGGAACAAATATAATTTAATAGCAAAAAGTCAATGCCATTCATAAAACGATATGTCCATATAATTTTGGCACTCAAACGAAAAGTGATTTAAATGGATTTAAATGCGTCGTCCTTTAGCTGATCGAAGGTCTCTCTTACCTGCACAACAATGCCAAAATGTTGCACGGCAATTTGACACCCCAAGCGGTGTTTATTGCCGCTAAGCAATTTTGGAAAATTGGAGGCTTTGCCTTTTCCGTAGCGTCTAAAAAGGCGGTTAGTCGATGAATTTTAAAAATTGTGATTTCATTGAATTTTTCAGAATGTTTTTCCGTGCTTTCCTTGGACCAAAAAATTCCCGCCTTGCCTTCAGCCTGATCTCGACGTAATTAGGAAAAATTATTATTAAAAAAAACAGATGAAAGTAGTAATTAATTATCATTTAGTTTTTGGCACCCGAATATTTGGCACCAAACACTCAAACGGTGAGCACAGCGGCCGACGTTTTCTCGTTGGGAGCACTGATCTGCTGGATTTATGGCGGTAAAACAATAATTAATTAATGCTAATTAATTATTAATTACCAATGCCAAAATCATTTCACCTTTTTGATCTTTTCCTCCACCCTTTTAAAGGTGGTCGTCGTCTGATTGATGTCAGCAACAATTTGGAGAGTCATCAAATTGTGATCGATCAATTGGACGTCGCGTTGGAAATGCTTACGGACGAATTGGGGCCCAATCTGAAGGGGTCTCTGGCCAAAGTGTTGTCCAAGGACGTGGAGCAGCGGCCCGCCGTCCAAATGCTGGCATTGGCACGAATTTAATAAATATTTTAAAAATATAAATTACAAAAAACGCAAAAATAGAGGCACTAAATTCACTGGCCAACTTTTCAGACCAAACACTTTGACGACCCGGCACTGTGCGCTCTGCGACAATTAGACGATTTGGCACAAAACTTTGACCCGGCAAGCAAAGCCGCCTTCCTTGGACAGGTAATTCGTGCCCAAATTGATCAACCAAATGGCTTAGGTTTAGCCCAAAAATACCGTAGTACAATCCTCCCCCCCCCCCCCTCCAACAGACATTGGGTACGGTACTCGCCCAAATTCCGGAGCCACTGTGGTTCCGCATAATATTGCGCCGATTTGACGAGCATTTAACGGACGCGTCCGAATTGTTCCCCGCCCTTCTGAGGCCGCTCAGCCAAATGCTACAGGTAAATCATTCAATTTTAATTTAATTAATTAATTTTACAATTTAGCATTGTGAAAGTCACAATATCCATCGCCTGAGGCCATGGTTTAGGCGCATTTGTGGCAAAACCGACGAAAAACAGGCAAATTGCAATGTTTAAATCCGACGGTTTTAAAATGTTTTCCCAGGTGTCCCATGCCCTGCTCGATCAGCTGCCCGTCATTTTTCGTCGCCTCAACGATGAACAGGTGGAGGATCGTTGCTTCGACATGCTTATCCATCTTCTTCAGGGATTGGACCCGCATTTGAAGGTGGGAAATTAGGGCCGAATTATGCATTAATTTATTTTGAAAATTCGCTTTTCCAGCAAAGTGCCGTCCGCTCCATCCCGCAAATTGCCGCGTTCGTCCCGGCATGGTTCGTCAACAAACGGCTTATTCCTGTGCTGCAGAGTCAGGCCCCGTTTTTCCAGGAGCACATTCCGGTGGAAAAGCATTTGCCAATTATCTAATTAATAGTCAATTACCGAAAAATTCCCCCACTCATTTGTGCCGGTTTAGCGCCAAATTGACCTGTTGGTTGCGGTCGCGCACCTCAGCGACCGTTGCGATGCGCAAACATTGCACTATTTGCTGACGGTGACATCGGTGTGTTCGACGCTGCACCCGGCCATAGTCCACTCAAAATCACGTGACATTTTTAAAATCCTTTTTATTTTTTCAAATTTCAATTTCAATTTCCGCCACTTTTTAATTGGCAAACAAATTCTTGGCAAATTTTTTTTTACCAATTTTGACTTTTTTTAATCCAAAATTCAGGCCTCGTCCAACGCATTTTGACCTGCGATGTCAGCCGTCTGCGCGACCCGTTGGTTATTGCGCATCATTTGCTGAACCCGGTAATGAATTAATGAGTTTGGGTTGTTTTAGGAAAATTATTAAAAGCAATTAAAGGGCAGTAAATATTGAATTAATTAATAATTAACATAATTATTCAAATTTTTAGCTTGTCCTTGGCCTTGCGTTGCCCGAACTGTCACCGGCACATTTTGATGATGTGAAAACATTCAATTGCATTTGAAACTTTAATAAATTTCTCCAATTTTGAGGTGATGAGCTCCTCGCGCATTCTGTTGGACATTGTGGAACAGTTGCGTTATGAATTCGATGACAGCCGAATGAAAGCGGAGAACGGCGGGGGGAGGTGGGAAAAAACGGGGAGGGAGCACTTTTGGCATTCAAAAATTGCGATGCCAAAAATGCCTTTGTTTCCATTTTCATTCCGTCCCCTTTTCTTCCGCTGAGCAGTCATCGTTTGTGCAACCGTCGCGTGTCCATGTCCTCCAATCACTTGCCTCGGCTTCTGATCACTGCCGCGCGCCCATCCATCGGCGACGGACGCAAAATGTCATTTTTGTCCGCGGACGGACGGTTGGAGGACCGCCGCGGCAGTAGGCGCGAGTCGAAGGACTCGCGCTGCTCGTTAGAGTCCGAAGTGTCGCTGCGAATATGTAATTGATCAGCAGAGTGACCAAATTGATGAGTCATCAATAACCCAATCAATGGCTAACTCAATTTTCGGCCAAAATACTGAATTCTAACATTTTTCTTAGTGTTATATTTTAATTAATTAATGTAATTAATTCCTTTGAGGTAATGGCAGCGATGTTTCCGATGAAAGTGCCGTGGTGTGTCCCAACGGTGCGGCTTCTGGCGGTACAGCTTCGGCAGGTGGCGGGAGACAGACGAAAGCCCGGCGCAAGTCATGGCTGGAGGTCATCATCGTTTTGTGTCAATTTATCCTGCTTTTCCGCTCTTTTAGCATGGCTATATGCACAGTGTGTCCCTGGAACAGTCCGTGACGCCGCAAGTGCCGCATCCGCTTCCGTTCGGAACGACACCGCATCAGAAGCAGCGCGGCATAGCGCGTGTTGACGTGGCACGGTGCAGCAGCGCGGCGGCGGGGACTGCAAACGGACAGCAAATGCACACGGCACCGGCACAAACGAACGCGGCGGAACAGCGGCCATTCAGGTGACGGAAATTGGCATTGAAACATAGGGTCAAATGGCAAACTAATGACAATATAATTGTCAATAATGGCAACAGTTTAGCACCGTTTCGCGCAAAATGACCACGGGATTCTCCGCCGCCGCTGGCGGCATTCCCTGTGGCATTGCCGCGGGGAGCGCCGCGCGGCGCAATCGGTCGCCCGAGGGCGCAAATTTGCTGGACGAAACGGGTGGACGGAAGCCATCACGGCCGAACTCCTTCACAAATCTTGGCCACAATTTGGTCAATATTTACAACAAATATTTCACAATAAAATTTCAGGGAAGAATAATTTGTCTATTATAAATTCATTTTAAATTATTATGAAAAAGGCGTGGCTATTAATTTCAAATATTTTAATTATTTTTCTATTTTAGGCTTGTACTTTGTGGAAGACATTTTATTGACCAAAGAAGTGCACAAACGATGCATTATTAAATATTTGCCATAATTTCGAATTCTGTCGGGTTTTCCCTCCCTTTTTCCTATCTCCAAAAATGAATTAATTTTGGCCCTCCCCTCGCAAAAAAAAGCAATTTCCTTCCGCCAATTAAATATCATTTCACCAAAACGTGTATTTTATATATTTATTTTATCATCAAATTTTAATTACCAAATGCATTTGTATTCATTTTATTATTTTAGTTTAAATTTCATTCGCTATTTTTTATCGAATAAACATTTAAATATTAATTTTAATGGTGACAAAATATGCTTTGATTAAATAATGCCCATTTCTTGAAGCCAAATAGCAAGGAAAAGCATCAGAATAACGAAGATGGGAACGGCAACGGCAAGACCGATGATGAACGGTAGGGGTACTGTAGAGCAATGGGAAAGGAAAGATTAATGAATGAAGGGGTCGGGATTGATGAAGCTAATTGGCAATTTCCAATTGATTAACTGACCTTTTCGCTTAGCTTCCTCTGCGGGCATCGAAATTGGCACCGGCATGTGATCGTACGGATTGGGCGGAGATGCCACCGGCACGCCCTGCGGGGATGGCACGCGCGAAACATTCAGCGGCGAATTGGTCCGCTTTTCGTACACTTCAAACGTTTCCCGAGGACCCAAAAATTCTTTCCTATAATGGGGCAATTTTCATCAAAAAATTAATTGTTTATAAAAAAATGGCTCACTTTTTCATTTTTTCAGGAGAAATTGGCAAGAATTATTATAAAATAAAATATTGAAGGGCAATTTTTTTACATTTCGCTTTAAAATTAAAATTTATTTTTTTAAATAAATCAATATCTAAAAAATATTAATTTGAAGGTCTAATGACCGTAAATGTTAAAATGGACTTTAATGTCTTTTTATAAAAGAACTGATGAAGGACAAAAGTGTCCGTCCGCACATTGGAATTTTGGAATGGAAGAAAAGATGCGATGGGAAGAAAATTGGATGATTTGGGCGGAGATATTTAGGGGGGTATGTGAGACA
This sequence comes from Heterodera glycines, assembly GCA_004148225.2. Taxonomy (NCBI): domain Eukaryota; kingdom Metazoa; phylum Nematoda; class Chromadorea; order Rhabditida; family Heteroderidae; genus Heterodera; species Heterodera glycines. Next base: position 4,504,916 of record CP049713.1, read on the forward strand.
TCATTTTATGGGTGCGCGTGCATAATCAATGGAAAACAGCGAACGAACAAGCGAACTTTCCCATTTAAGAGATTGAAATTTATATATATTTAAATAAATTTAAATTAACTAATTTTGGATATTTTTCTCTAAATGCAAGCAGATTTTGAAGGATAAAAAAAGAAAGGGAATTGGGGACAACAATATCCAAAGGTAACATAAATTTTAAAAGTGCAATTAGTATAAAATGTTAGAAAATGCTTAGGGCAATAAAATTAATATTTAATTATTTTGCATTAATTAATTATTAATGTTGTTTTCAATTGTACACATTAAAACATGGAACGGAAAGTGATTTTTGGCTCGTCAAATTTATTATTGACAACAAAACAAACACCAAATAGCAAATACAAAAACAACCAAATTCAATGGACCATTCGAATTTAATTCATTCCGACCGGTTGGAAAGGGTGGGAGAGATTAAGAGATTAACAGCGAAAGAAAAGGGTGGCACAACAGCGAATTGGAGAGAAAAAGAAAAACAGAGAACGGAAATAGACATAGAGAGAGAAAAAGAGAGAGAGGGCTAAAGGAACGCGCAAAAAAAGAGCGAAAAATGCCGAACCAACGGAGAAGGAATGAACGAAGGAAAAGAGGGAGCGAATGCCGTGGCATGACAACGAAATGAACGAACGAACGAACGACTAACTGAATGTGACTGACTGTTGTTGCTTGTTGCTATTGCCAATTTGTGCATTCGTTACATTTTTAAATTATACTTTATGGCGAAATATTTATTTTAAATGCATTAGGTAAATTTGAATTTCGCTAACAAATCAAACAATCCATCCATTCGGTCGGACTTTTTCATTAAATGCTTTAAATTTTCAGAAGATTTTACCAATTTAGATCAAAAAATTTTCCCAATCTTTATATATTATTTTTTCAAAATGCGGCAGTCGCCCAACCAAACGCCGGTCACTCGCACAACGACGACGACAATCACTGAACAACAGAGGGAAGGCGGAGGAGACCAAGTGATTGTTTTATCAATTTTTCAAATACAGCCGATAAGTCCGATCCTTTTTCTAATTTAGCAGACCAATTCTGAACAATTTGTGCTTAGGCTGGAAGCACCGCCCGACACGCGGCCGAGGTTAGCCAATTCCAAGCAAAAAAAAAGGACTGTTTTGTTTTTAAAGGGTCCAATGGAGCACCGGAACAGTGGACAATGAAAACATGGGCAAAAAGAAGTCGAAATGTTGTTGTATTTACAAGAAAAAGCGCAGTTGGGACGACCCAAACGCATCGAGCGAAGACGACGACGGAGTTGGTTTAATTAATTAATTAATTGGCAAAAGTAAATAATTAAACAGCAAACAGACCCAGATTCTCTTGACTTATACGATGTTTTTTTCTCGAGGACCAATCTCGACGAATATAGTACCAATCGATAGCTCTCGATGAGACAGATCGATCTAGGGGTGGGGGAATCGCGAATCTGACATGTATTTTGACTAATTTCTAATCCCTAACCCGAACTCGAATAAAAATCGAAATTTTGAATTTTTAAAATTATGATTTTTTGTTCAAATTTAGATTAGGAAATCGGAATTGATCAAAATAATTGAAGGATTCGTGATCGGGGACCCCAAAAACCCCAGAGAACAAATTTTTAATAAATTTTTATGACTATCACAAAAAAAATTTTGCAAAACAAAAGGGTCCCCCCTTTTGAAAAAATTTTCAAAAACTGTCACTTTCCATATAGTGCCCAAAATTTCGCAAAAGGGTGCATGCGATGACGGAGCAAGTAGTGGGGCGAGACGGAGGGCTGAGGAAGCAGTCTGACGAGCGCCACAGGCAGTTGACTGCGGGGGCCCGTCCGAAGGGCCTACGCCAATCAGTCAACCGCCTGCGGATCACGCGCGGACTTCTTCCGTAGCCAGTAATCTCGCCCCACCTACTGGCCACAGTAGTCGATAGTGCGGCAATTTTTTAGCGCAATAAGCAAACAAAATTTTTTTTTAATTTGTAGTTGCGCCAAATTTCATTGATTTTGAACATGTTCAAAAACCTATCATTGTCAGATGGCGTCCGTTCAACTTCATTTCCTGATTTTTAGACCTAAACCATCAAGGGTTTTCGAATGATACCAAATTTGTCAGGATTCGATCGTTAAAAAAAGTATAGTATCCAATCTCTCAATTTTTCGAGTTTTGAACAGGTTCAAAAACCGGTTTATACTTGTCGGATCAATCCCCACCCCTAGATCGATCTGTCTTATCGAGAGCTATCGATTGGTACCATATTCGTCGAGATTGGTCCAAGAGAAAAAAACATCGTATAAGGCAAGATATTCCAGACCCATAATAAAACCATAAAAGATTGGCAGATTAGGCACTTAAAACTATTAAAATTATACAAAAAAGACTGGTCTTTTCCATTTTTGGCCAAATGGGACTTACCGCCAAATGTTTGACTCTATTTAAGCAAGTTCCTTTGGCTTGGTGATGCTAAAATCGTGGGATCCGTTTTGAAGTTTACACGACCTTTAAGCTTCTTTATTGTATGTCATTCTATGGCTTTAAGGCTTTTTATTACTTTGTAAAGTTTAACAAATTTAATTAAGTTTTAAAAAGCGTCTAAAACTCGACAAATTTATTAATCAGAAATTTTGCGATATGTTAAAATATCTGCTATTTTTAAAGCTTCGTGTAAACCGTAATAGTGAGCCCTATTTTGGTGATGCAAGTTGTGTGTGCCCTCTTTTTGCAAAAAATAAATCATTTTTCGAGATGAGATTGCGGGTTTTGAGGGTCGACGAATCCAATTTTGACATTCTTCGGCCCGTTCCGAACCCGAACCAAATGTCGAAAATTTAATTTGGAACTAACTGATTTACTGACTATGAAAACATTTTTTACAATTTTTGATTAAATTTTTTCTATTTATATATGCCAATAATCACTGCGATTTATTTCGTGCATTTGAAATGTGAATTTTTGAATTTCGACATTGTTCCAAATTCGGTTTTCGGAGTTAGATGTCAGAATAGGATTTTTCGACCCCCAAAACCCGAAAATCAAATTCATCTCAAAAAACGATATTTTATTTTCGCGGAAAGGGTGCCCAACATAACTTAACTATTACCCAGATTTGGGTGCTGATCTTCCCAGTAAAGTGCAACTATCAAACATTTATTAAATTATTAGGTGTAATTTATGCCTTTTCCCCCTTCCGCCGGTTTTTTCCGTCCCACCAATTCCAATTTCATTAAATGGTTCAAAACAAACTGTCAAAAACCCCCCTTCTTTTCAGGAATGTGAAAGTTCGCATTGCCGTGGCCACGTGGAGAAACAGCGAAAGCCGCCGCCGTCGGACGATGGAAATGGCGGCGGTGGGCCCGGCCCTTCGTCCATTTCAACCTGATCAATTTTGCCAATCATTTGCCTATCCATTTACTATTATTTATCGATTTCCTTTATTTAAACATTGATACAATGTATTAGAAATTTAATGTATAATTTCCATCCATTCTTTTGTGATTTGTGCGTTAAAATTGGGACAATCCGTCGAATGGATTAAAAGAAATTCAAATTTGTTTCTTGTGCATATTTTTTGAAAATAGAATAATAAATTTTACAATAATATCTCATGCATTATTATCAAGACGCTTTTATAATAGGAAAAGCTGCAATAAAATACAAAAAAGCTGGAAGGTGAAGAGAAAAAATGAGGAAAGGTCTCCCTGAAATTCTCCGATACGATTTGAGTGATTTGCCAAAGATACAAAACTTTTTTTCCAATCGAATTGCCGTTGATCATCGAATTTGCTTAAAAATATATAAATTTGAAATTAATTGGATTATTTCTTGAATTTTAAATTTCGGTCCCGACTGGCCAACTCAAAAAATGCCAGGGTTAATTATTCAAATTAATTCTTTTTGGCGATATGATGGTCCACCGACCGTACCTTTCTTTCCTTTCCTGCTTTTGTTATCGTATTCCGATGATTGGCATTTTCGTCAAAAGACCGGGCGCAGAAGGAGTTGGAGGTGCAAATCGCCGTCCGTCAGAAGCGGCGAATTTTCCATGAACAATTCGCTGGCCTCCACTTTGCCACGGAGGTCCAAATCGGCATTATATCTCAAAAACCAAAAATGGCAAAATTTTGGAAAACGAAGTTTTCAGATGGTTGGCGGAATGAAGGGTTACTGGTCAAAATATTGCATTCATAGCCTGACTTCGTGAAAGGGTCGTTTCATAAAAGTGCCAATTTTAAAGATTTTTGGAGATCATAACTTCTTTTTTTTTAAATATAACCAAAATTAAACAATCTTGGTGTCATACGATAGCTCTTAGATTGCCCTATTAGCATGAAAAATTTCTGAAAATTTCATTCAGTTTTTAGAAAGTATGGAAATTTTTCTAAATTGGTCATAACTTTCTAAAAACCGAATGAAATTTTCTGTCACTTTTACGAAACGACCAAACACCGCCTGACTTTAACGAGCACAAGGATTTGGTGCCTGCTGGTGCCGCACCTGGACTTGGTGAACAGTTTGGTGCCGGTGATGGTGCGCAACACGCGCTTGTGCCCGCACATCATCAGCATGTACTCCACGGAACGGCCCGAAAGGTCCACGTCGACGGCGGAAAGTTGGAGGCGGAGATCATCGTTGACGTTGGACAAATTCTGCACCACCTTCAAATTCGTCGGGAAAATGCAAATTGGCGGAGGAAGGAGAGAAAGCGAAAAAGGACAAATTTAAAGATAAAAATAGGGATTTTAGGCGTCGAATGAATTAATAATTAATCAAATAAAAAGGGAATCATAATGGGACTCAAATTGGTTAAAGATTTTTTGATCGATCAGAAAAACACCCCAATTCACCTGGAAATCCAACTTCCATTCCCATTTGGGCAGTGTCAGCGAAGCGGACTTTGTGGTGACCTGTCAATTAGGGGCAATTTGCATTTGGGTTTAATGACACAAATTTAATTAATTTTTTTTGTCCACTTTGAATGAGTGTTCATGGTTGCGCAGGTAAAGCTGTTCTGCGGTCAAACACATCCGTTTGTCCCATTGAACTTCGGTGTAATTGCGCAGCAGAAATTGAGGTCCGTTTGATTCGCTGCATTTTGTGGAATTTGAAAAATGTTTTATGGAAAATAAAATAATTTAAATTAATTTTACGCAAAATTCATCACAGCTGATTTCAAGAGAAAAATGTGCTAACAAATAAGTGAATTCAGTTATAAAAATATTTCCGCCTTTCAATTTATTTTCATTTTGAATCAATTAATTAATTAATGACTTTTTGCCTAATTTAATTGTTTTCCTTTTCCCACTGACTTTATCAGTTTTATTCTGCTGGCCAAGGGCAGTGATATGAATTTGTAGGCCAAGTGCGTGTGTTGGGTGAACAGTTTGGACAGTTGGGGCATCTTCGCCAGTTTGGAGTCCTCAATTTGGAGCAGTTCCTCCGTGCTCATGAACGGGAAACTAAGTGCACAACAATTCACGCATTTTTATTTGGCTCATTCATTCTGTAAATACAGTTTCCTCGTCTCTACCGTATCAGAGGGAGAAGTTGGACAAGAATTGGTGAGCTGGTGCTGCCACGTCTTTCCGGGTGCGCAGGAGCGGCAAGCCATTTCAGCACGGCCTCCCAAACGAAGAATTCGTCTGAAACGGTGGGTTACAGTGATTTATTACGGTTGGCATACTGTATCGGAGAGTGAAATTTAATTATGAAAAGATGTTTTATATTATTTGCTAAAATGTATTGGTAAAGGGGAAAAAATCACTGGGCACCACGAGGTCATTGCTGCGCAACAACTCAATCAGCTGATCGCGGTCCAACTCGGCCCATTCGGCTGCCCATTCTTCGCTGGTGGCCAACTCCTTGAACTGCTTGGCAAGGATTTCAATGCAAACCTTAAAGAACATTTTGACAGTTAAATTTCCATGGTTTATTCATAAATTAATTATTTTATTTTATTTATAAAATATATGTCCCCAAATGTTTAACCCCAAAAATCCTTGGCATTTTGAAAGTCCATTCATTGGTCGGCTTTTCCTCTATTTTCTTTCCTTTGTTTGTTCACCTTTATCAACGGCACGTGGTAAGCCTTTGTGGAATAACTGAACCACAAATGGAACAAGTCCTTCAGTTTCAGCTCGGGCAGCACATAATTAATGGCAAAATCAATGCAAATCTGTCCAAAAAATTTTGCCGTTTTTATTTTTTCCTTTTTTTGCCACTAATTTTCTCTCCCGACGACCTTCTTTAAGCCTGTCACATTGTATTTGTCCGCCAAAATGAGCACCGGCAGTGCATTTTCGGCACTCAACACAATGTGGTTGCAGTAGAGGAAGCGCAAAAAGGGGCCGAACATCGCTTGGCATTGGGGATCTTCCGTCAGTTCGATTTCCTTCCGAGGGGGGGGGGGGTATTAGTTAAAATTAAGTATTGTAAATCAGATTTTAATTAATTGTCCAGCCTCCCCGCCCCCAAATTCCCACTCATTTTACTTTCAAATGCACCGACTTTTTTGTCTCCGTTCCATTTTTGGCTGAGCATTCGATCGAACACTTCGCTGTTTCGGCATAGAATCAGCCGATGAGCGGAAAAGCTGAAATGTTAAAATGCCAAAAATGGCAAAAATTTCAAATTTCAAAGGACAAACATTTCCTCGCCCACAGCCAAACTCAGGTCACTGAGATGGGCGTTGTTGAAATATTTGGCGAAGTCATTCAGTGCGTCCCGGTCATCCGCATAACAGTCCATCCCGCCTATGAAATGTTTGCACATTTTTTGAATTTTAAAGATTTTCTAAAATCTTTTTGAGGTATTTAAATAATTAGCAAGCTAATTTAATAATTATAACATTAAAATGATCTTTGAAAGCATTCTTTTTTTAAAAATAATTTTATGATAAAAAAGTGATAATTTATTTAATAATTTTCTATCATCATTTTTTTTATCAGAAAAAGGCGGAATGTTAAAACGTTAAACAAAAAGAAAAAAAATATTGAGGGAAAAAGAATGGGCAAAAAAATAATGGGCAAAAAAATAATGGGTCCCTTCCGTCGCCCCCCGTCACAGACAGCAGACATAACAAAAAAGAGAATAACACCCATTGAATTTTTGACTGATAGGTAAAATGGGTTCATTAGGAGAACATAAAAGTGCACCGAAAATGTGAAGAAAAATAAAAATATTTTTTATAAAAACCACCGGACGGAAGAATATTTGTCAAAGGAGAAAAATGCCAAGGCATTTCTATCGATTTTCCGGCCCTTTCTCTGGCAACAACATGTGTCTGTGCCACTGTCCATTTAATTTCAGCCAGTAAATTTATTTTTCAATTATTTTTTGCGGATTTGCTATCTAATTATTCTTTTTGATTTTCGGTGAATTGCCCCTCCGATCACCCAATCGTTTCCGTCCGATCACCGCCACCGTTTCCTACCGTACCCTCCTTCCCCAAAAAAATTAACTGACCGCTGTACGGTTCGCTCTGTTGTCGTTGCAGTTGGTCCATCTGCTGCTGTTGTCCGTCCTCCGTCTGTTTCTGCGCTTGGCGTTGTCCATTCGTCGCATTTGCCCCCGCGCCGCCGCAGGGCATTTGGTGGACGGAGGGCGTCGGCACGGCATTGGTGGACACAACAAGCATTTTAATGGAGGGAAAAGCACGGAATTGGGCTGTATACAACAATAAAATGCTCTCTTTAACCGTAAAAAAGGGCCATTTTAAATTTTAAAAATGGAAAAATTCAATCAATTTTAATTCCGTAAATATTTTTCTCTTTTTTGTGCGATTCATCCGCCAATTATTCCCGCCGATTATTTCTCGACAATCCGTGCGCCTAATTCACTTTCTCTTCCTCCGTAATAACAAAAAATATATTCTCAACGGATTTTCGGCGGCGGAACGTTTTTAATGCGGCGACGCTTTGGCGGCGAAGGAAAAAGTCGCACGGACAGTCACCGAAAAATCATAAAACAAAAAATCATATGGGAAAATTTTTTATGTGTGTTCGTCTGCACTCTCCGCTTGGGACGAACTCTCTCATTCATTTGTAAAATAAAAAGGGAAATTCCGCCGGAGAAAAAAATTAGGAAAATATTTTGTTATATGCGATAAAATATTTTATATTATTAAAATATATTTAAATGAAATATAAAATGTTTCTAGTTTTTATATATGCAAATTAATTAAACGAAACGAATAAATTAAAATTTTAAATGTGTACAATTTATTTTAAATTAAAAAAATGAACCCATAATAAAGCTCACTTTGATTGTTGAAAAATTTTAAGCATCGTTTTGGTAAATTTTGGACAAATCAAACGCAATAAAAAGGCTAATAAAAATCTTTGCATTTAAAAAATTTTATGGCAAAATCTTATAAGTTGAAGCCAAATTTAGACCAAAAAGCTCGTTAAAATAAGTTTCTGAAAAAGCGAAAAAAGAAAGCTAAATAAATTTTTGAGCAAATTTCTATAAAATTAAATTAACGAAATAAATATAAATAAATACACAAAAAAAATTAAATAAATTAAATTACATTAAAAATTTTTGACATTTTTAAAATGTTTAATTCTGATGAATCGCACAAATATTTAAACACAAAAAACCTCTCCAAATAAAATCACCGCAAAATTGTGTGTAAGGGAAAATTGGATGATTAAGTGGGGGGGGGGGGGGGGAAAGTCCGGTCTTTTCTCGTCGATAATCACTGCGATCTTGTGATGAGACTTTTTTTAATCCATTTCCCCGTTATTTTTGGGAAACGGCCAATTTCGCAATGATTAAATTAAATTCCTTTAATTTGTTTTGACGAAAATATTTTCGCTTGAAAATTAAGACGAATAATAAATAAAAATAAAACAAAATAAAGAAAAATTAAATTTGAAAAGGGAAACAAATAAAAAAGGACAGACAAAAATTAAGAAATAACAGAAGCAAAGAATTTATTATTCACCAGCAATAGCAAAATGCAGCATAGGAAAAATGTGCAAAATGAGGAAATGTTTGGGGGGAATATATTAAAAACGACAAAAAGAAAGCCGAAAAGGGCACAGATTTCATTTTTAAACAAAGATTATCGAAAAATGCTTTTAATTGTCAAGAAGAGGTAATGTAACAAAACAAAATATTTTCTAAAGTCGCATTTTATTAATTTGAAAGCAAAATTAAATTTCAGCGGTATTCCGAATTTTTTATTTTAGGCCGCATAAAACGATTAACAAATTGGGACAATTTGTGTCTAACGTTGTAATTGCCAACCGAACAATTATGACTTGAGTCATTTCATTAATTCAGTGAGGAAATTTTTTGAGGGGAAAGGGCGACGAGAAAATGTTTCAATGGGAGTAAAGGCAAAGGGACGGCGGTTACCTTTTATGTTTTTTGCATTTTAATTGATAATTTTTTTATGCGATGTAAATAGGCGAATATTTTCGACTGAAATTTTCCAAATTTGAGGCCAATCGGACAGAACAAATCATAGGAATCGATAATTTGCAAGTGCATTTTTGAATGGCCGTTCTTTCATCGCCGCTTTTCACTGATCGACGGTTTTCGTCTTTGATCAGTCATTTGTTTATTAGCTGTGGGTTTCGGAGAGAAAATTGCTCCGCCCCCCGCGGGGACATTTTTTGGCTGTGCTTTTGCACTGATTTCAGCTTTGCAGAAGATCGCTAATTTCGTGGATAAATAACCAATTGGGCGAACACACACATCAAAAACAAAAGCAAAGCATATGGTCCGCCCTCTGGGCAAAACAAAACAAAATATTAATAATTAAATGCAATTACGGAGTGAATTTGCGCGCGTAACAGCGGCGGCGGTGCCCACTCATTCCTTTCCCCCCCGGCGATCCCCACGCATTTTCGCCTGTCAAATGGTGCTTCTTTCTCTTCCTTTTCCCTTTCTTTCTCTTTGTTGTTGAGCAGCGGCGCCGCGCCGGCAGTTGGGAAGGAAAAACCAGCTTTTCCCTCCCCCCCCCGCCCATTTATTGCTCAACCGCCGCGGGAAGGGAAGGAAGGGACGACAGATGGGACACACAGCCCCACCCCCACCCTCCCCTCGGGGGAAGTGTGTCCGATCGTTAGTTCACTTGACGGTTTTATGGATTATCAGCAGCCTTTGAATTGGTCACAGGCACAGATGGGCGTACAATGAATAACCTTACTTTTACTTAAGCTCACAATCAGCATTATGAAAAAAGAACCTGGCCTGAATTTTCTGGACAAAAATCAAGGAAAAGCCCAGGTTGCCGCCATTGTCTAGATCTGAATCCAGGAACCGTAATTGTTTCAGTCAGTCGAACTCTTCAACAACAGCAGCAGCAACTGTTGTGACTTTCATCCATTTCCGAATAATTAACTTCTCCTTTATTTTTGTTTGCGCATTTTATTATCTTTAACAAGATATGTTAATAATCTTTCGTTTTTTAATTTATTTTTCCAACAAACAAAACGATATTACGATGATACTCTGACCACTAAAGGGAAAATGCCATAAAAAGAACAAAGTAAATGATAATAATGTTTTGGAAATAATGTGCAGGTTTCGATGAAGAATTTGTGGGGAAATGCGTGTCCTTACAGTACTCATCTGGCGAGGGCACAGGCTTAAAGATTTCCGAACGCTCGACAAAGCGATTCAAAGTTGAGTTTGTCTCACAACCGGTGATGTTTCTCGTCATTTCCTCGAAGCTGGGCGAATTGGGAGGCCAATAAAACGCCTGAAAATGATTGTGAATATCGGACAACAAACAGATTTTGAAAGCACCTTTATATAGTGCTCGAGATTAGTAGCGTTTTGCCACAGCTCAAACGTCACACAGGCGGAATAATGGGGATAACTAAATAATAATTGGTAAAACCATAATTTATTAGAGGAACGAGGATCCGACCCGTCAACGTCAAAATTCGTTTTGTTGAAGCCAAGGGCTGAGAACAGTGCGGCAATTGTTGTGTCATGCTAAATGACGGACTATTAATTATGCTATTAATTAGAACCGTCTAAAAGCACCGCGGAATATGCGAAATATTTCCTGGTACGAATCCAATCGCAAAGTGGCGACCCAATTGGCGATTTCAGACCTTACAATTAGAATTAAGACACATAGACATAATCAATGTAGGAGAGAACCAAAACCAACCCGAAAAAGACTCCGTCACATTCTCGGACAGACATTTCAATTTGTTTTGCATATTGCCAATTAAAATCCAAAGGATTGGCCCGCCCCTTATCCGTGGCAATTCGATGTCAAAGTGCACACCGTCGAAAGCGGACAAGCCTTAATAGAAGCAAAGCAATTCAAAAAAGAGCACAAAAACAGTGGTTATCTTGACATGCCTCTCCCGTTAATCCATTCTTCCAACAAAAAATCCATCTTTGTGATCATTTCCCTCAGTGTTCGGTTTTGAGTCCATTCCGGCATCGGATGAGGCAATTTGTCGCGGTATTGATCCTCAATAATCAAATTGTTCAACAAACGGACATAATTTTATAAGCGAATGAACAAAACCTCAATGAAAAGTGTGTCAGCGACCAGCCCAAAGTTAAAAATGTCAATTTTCTCACCGGTAAAAGTTGACAAATCGGAGAAAAGTTGCTGAAAGGGTCTCGTTAAAAGCGGAAAACCCAGTTGTTTTAAGCACAAAATTGGATTCAGAAACCACCAATAACTAATTTTTCGTAAAAAAATCAGAGCTAGGCTAGAAAAATTACTTTATTATCGTCCATCAACTGACGATATTCCGGTGTGTTCTGCATAATTTCATGAATTTTGCTTTGTCTTGGACATGGGACGTCTGGAATGTCGGGGATAATGTGATCCTCGTAGGAAGCGATCGTGTGAACAGCCACTGGGGTGAAACTAAAAAATAAATTACAATATGACACAATCAAATTCAAATTGTAGGATGAAAAAGCAAAAAGACAAACAAATAAAGTTCGCGTTTCATCACTGACCCCTAAAAGTATGTTTAAATTGCTGACCCATGAGGCCACCATTGCGACTCGCGTTCACTCGGATAATCCGTCCCCGGCATCCCTTTGCTGTAAAATCCGACCATGTTCGAAATGGCACTTGTCAGCGTTCTGTTTATATCGGTGCTTCGAATGTAAATTTCCTTGTTTAAATAGCGTTCACTGACAAAATGCAGCTGGTCAATGTATCGTGCCTTCAGCTTCCTGCCAAGAATGACGTGTTGGGCCATTCCTTTCTGTAACATTTATTGAAATTAATTCTAAAACGAATGACAAATGAATGCCAACCGGAGACAATTGTCCCCAGCCCTGAGGCCACACTTCTTCCTGGTTCGGGTCGGTTATGAACGTTCCGGTTGGGGAACGGTCTCCATGACGCCATAACTGCAAATCAAAAACAGATGAAATGGCAACAAGGATGTATTATAAGTACCGCTTGGACAAGGATTAATTCATCATTAGTGGCGGCGACGAACAAATTTAAAAAACAATTTATAAAGAATAGAGATTTTAAATATGAATTCATCGTAAAAAATTAAATAAATTTAAGGAAAGGCCACGTCTCAGTAGATGGGGAACTGCACATAAATATATTTTTGCACGGAAATTTTCATTTTATCACTAAATGAAAAAAAGATGGAGTTTCGAATCCGCTCAACGACATAAAATTTTTTATTTATTTTTGCACAAAAATTAATCGAAAGCTTTTGAAAAAGGAAAACTTTTTCTAAGCATTTATCTCTCGTTTTTTGAGTCGTAAATTCTTTCTTCATGCCATACTTTGCTCTCTTCTTATATTTATAAATTCCGAGCCTTTAATCTTTCATTTGATACCAAGAATAGGTATAGGCTTTGACCAAGTAAAAAAGGGCACTTTTGCACTTGGAGACCCCCGAAAATCTTTATGCGTCTCTAAAAAGGGACAGTGGAAGTAGAGAAAGAGAATTACAAAAATAGTGTGTGGAAACAAAATTCTCTTGTTATTTTTCGGGGGCCCCCAACTGCAAAAGTGCCGAAAAAAGTCATAGCCTAAGAAATTGAGGATTCATTCAATGCCGCGACCCGGCAATTTGAATTCGCAATGCGCGCGATTCGCGACCGCGGGCTTTTTCTTTTTCTGTTTAGGTTCAACCCCCGCTGGTGTCGAGTTTGTTCCTTTGCAAAATTCGTGTTAATAACATCAAAAATTTGAAGGATAATGTTACTAAGTATCGAGACGATTTCCCTTAAGAATTGGTGATTCCTTATTTTGCCAGCTAAAGGCAGGATAAGTAGTCGAATTAATTGTTAATTGTTTGTTGGACAAGCTTAAAACATTTTTATTTAATTAAAGCTATATACTAATTTATTGCACCATAATCTTCAAAATGTTTCGGGTAAACAACAGTCAGCATTATCTCACTGGATCTTCAAGAATTTCATTTTATGTCAGTTAATAAGCTTTTTTTTCATAATTTCAATTTGTTTTTAGGCCGTCTTCTTTCTGTGTTTCCTTATTCATTCCGCGAAGTCAACTGACCAAAAGACTAAACTTTGTGCAGACCCCAAATGTAAAGGTAAAAACAAAACACTGTTTTGACAAAATAATCTTTGTTTTCTTCTTTAGTTGATCTTTTCCCGTCACATTTTGTCCGAGCATATGATTCATCTGATACTTCTTTCCTCAAAGCAAAAGAAAATGCCCTTGTGAAAATCGTTGCCTTCAGCTTCTCTGATAGACCTGATATACTCGAAGCTGAGGTTCAAATATTATTACTATTTTGGCAGTGCTGATCAAATGACTCCCAATTCTTTTTTTAGGACAATGAAGGGAAAAAAGGCCTCATTTTCGATAGTCACATTGACATAACGCCTTATGTGTTTTTCTTGGAGTCTGCTTTAAAAAGTAACCAAACCCTGTACATGGTGGAACGAATGAGTGACTGGCCGAAGTTAATAAGTGGGTTAATTAGTTAATCATGTGACACTTTCGAACAAATTGTTTTTTCTTTCAATAATTTACATAATTGATATCATAAATTCGTATTTTTTAGAAGAAGTCAGTGCTGTCCCTGAACTTTTGAGAATGTACATCAATCATGCAAACAAATTGGAAAATTATTCATTGGACAAGGATCTGGTCGCACAATTAGCAAAGTTTGAGGAATCACAGAAGAAAACAAAAGCGCACCACCACCATCATCATCCAAATTCTCAACAACAACAGAAAAACAGCAAGGAACTTCTTACTGCTAAAAGTGACAAAAAAGAAGACGAAAACACAAACAATGAAATGAGAACGGACGAAGCCTTGGAAAGAAAGCAGGCAGTTTCATCACCATCGCATGACACATCACAACAACCCGAACCAATTCAACGGGATGAAAATTCACCACCCAAAACTCAGCCGGAACAAATACTACAACATCAAAATCCAGCAAGCCAAAACCAACAGCAAACTCCACCCCAAGTCCAACAGAATCCATCGACTGATGATCAAAAAGAAACGGATTCAATTCAACAAACTCCAAGCCAAAGCCAACCAAATCAACAGCAAACTCCACCCCAAGTCCAACAGAATCAACAGCAAACTCCGCCCCAAGTCCAACCGAATCCATCGACTGATAATCAAAAACAATCGGATTCAATTCATCTTCAAACTGAAGGTCTTCCAAAGTCAGAAGTAAATATTCCTCATCAGCATTTGAATCAGAATCTACCACAACAGAATCAGATACATCAGTCCGACTCACAACAAATTCTTCGGGAAATGGTCCCTTCAAATGCACATCAAAATCAGCAGCAAATCCACAACGTCCAATCACAGTCAATCCCGTCATATGAAAATCAACCTTTGTCGCCGTCGCAACCGCAAGATCCCCTGCCGCAATTTTCTCAAACGCATAATTCGCAACCAGACCAAACTCACCAAACTGAACAGCAAAATTTGCCTTCTCAGTTTTCAACAGATGAAAGCTCCCCAAAACAACCGATTCAACCTCAACAGAATATCCCATTGCAACAAACGCCTCCGTCTCCTCCGCCTACACAACAGTCCATTAAACCAGGGACAATTCCAGCCGAACAAAACGACAACCGAGAACCTGTATCATCTGTGGATTCAGCTACTACAACATCACAATTGGATAAGACAACACAGCCGATTGAGATGGCGGTTGCTGGTCATGACAACGCGGAAGGAACGAACAAAAAATCTGAAGAGGCATTGCAAGCGGAAAAAAGAGATGACCTTCAGCAAATAAAGGTCACCGAATCGCGCAGTCAGCCGCAAGAAAAGCAATTGCCCATTTCCGGGGACGCTGTGCCCGCGCAGCAATCGATTGGGACCGGAACTCCGAGTGAACAGTCAATTACATCGCAACAGAGAGAAACAACCCCCGACGGAAGGGAGCAAAAAAGTGCACAAATAGGGAGAGAAGGAGTTTTGGACGAAACCCAAAAAAGGAATGAGTTGGAAGGGGGAAAAAGCAGCGAAGTGGCAGAACAGCAACAAAATGAGCAGGTAAAAGAATCTATGGCAATGATCTCATGTCATTCCTTGAAACAAATAACCGATATTGCACTCAAATTGTCATCCACGAAATAATAAAAAAACAATGTATATTATTCAATTTGCAAATATTTAAAATCAAAGTTAATTAAAAAAGACCAAATTATAGCTAACATTCACGTAAAATTACTGAACCAATTTTTCCATTTTTCAGAAATATTGTTTCAAAGAGGATTGTCAAGAATTGGACGACCGTTTCCCAAATTCTGATCAAACACAACATCCACAGCAACAACCATTGTCATCAAATCCTTCCACGCTCAAAAGAATGTTTCACGAATGGATGTCTTCATTGCGTTCTGTTTTGCCTGAACCTCTCTGTCATTTTGAAGACACTGGTCTCATTGTGCTCGCTTTTGTGATTACAGCACTTGTCGTCCATTTGGTCAATTTGCTGTTTGCCTCCAATTCGGGTGACCTTTTCCCAGCATTTTTTTTTTCATACGATTAATTTATTTGAAGGTCCGGCTCCCTTCAATCATCGCCTTCTCCATGATTGTATCACCCGACTGAAGGAGCAGGAATTGATCATCGAAAAAGCGAACAAAAACATGGCCATCAATCAGCAATTTGCCGAGGCTGCGAATGCGGCGGAGCATTTGCAAAAACGGAATGAAGCATTGGAGGAGAGCCTTAAATCAGCCGAGAAACGGTGTGTGAAGGGAAAGTGAAGCAATAGCAATACATGACAACAATTTAAGGGCATTTGACCTAGAGGAGGAGAATGGAAAAGTCAAGCAAGCAAACAAAAGTATGGGATATGAATTGGAGCAGAGCCAAGCACTTGTTGTCGAACTTAAGACATCCGTTGAGACAAAACTTGCGGAATTGAAGGTATGACGAATTGCAAAATAAATACTTTAATTTAAATTCAATTAATCGGTCTTTCTTTCCAGAAAATGGATTCCGTCCAGCAAAGAGTCGAAACTGAACTTAGTGACGCACTCAACAAATTGGCACAGTCGCAAAACAAAGAGAAGTATTTGGAGCAGGACCTGAAGGAGGCGCAATTGCAATTGGAACGTGTAAAAGCGGAATTGGGCGAAGCGCAGAAAGAAATAACAGCTAAGAAAAACGAATGTACTGAGAAAGCGGCGGAAATCGACGAACTTTTGGGGGTTGTGGCTGAGTTGAACAAAGACAAAATTGGCGAAAAGAGCAAAGAGAGAGAGGAGGGGAGGAGGAAAAGCCAGCAAAAAACAAAGACAGATGAAAAGCAGCAGGACATGGACCATTCTGGCAGTTCAGCGGCTTCTTCACCTGGCCAAAACGCCTCTCTGCTGGAGGTTGTCGAAATGATCAGCAACCATAAACTCTCTACAACTGAACCTTTATTATTGAGGACCCTGACAATGGTGCCGGATCTGGCGGGAGCGCGGGATGGTCAGACTTGGGCGATGGGATGGAAATACAGGGAACAGAAGCGGAAACAAAGGGAGGAAAACTGCTCGACATTTTGGAGTTGGCCAAACTGAAAAGTCGTCTGCGCAGTTTGGAGACGGAAAGGGACCAGTTAAAGTGAGAAATCGCTGGAAGGGTTGAGCAGAAAAGTTGGGTCGGAATTTCAGATTGACGATGAAAATCACACAGGAAGAAAAGGAGTACTTGGCAAAGGACTTGGACAGGCTGCGACAAGAGTTGGTGGAGAAGGAGCGGGACTCTGAACAGCGCGAGTTGGACCGTCACGGGCTCACACAGCAATGCTCAAAACTTTTGCAAATGATCGAAGAGAAAGTAATTTATTATTATTATTAATTTTATCAAATCCGAATCTTCTTTTTCTTAGGAGAAAAGAATGGGCTACAGTGAACAGGAACGCGAAAAGTTGCGCACTCGGATTTCGGAGGCTGAGATGGGACTGTTCAGAGTGGAGGATGAAAAGCGGGAACTACAGCATCGCATCAAAGAGTTGGAGCAGTCACTCAAACAGAGCACCGAACTGAATGGCCGTCTTGAGAACAAATTCTATCACGAAGAGAGGCGTCTGACCAGCAAAATTCGACACTTGGAAGAGGTGAACTGAGAGAGAGGGCAATTGCTTTTTATAGTAGTACGCATTTTCCATTAAGCAATTGGCAATTGCGAAGAGTTTGGCCAGTCCTGTGAATATGAGCAGAGGCGGACTCAGTGCTGATCTGAACATGAGTGCCAACTCATCCGATCAGGGATTCGTACCGTTGAGCAGTCCGGACGGCGGTGGGGCGAGAATTAGGAGTGCCGTTCCAAGTCTCTGGTCCGAGATTGACACCAACGAACCTGTCGAGGAGTAAGCTTCTTTTCTTTTTTTTTTTTGCTTGCCCCCATTCATCCGTTTCTTCCCGTTAGGTTGGTCTCTCTCGAAAGAAAAGCAATGCGCAGGCGCAGCATCCGTTCCGGCATCGCGTCTGGGGAAATAAGTCGGGTGTCGCCCTTTCTGAACGACATTGTTCACGTGAACAAGTTGGGCCATGAGGAGATGATGAACAGCAGCAAATTCTCGTCCGCTGCCTCCGTCCGTTCTGCCAATGTGCCGCGTCAACGAATGCGTTCTCGTTCCGCTGGTCGCCAATCGATCGCTCGACTCATCCCAGCTTCAAAACCGAATGTTCATATCCATAAACCCGCCATTCCGGCTTCAAGACCGAATGTTCAGATCCATAAACCCGCTCCGAAAGAACACATTTAAATTGTTGTGTTTTAATGAAGTTTATTTGTATCAAATGGGTCTTGTTTAAGTATGTAATTGGTTATTAAAGGTTAAATTTATGTGAATTTTTCATATTATTTGTGTCACTTTTTTGTAATGTCCGTATAATTTCCTTGAGAGCGAAATGCCGCTTAAAAAGTCGTGAACATGTTTATGGGGGTTTTCTGGGTCGGGGAACCCGAATCCAATATTCATTTTGACCAATTCCTAATACCTGCCCGAACTCATTTTGGTGAAAAAACAAAACGTAGCCCTAGTGGGGATAAGTTCAGCATCCTATACTTCGAATTTTAAGACTAGATTCGAAATTTATGCTTATTTATGAAAAAAAAGAAAAATTTTAAAAAAAAAAAAGAAAATTTAATTGGTAAATTAAAAAATAAAAAGCCTTTTCGAGATCTAATATATTCTTAGAAAGAATTAAAAAAAAAAAAAAAAATAATAAAAAAAAATAATTAAAATACCTATTTAACATTTAATAATTAAACGAATTTTTAATATCGAAGAAATGATGTATTCTGAGATACAATTGCATTTTTTGTTCTTCCCAACAATCGATCACTTCCAAATCAATTGTCGTCCATCTGTTCCTGATCATTCCGCGACTTCGGCCGATCATCAGAAACATTTTCATCTGAACAGAGTTAATAATTTAAATTCGAATTTATATGCATTTGTTTTTTGCCCGGAGCGTCATTCAAGGAGCCAACAATTCTTTCCTGGAAAAGAAATTAAAATGTATAAACAAATAATTTCATATTGTTACCAAATTTGCTCGCCCTTCTGCGCTAAGCCGTACCCTAAAATAAAAATGAAATAACTACAAAATAATTGTAGGCACGTCCATTTTCTAAACCAATGATAGAAAAATGGGAAGAGGGGTTTCCTCCCTTCGATTACGGATGACGTTTAAACAAAGTAAACGAAAATTGATTTAAAATATAAAAAAAGGAACTTACTCATCCGATCGACTGTCCAACGTAAACCTATGAAAAGTACACCATTTTTTATATTAGAGACATTGTTAATTACGATTATAATTCAATATTGAGTATCTGTTTGCCACGCCGCATGCCCCGCCCCCTCCCCTCCCATTTTTCGAAAAAATCCAGAAAAAACCCGTAAGGCTCCGATAAATTTATTCACTACGAAAATCAATGACAAATTCATGACGAAACATAGTTTTTAGACTTGACTCCAGCATTAGTGCCTGACTAGCCCAGAAAATTATTAGGGGAGGGAGATGCAGCATAACGGAGAAGAACCCATCTTGCAATTCATGGATTTCGTTTTCCGCTATTTGATGACTCACCATTCGTGCAAAGCAGCAGCCGAAGGTTCGTCGAAATGGTCGGAATTTCCATTCTGCGCCAATTCGCCGTCGTCATCGCACTCGTCGTCACCGAGAAGGCTGTCATTATCTGACCATTAATACTACTTATAAAATAGCTCCCGAATGCAATAATATACGCGCAAGGGGTGCGCCAGGGCCAAATTTCGACACGAAGGTCCAAAATTTTCCCAGCGGCGACCTTTTTTTTTTGCTTTTCGCACCAAATTTTATGATTTTTGAACCAATTAAAAAAAGAAGAAATAGTGATTTTAGGCGCCGCCGGGTGAAGTTTGCGACTTTAATGAATTTGGTTTAGAAAATTTGTTCAAATTTTAAGATTTTTCCTTTTCCCCCTTCGTCGGTGCCCACACCCCACCTCTTTTACTGCCGCCCCCTTATGACGGACGAGGGGGGGGGGGGTAGAAATATCTCCGTCAGAATGTGGAGACTCAAATTTGAATTAAAAATGGACGACAACCTGACATCTGTTCATCAATCTCGGGATTCAGTTCCTGACATTTGCTCAATGTAGAAAACAGTTCAGAAACTAAATGGGATGTTCGAATCGGATGGTAAATGGAAACTTAGGGGGAAGAAAACAAGCCCAAATGAATATTTACTACTTCGCATTGCATTTGTCGGGACGAGACGAACTGCCACAGTTTTGACCTCAGGGTCCTCCTCGGTCTCTTCGTCAATGTCGTCGACCTCCGCGGGAACGTATTCAATGTCTAAAAACTGTCATTGTTGAATTCACCAATTTTTACATACATAGGAAAGTCTGACTATGAAAAGCGCAGTTCCCAAGCACTGCTTCAAATCAGGTTTTGAGTTTTATAAAATCCCACCAGTCTTTGAATAGTCAACCATCAGAAAAAGGCATGGCTCGGAAAAGTCCTCATTGGCTCCGGATGCTGCATGGACGACAATTGACGGAATAGGCAAACGAAAACCATTTTTAGTGCCGTGGCTTATCCAAACCAAAGCGCTAAATTGTGATTTCGTTTGTATTTGTTTATGATATGACAAAATGGGCAGAATCTTGGCCTACCTCTCTATCAAATATAAAGTTCCCTGGCCAAGGCAATGATTTTCCCAATGAGCGACCACTTGACCCTCCGTTTCGATTACCGCCTCTGTCGGCGGATCCAATTCTTGCAATATAAGCATTCAATATAATATTATGAGGTGATTATGATGAGCTAAACGAAGGTATTCAGCAACAAATAGTCGGGTTAAGAAATCTTGTCAAAAAATGAGCGTTAAGATTTCTGCCAAGGACCACTTCTAATCGATACAAAATATAAGAAATAATTTCAGTTACATAGCACCCCAATGCATATAATTCTAACAATTTACCAAGTCTGAAACTGAGGGAAAAGATTTATCGTTCCGTGATCACTGAAATACATTCATGATGAAGATTATAAAACGGAACATAATGGTGACAGGAGCGTCCAGTGCTTAAGCACAAAACAATATATGTCCATCGTGTCATTCATCAATACAGTTCTTTCCTCCACGAAGACGCAGGACAAGATGGAGAGTAGACTCCTTCTGGATGTTGTAGTCCGCGAGGGTTCGACCGTCCTCCAGCTGCTTTCCTGAACAGTAATTGTTTACGAGAATGTCTAGCAAAGGGAATTTTACCAGCGAAGATGAGACGCTGTTGGTCCGGTGGGATGCCCTCCTTGTCCTGGATCTTCGCCTTCACATTCTCGATGGTGTCGCTCGCCTCAACTTCGAGGGTGATCGTCTTGCCGGTGAGAGTCTTCACAAAGATCTGCATTCCTCCACGAAGACGCAGGACAAGATGGAGAGTAGACTCCTTCTGGATGTTGTAGTCCGCGAGGGTTCGCCATCCTCCAGCTGCTTTCCTGAACAGTAATTGTTTACGAGAATGTCTAGCAAAGGGATTTTACCAGCGAAGATGAGACGCTGTTGGTCCGGTGGGATGCCCTCCTTGTCCTGGATCTTCGCCTTCACATTCTCGATGGTGTCGCTCGCCTCAACTTCGAGGGTGATCGTCTTGCCGGTGAGAGTCTTCACAAAGATCTGCATTCCTCCACGAAGACGCAGGACAAGATGGAGAGTAGACTCCTTCTGGATGTTGTAGTCCGCGAGGGTTCGGCCATCCTCCAGCTGCTTTCCTGAACAGTAATTGTTTACGAGAATGTCTAGCAAAGGGATTTTACCAGCGAAGATGAGACGCTGTTGGTCCGGTGGGATGCCCTCCTTGTCCTGGATCTTCGCCTTCACATTCTCGATGGTGTCGCTCGCCTCAACTTCGAGGGTGATCGTCTTGCCGGTGAGAGTCTTCACAAAGATCTGCATTCCTCCACGAAGACGCAGGACAAGATGGAGAGTAGACTCCTTCTGGATGTTGTAGTCCGCGAGGGTTCGACCGTCCTCCAGCTGCTTTCCTGAACAGTAATTGTTTACGAGAATGTCTAGCAAAGGGAATTTTACCAGCGAAGATGAGACGCTGTTGGTCCGGTGGGATGCCCTCCTTGTCCTGGATCTTCGCCTTCACATTCTCGATGGTGTCGCTCGCCTCAACTTCGAGGGTGATCGTCTTGCCGGTGAGAGTCTTCACAAAGATCTGCATTCCTCCACGAAGACGCAGGACAAGATGGAGAGTAGACTCCTTCTGGATGTTGTAGTCCGCGAGGGTTCGGCCATCCTCCAGCTGCTTTCCTGAACAGTAATTGTTTACGAGAATGTCTAGCAAAGGGAGTTTTACCAGCGAAGATGAGACGCTGTTGGTCCGGTGGGATGCCCTCCTTGTCCTGGATCTTCGCCTTCACATTCTCGATGGTGTCGCTCGCCTCAACTTCGAGGGTGATCGTCTTGCCGGTGAGGGTCTTGACAAAGATTTGCATTATAATGAATAAAGAGTATTCGCTAAAAAATTAGAAGGAACAAAATAGATAAATGATTGAGTTAAATAAAAAATTGGACAAATATAAATGCGTTGAGTTAAATTCAATTAGCTGTCATATGACTAAATGACGGAATGTACAAATTAGAAAAGAATAAATGATGAAATGGAAAGAATAAATGATGAAATGGAAAGACCCAGAAGTGGAAATAATTAAATGTCACGGGGAACAAGCCGAATGTAGTATGTGTGGATGATGATTGTGAAAAGAGAGAGACAGAGCGAAAATAAAAGAACAGAGAAATGCAGAGATGTAAAGAGCTGTATGTGGAAAGAAAAGGAAGCAAAATTATGGCGGGGGGGGGGTGGAGCGGTAATCGAAGAATGGTGGAAGGCAGTGGAAGGAGGAGGAGAGAAGTGGTGAGGGGAGGAAAACATTGGTAAATGGAAGGAAGGGGTAACTCACAATCAGCAGTGGAAGAGGGATGAGAAGTGGGAAGTGTTGCCTGGTACTAAAACATTCATTCGTTTGTGAGAGAAACTGAATATGACAGTAAACGTGTACATGTACGTCGTACATGCGATTATCATGAAAACAAAAAAAAAAGAAAACGCAACTTCATTACAGGAGGAGGATAAGTATACTGTATACATACCTATTTGTGGAGCAAAAAAAATATATGCTTCAGAAGATCAAAAGAAAACCGGCTCTATTCCGGTCACACGTCCAATGAATGTAATGACTTTAAGTTAGAAAGAAATTGTGGCCTAAGAAACTAATTATCCCATCTGAACCCTTCTGGTATTCACTAAGAAAATTTAGGTGTAATTACTAATTAGTTGTTTTTAAATTCATATCTGTCGTTTTTTGGAATCGAATGTCTCCCTCAACTAACACCGACTTAGTCACGCCAAATTATATTGCTGAAATTGTTGGAGTTAATGAGACTGTCGCCCCACAACAGCAATTGAATTTGCTGGTGGAAGATGCGCTGGACTGGGCCCACTGCTTTGGCCTTGTGTTACGTACAACGGAACATAAAGACCGGTTTGCCTGCAATAATTCAGCATGTTTTACTCTGCCCATTCTTCTCTAAACAAATTTGGCGCTATATGGAAAGTTGTCTTTTTTGAAAATTTTTTCACTTTTTTTTGGTCAAAATTTTTTTTCTCTTTTTTTTACACATAATGATGAATATTATGTATTAATAGCACACTTATGGTGAATAAAAAGTATATTCACGATTTTTTATCCAAAAAAATTTTACAAAACAAAAGGGTCCCCCATATGGCTTTTGATAAAATTCAAAATATATCACTTTTTAACTAGCCCCAAATTTGCTTAATAGGCCCAAATAATTGTCATATTCGTGATCAGCGACCTTTAAAACCCCCGGGTACTTGGTTTCAGGACTTTTTAAACAAAAAAAATTTTGACCAAAAAAAAGTTTAAAAAATTTTCAAAAAAGACAACTTTGCATATAGCGCCACAAATTTTACTGTTTGAGTGTTTTTCAATTTTAGGAGCGATGTTTGCCAAGCGGCTCCATTTGCGCTTTTCTCATCGCCTTTCCCGCGTAATCTTTTTGACGAAGCAATGGCGGTCCAAAAGGTCTTAAAACATTCATAAATTGATTTAACGCAAATCAGCATCTTTCAGGATTTGAACTTGTTGTATTTTCGTATCTCGTGGGACTTGGAATTTCTGAAGGAAGCACACCAACACGTGATCCCTTCCGATGCATTCACTCGAAAAATGCTCGAAATTTTGGAGGATGTGCACAGCGGTGGTGTCAAACAGCATATCACTCTGCTCACACAACGCGCGGTTAATTATTAGCAATTGGAGGGGTAAATCAATTTTTTTGCGGTTTTCTACTCTTATTGTTAGGCATTTCAATTTTGCATGTGTTTACCATCACATGTACCTACATTTATTCATCCATTTATGTTTTTAAGGATTACATGTGCCATGTAACAACAATTGATGACCAAACAGAGACAGCGAGGCAACAGCAATTCGAGCTTAAGCAGGTTCTATCTGTTGTAAAAATCTCCGCCTTTAACAATTTGTGTTTTTTTTTCAGATTGAGGTGAATAACATAGCCGTTAGTATGGGCGGATTGGCTCAGCGTGCTTCCGTTCTTCATCGACGCATGTTACAAAAAACCAGCAAAACGAGAGTAATTGAAAAAATTGACTCAGTTTTGCCTGAAAATCGACCAATTGACACACTGACTGAAGGCATTCATAACGCTTGGTTGGACCTGTTGTTTTTTCATCAGTAAAACAAAAATTAATAATTTGGCGTTATTTGTTTAGGAAACAATTTGGCGACCCAAATGCAATTCTTTTGGTTGTTGTGGGCGAAGTGAACCAAAACCAATTCGATCAACGATTTGTGGAATATGAAATGGAGCAAAAAACGACGGGACAAATCAAAATTGTTCGTCTCACACTTACGCAATGTTCGCAAAAGTAAAACAAAAGGCAAAAACAAATCGGAAATCAACTAAACTAACAATAAGCATTTTTCAAATTACAGGCTGAAACTTGACCCAAAGGAGTACACTCTTCATTTGGACGCCCTTAAAGTCGCGGTTGTCTATTTCCGGGCTGGTTATGCACCTGAGGATTATCCAACCCAAACGGAATGGGAGGCGAGACGGACCATCGAACGATCGACGGCTATTGTATTAACCAACGCAACGTTTAATCTTCTTTCATAAACAACAGACATTCAGAAATGCCCATGGATTGGTCTTCAAGTGGCAAACACAAAAAAAGTCCAACAAGTTGGTGGATTGTTTTTTGTTTGTTTTTTTTTTGAAATTTAAATTTCAGGTTCTTGATACTCCCGGTGCTGTCGAACGTTTCTTCAACGGACCAGCCGATGAACAGAAAGTGGCCGCAATTCGTCATGTCTTCGCAAAAATGTGGGGATTGGATCGTGACGATGCTGAAACAAACAAAGTTATGCAAGTGAGAATTTACACTTTCAGTGTCTGTTATCAGTCAGTTTTCGTCTTACAAAGGATGCCATTACCAATCCCCAGCGTTATGTGTTGAAGCCTCAACTTGAGGGCGGAGGCGGTAACCATTTTGGGGAGGAAATTGTGAGCAAATTGCGCACTTTGACTCCCGCTGAACGGGCTGCTTTCATTTTGATGGAAAAGATACAGCCACTGGTAGTAAAGGTAGGCGTTTTTGACTAATTCTTGGAGAGTTTAAAAAAAGCATTATTTTTAAATTTTAAAAAACAAAATATGGTTTTGTTTTTACAGAACTATCTGATCCGGCCTTTCCTTCCTCCAACTCTTGCCAACGTCGTTAGTGAATTGGGCATCTACGGCTGTTTGGTGGGTG
The DNA here is from genome assembly GCA_004148225.2 of Heterodera glycines. Taxonomy (NCBI): domain Eukaryota; kingdom Metazoa; phylum Nematoda; class Chromadorea; order Rhabditida; family Heteroderidae; genus Heterodera; species Heterodera glycines. The sequence continues at coordinate 4,530,728 of CP049713.1, forward strand.
ACGGACGAGACCTAAGTGTGAGCCACAATAACGCTCATGGGCACATTTTGCGCACGAAATCCGAACATGTGAACGAAGGGGGCGTGGCTGTCGGTGCAGCAGTTATTGACACACCTTTTCTTTTTTGACCAGCATTTATCAAAATATTCTAATCTAATGGCACTTTTTCACTTAATCATTTTCATTTTTTCTTATTGTAATTGGTAGATTTTACTTAAAAAATTTTTTTTGTGGAACACGTTTATTTGATTAACCAAATTTGTGTTTATTAACAATATTTATCTATCATTTCACGTAAATTATTTACATTTTCGCATATTTGCTTTCCTAAGTGTTCTGCTACTTATAAAATCAGCAAAAAATGTTCAAAGGAGACGAAGTTATCTTCCAAAAAAAGCGTCGGTTCCGTTACACGTGCCTTGAGGAACGCAAAATGTGGCATTTTTTTGTACGGGAATTGAAGGCGCAAAATCCGGACGCACTGCGAAAGCGAATAGCGCTGTGGGAAATGTATGAGGGCGAAGAGAGGACGACGAAAAAAATGTTCGGCCTTGAGTCACAGTGAGTTTTGTTCAAACATCGAAAAACCCCTCAAATCATGGAAAATTGTTTGAGTATCCTGGGCTAGCGCGTCGTTCAAAATTTGTTTGCAATTTGTTAACAGATATGCACCAAAAAACGGCCAATTTTTGCTGATTTTGAGCGTTTTTAAGAAAAAATATGGAAGAGAAAATGGCAAGAAAAATAAATCTATCACTATAATTTGAAAACTTGGGAGTTTTTGGTAGCATGGATCTTCTTGTCACCATACTAATTTTTGTCTGGGAGCAGCTCGTTTCCCCCCCCCCCCGCCGTTTCCCCCCCCGCCGTTTCCCCCCGTATCAGTTCCCCCCCGCCGTTTCCCCCCGCCGTTTCCCCCCCGTATCAGTTCCCCCCGCCGTTTCCCCCGCCGGTTCCCCCCCGAGAAAATTTTAAAAAAAAAATTGCTAACTTAGAAATTTTTCAAGAAAAAAATCATAGAAAGTTTTTTTACAAGAAAATTCTAAGAAAAAAAAATTTTTGAGAAATTTTTAGCGATTTTTTTGAAATTTTTTTGAAAAATCTTAGTAATTCACCATAAAAATTTCTTAAAAATTTTTTTTTCTTAGAATTTTCTTGTAAAAAAACTTTCTAAGATTTTTTTCTTGAAAAATTTCTAAGTTAGCAATTTTTTTTTTTAAATTTTCTCGGGGGGGGGGGGGAAACGGCGGGGGGGGGGGGGGGAAACGTAGTGCCTAATTTTTGTCTCTCTAATTTAATAAAGTATTTAAAATCCGTTAATTGCTTTTATTTTTGCAGTTTTCGTAAATACATGTTGCCGCGCATCAATCACGCTGCTGTGCCCAGGGAGGATCTGTTCTTGCTTCTTCGTTTTTTCCGAGCCCATCTCACCACGGCACAGCGCAAAGAGTGAGTCGGCACCCACATGATCAAATGCAACGCAATGGTCTGAACTTTTCAGGCTTGAACACCTCCACGATTGCGAAATTGAATGTGAGAGGAACGGAATATTTTTGCGAGCGCGAATTGAAAGTGATTTTAACTTTATTTTTTCATAAAATTTGGATTGATTCCGTTCAGATAAAGCCGGAGAGTTCTTCTTTCCAACTCAAGAGCAAGAAAGTACAATTCTCCGACCATTGGACGACGAGGACAAAAGCGAAGGGGCCAAAACGGAGGAGGAGGAGGAAGAAGAGAAGGAAACAGTTTCAGTGGTTGCGGAAAGTGTTTATGGCGACGACGAGGACATTGACGAGGAGGAGAGAGAGGGGGCGGAGAATCATCCGCCGCGAAGGCAAATGCCGTCGATTGAACGCAATGGAACGACGACAAAAAGCAATGGGCCCAATAAAGCGAGCAAAAGCAACAATGTGGACAAGAGGAAGGGCATCGTCGCACAAAACATGCGTTCGGGTTGGATCAGCAAGGCATTGCTCAGCCGTCCTCCGCTGTCGCGACCGCCAAAACGGAAGCGGAACAACCGGGACACCACCACGGTCATTGTGCTTGAGCAAGACAATGCCGCCGACAAGGGTCAAGAGCAAAACAACACCGGGAATGGTCAAGAGCAGGGCAACAATGCCGCCAAACTTCAAGAGCACAAGCGCGACACAACAGCTGATGTGCTTAGGTCCGGCAATGCTTCGCCTTTGGCGCGCAGCACTCCTCAGCCGATGGACCAGGAAAATGAGCAAGTGTGTGTTACCCATAATTATTGACCGGATTGTTTCATTTAAACGCATAATTTACATAAACAAATAATAATAATCATGTTTTGTACGAGAAATCACCAAAAAACATTTGCAGTCGTGCAGCAACCGACTCTCCTCCTTACTGCCTCAACTCGTTAGCCCCGTTGAACAGCCTGACAATGCGACGAAAGTTCTTCGCCAGTCGACCAGTCATGCTGTTGATAAGGCAAGATACAATAAATTCATCTAATAATAAACATAAGCTGTTTAGACCAACGCGATAAACACTGCCAAAATGAAGCGCCATTTTCTGGCTGGATCGCTTAAATTGCTTGACAGCAAAATGAATTATGATGCATTTGTCCGTCCTTTTACTGGGGGAAAATTTGAGAAAGTAAAATTTAAAGAGAATCGTAAATATTAGTTTTGTTTTCACTTTAGGGCGTTCGTTCCATTGCTTGGTTTGTTGAGAAAGCGTAGCAGCGGGCGAACACTTTTTCCAGTTAAAGCAAAAAACGGATTTTACGAGTCTGGATGGAATTCACTTCACTTAAGGAAAGGCGTTCTCATTTTTATCTCCGATTTCAAGAAAAATTTTCCTATTATTTCACATATAAGTCCGAACATTTATTTGTTTTATTTGTATGACTCATCGACCCCACAATAAACGATAAATTATCAACAACGAAAATTGCTTCCATTTCTTATGTATTGATTTGTTCGTCCAAGTCGATGTTTTCTTTCCAATTTATGTATTAAATTGTTTCTATTTTTTAGAATCCAAAAATAATAAAACTCGCGAATCATCAACAAAATGAGCAATCAATCCGCGGCTCAAATCGCTGACGAATATGAGAGGTGGGTTTTTTTGGTGAAGGTCCTAATTTAGTGCTCTGTTTTACATTTTTTTTTCTGTTTTAATCAATTTTACTGCATTTAGGGGTGACGGTGAAGTCATCAAGAGCAACCAGGGCAAGCGCACCAAGTCCGAACAGGTCGTATTGTTTGTTGTATAATAAGGCTGATTGTGCGTCATTGGCTTTTCTAAAAAAGGACCATTTTGATCAGGGACGGTCTCAGTGGGACGTATCCCCCCCCCCCAACCACTCGAAATTTTAAATAGTTTTCTATAAATTTTCAACACAATATAGTTTTGCAAAAAAATGCGTTAATGGAAATTACATTTAGTAAAGAAAATTAAATTGAATTCTACCACAAACAATTTGAACTGCTGAGTTCAACTCTTGATGCCAAAATGAGGCTCGCTTTACCATCCATTGTTAATTGTGCAGGCATTTTAAAGACTTACCACCACCACTCCTCATTTTGCGGCAGGTTGAGCACAAACATGGACATCCGGAGGGCGACACGCGTCGCATCGTGGACAACGCGGTGAAGGGGGAGGAGAAGCGCAAGGAGAAGGAGCGCACCACGTCACAGTCGTCGAAGTGAACGAACGAATGGAGGCGGCACTTTGCCATTTTGGGGGGAAGAGAAATTGCTGATGGAACGATGCAGAAATGAAGAGAAAATCCGCCGATGTTCATTCATTATTTATAAAAGATATTAATGACCATAATTGTGTGTGTGCCTTCGCTCTCTGGGCTTCCATCCCTTTACCAAAATGGTACATTGAAACAGTTGCTATATTTTTAAAATTTCATCAAATCAATTAGCAGTTTCAGTTGGTGGAAGAGCAGGGATAAAATATCACACAAAAATGGAAAATAACTGAGGGACCAAAATATTCTCTCCCTTTTCAAATGTTATTACATTCGTACATCGTTTTGCATAAATTCATTTTGTTGGAAATGAAATCAATTTGTCAATTTATTAATGCCTATTTTCTATGCTTTTAGTTTTTATCGCCTAAAACGCCTAAAAAATTGTGAGAGAGCCTATTTTTGCCTATTTGGGCATTTTCCCAAAATTATTAACAAAAATGCAATAAAAACGAAAAATATACCATAAAAATCGACCCATAAATTTTTTCAAAAAATATACCCCCTATGAATCTACTCGAAAATTTTCAAAAATACACCCCTAAGATATGAAAATTTTAAAAAAATTCTTCTCCAAAATTTATTTATTTAGTTATTGACAAGAATTTGTGATTTTAAAAATATTTATCTCAATACTGATTTGGCCTCATTTTTTTACTTTTTTGAATACATTTTGTCATTTTACACCCCCCTAAAATGAGGTTTTTTAGTGCCTATTTTTGGGGTTTTTTAGAGCCTAAAGCCTACCTATTTTGGCAGTTTTTAGAGCCTAAAAATATTAGCCCTAGTCAATAGTAAAAAGCGGATCCAAACCAATGACAAATGGTCATTAAAATTTGAGAGAAAAAATGCATTAAATTAATCTCAAAAATTCTATTTTTGCCGGTTAAACTTTTGCTCTTTGGATAGCATTCGTAAGCTTTTGAAGTCGAGAAGCTTCTAATTGCAAGCAATAAAGAAGTGATGACCAAATCCACTTCATATTAAAATAAATTGTAAGTCTGAGTTTCCCATTTCCATGTTCTCCCGATTTCATTTTTTCAAAATTTCTTGAGCTTTAAGGAGGCGTTCCATTATTAAGGAGTGCTCGGGAACGATGCTGAATCGAGAAAATCACTTTATTGGTGGTCTCTGTAAAAGGCCTGAGTACTCTATTCCCTTGTCACTAATGAATATGGTCGTAAGATCAAATTGGGAAGCGATGCTTTTGGATGCAAATCACCGCCAATCGCTTCAAACACAAAAATTGGCTCAAAAAATCAAGTGACCTGATGAACCCAAGCCATGGCTCGAATTCATCGTAAAATTTTAAATCAGTAAAAAAAAGATGTTCCTCATTTGGTGGAAAATGACTTAATTGGGTTCGCAATTCGCACACCTTCGGAGGACTTCCAAAGACTGCGATTCAAGAATATTATCACAACTTTTATACTGCTGGTTTCTGCTTAATTTCAAGGCTTTTTTGAAATGAAAATAGCTTGTAAATTATCCGCTGTCTTGTGAATTAAAATTCTTATTTTCAAGGACCTCCTTGCATCCAAGGACGAATTCCACTCATTCACAGCTTTTCATATAACTTTTGGCTAAAATTAAAACATATGCCATTATTCTGTCCTAAGCTTGTCAAGTTTTTCTTTCGTAACAGTTTATTTGTTAGTGCATATAACAGAGTATTTCTTAAGGGTTTCGCTGCTTTGGCTTTCTGTGGCCAACATTTTGTGAGTGTCCGGCGGCAGAGAAGCAGACAAAGGCGGGCAGAGTATGGGTGTGCCGGTCGCTGATTGGCTGCTTGTCGTCCCTTGCTGCTGCTGAAGGGGCGGAGCCTCGCGGGGAGAAAAGCGTCTCACTCACTCTCTCCCTATTCTCTGCCCTCTCTTTTTCCCCTCGCTTTCCCCTTTCTCTCCCTTTTCCTTTTCCCCTTCTCTGCCCTTTCTTTTCTCCCTCACTTTTTCCTCTCATTCATTTCATTTCATTTCATTCCTTCGCCGTTTGGAGGGAGAAAGTGTTTGTTGCCTTTCACTTCCGACTCATTACGCAAATACACAACACATCTCTTCACATTATGCACCATCATTCCATTCATTCGTTTGTCTCCGTTTTTGCTTCTTTTCCCTTCCCCAATTTAACTGCAATTGCGTTTGGAGTCGACCGAACGACCGATTCCTTAGAGCCGAATACATTCGTTATTTAGAATTTAGGTGTATAGGTATTTTATCTTTTTTCAAAAGCGATTTGTTGTATCATAAATGTACGCACGCTTAATTAACTCCCCCTCCCACTTTTTATAAATTATATTACTGTAAAAATAGCTATTACTAACCTTTAGACCTATCCACCTAAGAATTTAAAGCGTTTTGCATTCAACTGCTTTAATAAATGAATGTGCATTATTCGTTATGCATTTATGTGCAGGCATATTTTATGTAAAATCCATTTTTCGCTTCTCTCATTTATTGTCATTTTCCCTAATCCCCTCCCTTCTTAAAAAGGGAAAGACAATTGACAAGGGAGAAAAAAGGACATTAATGATGAGGCGAATCATGAAAAAGTCAGAATCCATCTGCGTAAATGTCTTGTTGATGCTGATTTTGCTTGATTTGTTTGAAAAGATTCGCTGTCTTTCTACTGTACTCATCATGATGCGAATGGATGAGTTTTTCATGAGTTTTACAAATGCAGTAAACTCTGGCTTATTCATCACCGCCCTTCTCTATCGATGGTCGGCTAATGAGCGGGGAAAGGGGAGGGGGCGGAAGGATGGATGAATGGTTTTTACTGGTTGCTTTTGGACGGTGGTACCCAGCAGCAGAGTCTAAGCGGCTGCTGAGGACGGAAGAGAAGAAAGAGCACAGAGAACAGAAAGAACATTGCCCCCCCCCCCTTCGCCGCTTGGTTGGCGAGTGAAAGAGCAATTTTGGTTGGTGGACGACGCCGACGAATTCGACCGCCGCCGCTGTGCGATTCCCCCCCCCCCCCCCCCCCCGACATTCTTTTCCTTTCATTCTTTCTGTGGCGATTCATTCACTCTCAGTCGCTTCTCTCTCTCTCTCTTTTTGCCATTTCCCATAAACAAAATCCCCCCCCCCTCCGCCCGTCTCTCTTCTGCCCCGCCGATTAACATTATCCAAATCCGATCCTGCAAAGCGTTCGTTCCCAATTTTGAAGTTTTTGAAAACGCGTCGTCGCTGATTCATATGTTCAAAATATCCTGTTTCCGAACACACTTTTTTTGCCCCTAAGGAATTAATCTCTCTATTAAAAAATGATTGTGCGACACTGACCCGTTCATTCAGTAAATAAATGATTTATCAGTCAAATTGACTTTGTCTGTTGACTTATATGAAAAATACACTAAGTGCTCATAATTTTTAACATTTTGAGACTAAATTTTTTTTTTTTTTGCGATGTCGGGAGAAGACGACGAAGCAGTTCAGGCGATTGTCGATGACATAATGGACAAAACGAGTGGGACAGAAGACATTGAGCAGCCAACACAAGGTTAGTTACCTAATTTAAAAACAAATGCAATTTATTGAAAAAATGTTTTCATTAGATATTTGTCAAAAAATACACCATTTAAAATTCTCAACTTTCCGATATTTATGAAAATCTTTTTCAGAATCAAATTTGACAAGCAATGAGCAGCAGCAGCAAAATGCGACCACCCAAAAACTTCAGCAACAACGAATTGAAGCAGTTCAGCGTCAGCATTTTCCCAAAAATGGGACTGAGTCGGCGTCGCCTTCGCTCGCCAACCCTTTGTCGGTGTGCAGTGGCAGTCGCCGTTCGACCAGCGCCGACTCGGAGCGCTCACTTCGACTAGAAATCGCGGAAAGCAGCGGAGGCGGCACAAGCGGAGCGGAATCGCCGCTGGCGATGCCAATTTTGGACAAAAGCGGGTGCGCCACTCCGACCACAGTCACAGGACGCGGAACACCAAACACCAATTGTGGTTGGAAATATTGGCATTTTTTAAAAACTAATTAAGTAAACAAAAAAACTTGTAGGCATTGTTCAACCAAATGGTGACGACAAAACGCCAATAGCGAACCCAACGGAAGACATGGCGAATAAAGCAAAAGACGGAGGAGGAGGGGAAGGAGGACACATTGCGGAGCAGGACGTTCAAACGGTTCAAACTTACTGAACAATGGGGTCATGAATTGTAAAAAAGAAGCTGTGCATATTTGTATAGATTAGGGGTCGACAAAATCAAAGGGACTTCTCCGTTTTGGTGACGTGAAAAAAGCGAAACTTTTTGTCCGTCCAATTTCCAAATGCATAAATTAGCGCAGCAGCAATAAATCCCTCGCTTTATGTTTTATGCATTAGAGGCGTGCCTTTTTTGCTAAAATTTTATGGGTAGGCAAAGCACCGACAAAAGGGTCTCTTCCCTTTGGTTTTTTGAATACAAGTGCCAGGGACTGCCAACAATTATTCAAAAGATTGCTGTTCCAAACCGTGTTTAGACTAAATAAACCCTGTTAGGGTATTTGGAATTTATTTTAAACTAATTTAGAAAAAAGCGCAAATTTTAGCATTAGTACAGCCATAACAAATTAATATTTTTGTCGCTTTTACAATTTTGCCAATTTTTAGGAACAGCCGAATCCAATAGCGGAAAAAGAAACCGCTTCAACGGTGGCCGCGTCGAAAAGCGTAAAGGAAGACAAAGAAGAAGCGATTGCCATCGCCCCTGGCGAGCCGACCGATTCCGTCGCCCCAATGGCACCGCCGTCGGCGGCGACTTCGCCAGCGCCACCAAAAACGCCTGCTTCGGCAGACGATGTTTCTTCATCCGCACCGAATTCGACTGGTGCTGCTGCTGCAATTATACTTTCTTCGTCCGCTCCTTCAACTAATTCAACAACAACGCCACCAACAAACCCATCCCAAAGTGACACCACCGACGAAAACGGCACACAAACAGCGGTGGCGGTGCCATTGGCTTCAAGCGGCGTAACTGTAAGAGATTTTTGACTGATTGTTGCATTTTAACCACTGTCAGAGGCCTTTTTGGGACTTTTGGATTTAAACAGTAATTTTTCTTGAGTTTTGGTTCCCCTACCCCCTTTTACTTCGGCACATTTAATTATTCCGTACAATTTCTTATTTGTTTAGTCCACAACAGCCGCATCGGCATCAATTGTCACCACATCTGCTGCTGTTTTTGCTCCATCTTCTTCCCCTCTGACATTGGCGAGCAGTGGCGGCATCAGTGGCACTAGTACAATCGTAACGGTGTCCATCGCGGGCAAAAGTGCCGCGAGTATTACCGCCGCGGCAGCAGCGGCGGCAGCCGCGCGTTCGACGGGCGCTTCGGCGACGGCGCCCGCACCGCCGACGCTCGCGTTGATGCGCGCGCCCATCCAACCAAAGCCGGTGACGCGCATTTTGCCAAGGCCAACGGCCAAAAAGGTACTTCAAATGGTAGTCATATTTCCTTGTTTTGTTTTACTAGGCAGTTCCCCCCCCCCCCGGAAAATTTTTTCTAAAAATTTCTCAAACCTAGAAGATTTTCAAGAAAAAAAATCTTAGACTCAAGGAAAAAATATTTTTTTCAGCGAATTTTAGGAAAATTTTTGAGAAAAGCTTAGTAACTCATCATAAAATTTCGAAAATACGCTGGAAAAAGTTTCAAAAATTTTTTTCTTGTAATTTCTTACAAAAACATTTCCTAAGATTTCTAGGTTTGAGAAGAAAAAAACTAATGAAGAGTCGAGAAATTTCGTGCAATGACTAAAAACTAAAAACAAAATAAAATGTCCCTTTTGCAGACCCAGCAAGTGAACAGCACTGCAGTGACTACAACAACAACCGCAAATGCCAATTGTCCAACATGGACAGCAGCAACGACAACGATGTCGACAGTTGCGAACATTAGTGGCACAACAATGGCAATTGCCGCCAAACCGGGGGCTCTGAAAAGTGGGCTGTTGGGCATTGGTGGTGCATCCGTTCGCGGCCAGTTGACGAGCGGTTCGACAATGGTATTCAGTGGCGCAAAAACTGTACCAACAGCAACAAATGCGGTGCAACAGCACAACCAGAAAAGTGCGGCAGGAGGGCATTTTTGGCTGTTCTGATTGCTAATTGCTTTTGAATTTCAGTTCTTGCTAATGGCACCATTAGTTCGGCAACAACAAAATTTGCTGCTGTTGTACCACAACGGGTCGGCAGTGTTGTTGCACCATTGACACCACCCATTGAAGCGAAGGAGCCGCAGAGGGAATACACGACAAGTACAAGCAGTACCACCTGTACAACTTTCACCACAACCACAGAAATGTCGGCATCGTCGCTGGACAAATTTGCCGACACGGTGAACAGAGTGGCAGCCGGAACGGAAATTTCCCCACCGCATCCGTCGATGCAACAGCAAATTGTTGTTGCCTATTCGTCGGCAGCAACCGCGACGACATTGGCGAGCAGTACGGCAATACTAACAACGACGACAACGGCAAGCAGTACAGCAGCAGCAATACAACCACCAATTGCAACAATGGCAAAAGGGCAACCGCCGCAACTCGGCACGGAGAGGGGCCAACAAATGTTGAAGCCGAAGGCGCCCAAGAAGAAGAAGGCACCAGCAGCGCCAAAAGCGAAGAATGGCGCGACGAACGGAATTGACGAGGGGGCGGAGCAACGGAACACAACGACCATTTCAGTTGTCGATATGCAGCAGCAGCAACAACTTCAACAGGCAAGCAAAGGGAATTGTAGTGCAAGAGCAACAAGAAAACTATTGGGATAAAACTGGAAACAACGGAATAAATTCTGTATCATGGAATTACCTTTTTTCAATTTTGGTCTTTCAACCCTATTTCATAATTTTTTTGTCGGTAAAAATTGGCTTCTGAAGGCTGGGTCCTGTGGCATATTTGTAAGATCGAAAATCGAGGCCCATTCTTCTCCATTTTGAATTTAAGTCCTTGTCAAGTTGTAAATATCATTCGGTGCATGAAAAAAGCATACAAAAAAGGGCTTTCTATAATATAAACAGCTATGGAAATGAACAGATGATGAGTCATTCCTCTGCCTTCACACAATTCCCTTTTCAGTCGTCTTCCACCGCCTCTTTGTTTCCCCTTTGTCCATCCGTCTCATCGAACGCCCCGGGTGGTGGCATGCTTTTCCCGTCAAACTTTGCGCTCGCCGCCACGCCCAACGGCACTGTCAGTGCCAGTCTGATGGCGGCGTATCCGAACGGAGGCGCCAGCGGCGGAATTACGCAATATTTCATACGCCAGGTTTTTATGAAGATTTACTTCATAAGAAATTTTAATGGCATTTTTATTACGGGTGGGTAGGATTATAATTTGTTATTTAAATTATAAACCATGGCATTTCCCTTTGAAATGCATCTTCCTTCTCCTCCTTTCAGACCACTTCGTCGGGCCATCAGCAGCTGATCCCCGTCATACCGTCGCAGCAACAGTTTTTCTTTTCACCAATGCCGGACGCGGTCGACCCGAACAATGCCATCGCAACAAATGGCCCACCAACGGCAGCGCATTTCCAAGGTTTGAGAATTATCGTGGAAACATTGGGACTCAAACGTCACGAAAAGTTTGGGCTTTATTTCCGCTACGGAGTTGGCCTTGCAAAAGCGATTGCTTGTGCCAATTTAAGTCGGGCCCTAAAGCAAAAATTTTGCAAAAGTCTCGCAATTTTTGACTGATACTTCCATAAAAAAGAGAGACACAAATGAATATATTGCATTTGCTGAATGTTTATTTGTTTTTTTGAGAATGGAATGATTTTTGTTTTTCCATAGGACAAACGACGGATGACCAACAGCAACGGATGGTCATTCAGCAGCAGCAACAACAGCAACACCAAGTCCGCAATTTGTACTTTCGCTCCGGAAACGACCTTATCATGCGTAATTTCTAACTTTATCCAATCATACTAATGGGATTTTACCAACAAAATCAGGCCCGTAACCAAAAAATATAACTCAATTCACTTAATCTGACCCAAATTTTCTAAATTTCCCGGCCTTATATTTTTGACAAATTAGGTCTCAAAATGGCCAAAATTGTCCGTTTATGGCGCCAGTGATTCAGGAAAATTACACGGGCCAAAAATTTTGGGTCGGAAGAGAAAAAAGAGGAGCACTTCGGGTGCACCTACTGAAATTCAGGCCTGAATACAAAAAACCACTAATCGACCATTTGCCGTCCTCATTTTATGTTTTTTAGCTGCAATGGTCTCAAACAGTGTTGTTAGCGGTGCCAATGTCAGTTTGACTTCGTCGGCGGTGCCCTCCTCTCAACACTCGGCGGTCGCCCAAGCGAATTTTGTTGCCTCCACCCAACAGCATCATCGACCCTCACCCTTACCCCAACAAAAGGGCACCTTTGTCGGCATTCAGCCCAAGGGGGGAATGCCACCGGCGGCGGTGGCAGCGAGGACAGCGATAGCGCCGAAGGGGAGTCAGCAGCAGACAACGGGGGAAGGTGAGCCAGCCAAAATGGAAACGGAATGGGACCAATTCATAGGGGGGGGGTCAGAAATTTGTCTTTACGAAATGCCCCAGAGGCCAAATTTACGAAATTTGGAAAAGGTAGAAAGAATTTCGTTTTAACGAAACACATTTAAAATAGTAAAATTTTTTGAGTTTTTAGAATAAAAATTTTGATTTCCTCCAATTTTCGTAAAATTTTCCCATCTTTACGTGTGCTTTTTCGATTTTCATCGAAAATTTTTCTAAATTGACTCGGACACTCGTACGATTTACGAAATTACCCCCCCCCCCCCTCCTTTGCCCACCTTTAAATCATTTTCAATTTGTTCATCCCACAGGGCCTTCCTCTACCCACCAACCTGTCTCGGCCCCCGTGGTGATGATCGGTGGTCCGTCACACCACTCGCCCTACCACCAGCAGTTGGCCCCTTCCCAGCAACAGTATTTTCTGACTCCGTCGGGTGCCATTGTCACTTTGCAGGCGCCGCCGCCTCACCAACTCCAACCACAACAACAGCACATTCCAGTTGGGTCACCCGCTTATAATGAATGGTTTTAATGATAATAATATTTAGACAATTGGCAATGTGCGAATAATGCCACAGTCCAGCAACAGTTCGACGCCGATGGCCATTGCCTCGGGCGATGTCGAGCAGTACATGCAGAAGAATGGTCATTTTTTAGAACTATAAACGCATGAATCTAGCTTTAACTGACTTATCCCCTCGAAATTGAAAGTTTGCATGATAAATCACGCTTTTTGTCTCACTTTTCACCAATTGGTTTAGGTATGGTCGGGTCAACTCCGAATTCGTCACGGCCTAATGCTGGTTTGCTTTCGACCTTTCTCAAATTATTTTTTAATGTGTTTTAAAACAAATTCCTTACAATTAGCTGTCAAAGTGTCGTCGCCAAAACGGAAACGAAAAGCGGATTCGAAAAATATTCTAGCTAATTCAGCGACTTTGCTTCCCACTGACCAAGGTGTTTTTAACCCCGATTTAATGACGAATTGTTTTGTTTTAGATCCAACCAAACATCTTTCCCAACAACAGCACATGGCCGATTATCCATTGGCTGTTGACGAGGAAGAAAACGAGCCACCGCCGGTGCTCTGTCGAGGTGGGAATGATAGGCAAAAGGCCAATGGGCACCGGACAAAATCTCGATGCCAAAATTTCTTTAAAATTTTCAAGCAAAAAATTGGAAATTTTTCTAGCGATTTTGGAAAATTTTTTGTAAAAATATTAATTCATCATAAAATTCAAAAGAAGAACGTTAGAAAAATTTTAATTTTTCCTTAAGAAATTTCGCAACTTTTGAATTTAAAAAAATCAGCGGCGAGATTTTTGGGTGCACCCCGGCCAATGCCCTTTTCAAAGTTTGAAAAATACATTAGGAGTCTTTTATTTATTTGTTTCTTAAGTGTTCAATCGGAGTGAAGATGAACCAATCGTGAGCACCCAATCGGTGGAAAGCGTTTTTCAACACGAGGCCAAAATAATTCGGGAGCGTATTTACGATGCCAGTGGCAAAAAGTTCGGACCGCTCAAACATTTCATTGACGGCTTTGAAATTGAGGTCATTCATCATTTTACGCGCTTCTCTATTTTTTAAAGATTTTTACACTTCCAATTTTTTTAGGAGGACATCGAACCGTTCCCATGCGAACACCAACAATTGCTGGACAAACTGAAGAGGGAACAAGCGGAACTCGAGGCAGAAGCAGGCGGCGAAGTGCAAAAGGAAACGGCGGCGACAAAATCGGGCACTGTTTCACCCGAAAAGAATGCCGAAATGGGTAAAACGAATGGCACGAATTTAAACTAATTAATTACCTATTAAACTGCATTTATTATTTAGATGTCCAAGATGCACTACGACGTAAAACTCGAAAACGTGCAGCCACCGCTTCATCGTCCGTTTCGTCTGCGTCTTCACCAACTCGTTCTCCAAAGAGGTCCAATGCCATGGACACGTGCGACCGAATGGAAGGTAAAAAGGGTGCAATTTTGCTCTAACATTTCGTTGGCCATAGAAAATTCGTTGGGGTTGGTTACAGCTTTGGCATTTTTTGCCACTTTTATTTATATTATGGCATTTTCAGCTTCCTCCTCCCATCGGACAGATGAGTCCCCTCCAGCCATTAACCTAAACGAGTCCAACTCGCTTTCGCACCGCCATTTGGCTGAAGAGGCCAATGCTTCGGTTGCAGGCGATTCAGCGACAGAGTCCACAACAACAGCGGCGGCGGCACTTTTGGTCAAAAAGGGACGGAGGAGAGAGTTGGACGGACTGCTGAAGATGGACTTTGGCAAACACTCGCCCTTCCAGACTTCGGACCCGGACAAATACGCGCAGGAAGTGCTCATCGAGGCGCGTCAGCAGCAGCGCACTTTGGCATTGGCACAAGGTGCTGGTTATAGGGTTTTGGTCATTTTTAATGGGTTGATTTTCATTTTTTAAAAGTTTAAAATTGTCGGGAACCGATTTTTTTTAAATTTTCAGCAAAAGGAACATCAATAAATTTGAGGACCAAACCCATGGCAATTTATGAGCATTATTATGATTTTGACGAAGACGAATTCAAAGACATTAGTGAGAGTGAATGGGAACAGAAATTTAGTCATTTGTTTGGGGATTCGAATTCATCAGAAGCCCAATTTTCCGGGAAAATGGAAAGAAAAGCGAAGCACGAAAAAATGGACCAAATCAAAAACAGTGGCGAAATTAAGCAACCCAAATTTGACGAAGATTCTTCCGCAAATTGTAAAAAATACCAAAAATCGGTGTCCAATTTATCTGCAGGTTTATTTTTACAAAAAAAGAAACCAGTTTCTGTTAAATTACAATAACTTATAGAGGAGCAACGGAATGCGCGTCGGAGCGTGGAGAGTTCCTGCGGCGGTTCAGCGACGGGGAAAAGCAGCAAGCGCGACAAATACGCAAAAAAGCCTTTTTCGCCGCCCGTCTCGCCACTGCCCGAGTCACGTGCCGCTTCAGTACGGTCCACGACGCCAACACTGCAATTGCGAGCGAAGAATCATGGGGAAAAGGCGTCTTCGTCATCAAAATTGGCGACGGCAAGCGGAATTGGAAAGCCAACAAAAGAGGGCACCACAACATCAGTGGAGAACAAGCTGAAAACATCGCCCAAGGTCAGTCTAAAAATGAGGAGGGAAAACAAAAAAAAGAAAAACCAATTGATCTCGGCCGGGTTCGAACCGGCGACCTTCAGTGTGTTAGACTGACGTGATAACCAACTACACCACGAGACCGTTATCACGGCAGAATTAAATATTGAATAAATAACCTATTTTTGTTTAATCAACAAAATAGAACTTTATTCCGCCAAAACTATTGTTCAGGATTCCTTCTCGTTGGAGCAACGCCGTTCTGGTGGTAGCAACGTGTCGGAGGAGGGCGAGGAGCGCTGTCTGTACTGTCGCCGCTCGTTTAAGGAGGTGCCAAGGGACAAGGACCACGTGCAGTACTGCAGCAAGGCGTGCCGTAAACAACTGAAAGCGGCAAAACGCATGAAACATTCTGGTGGATCGTTGGAGGACGGATTGAACAGCTCGACTGGAATGGCTGGCGACGAGTCGAGAAGCGGGTAAGCCATGACTAATTCCAGGATTTTTGTGGAATTGTTGTCTGGGATTTGGGATTGCCACATTGTAAATTCTCAAATCAGCCAATTTTCAATTTCCATTAAATAGTGCCCCAAATTCAGAGTTGTTTCGGCAACACCGTCCCATCGTCGTTCCGATCCGTCGTCCTCCAGTGACTCGTCTGGCCAACAGCAACAATCGACTTGCCACATCACCAGCCCGCTGGGCTCGGCGTTCTCCGCAATGCAACCCCAAATGTTGAGCAAACGTCGTCTGCCGGTGGACCAACACGCGGAGCAGTTAATGTCGTTGAACCAAGTGCGTTAATATTCACTGAATATCTATTTTCAACACTTTCAAAATTTTTTGGCTCAAATTTATTACATCTTTCAAAACTCCCTTAGAATTAATTATTCGCTAATTGCCTTTTGATTTGCCCTCTAAATTTTAAAAGATCGTTCGTTCCAGAGGCTGTCTTGTAACAACGGCGCTGGACTTACTGCATCATTTGCCCCAACGCCGTATGGCCAATCGCCTCCCGACCAAAATCAAGCCATGCTTGCCGTCCCGATGGCAATTCGTCCAACCTCCGTCGCACCACCGACAATGATCCAATACGGGACCACGACCGCGATGTACTTCAATGCACCGGCCCAACAGCACCAAATGATGGTCAGCAGCAGCGGCACAAGCAGCAGTGCCGAGCAGCAACAAGCTGCTGCAGTCCATGCCTATCAACAGCAGCAGCAACAACAACACCACCACGAACAGCAAATGTTGTACGCCACGGGCACCATGGCCGGCGGGTCACAGCAGCAGCAACAACCACAGCAGCAGCAGCATTTCTTCCCACCGCAAGGAGGGCCAAGCGGAGCAGCACACCCGGGTAAAAGTTCACTCATTCCCAACAGCAACATTTAAATGACACAAATTCGTATGTAATTCGAAATTACTGTCCAGGAACCCCTTCACCATTTCTTCCTCCGTCCATGGCGCGACAACCGTCCTTAACCACAACAGCTGCGCCTTCCTCTTCCCCGGCCACACCGGTGTCAACTCCGACCAATTTTTTGGAACGCAACGCGGACATTGAGGCGCTGGTGGCGCGCGGAGTGCACACGTGGACCGTAAGATTTAAAAAATTTTGCTTATGGGCCCACTTATATTTTTTATCCACAGAAGGAAGAAGTGTCCAAATGGGTCAATTTCGTCACCGGCTCCGACACCAACGGGGACCGTTTTGTCGAGGAGGACGTGGACGGCGCTTCGCTGCTTTGCCTCCAGTCGGAGCAGTTGAAAACGGAGCTGAAGTTCAAGCTGGGCCCGCACATAAAAATTTGGAGCGCTTTGGAGGCGCTTAAACGGACGATGATGTGCTGAATAATGGAGGGAGGGATCTCGCGAAGCAAATATAAATCTGCTGCTGACGAATGGTCATATATTGTAGTTCTCCTGTGTATTTCTATCACATTGAATTTACCTAATTATTTTCATTTATATAAAAATATTTATTGTCCGTAACTCTCTCTTTTCTCGCCTTTCATATACAAACACGCTTCAAATGCGAAGTATAAAAGTATGTTTTTTTTTGGTAACTGATCGGGTCCTAATATGTGACCATAACCCATATCGCTCAGTTGACATCGCCAAGGGATTGGTAACCATCCCGCTGTAGCTTTTAAATTCCAGTTTCAATAACTATTAAAATAAATAGGTCAAAAAATCTTAGAAATTCGATCGATTCGGCTCAAAAAACGAATCGTCTTTTTACCAATCAACATCGTTCGAAAACACTTAATAAAAACAGAAAAGAAAAAAAAACTATGTAGCATTAATACATATAAAAAAATATTATTAAAAAGATTTTTTCATTGTTAAATTTATTTTTTTAATACATTCAATTTTTTGAAGAGAAAAAGCCCACTGATTGCAAAGGTGCCAAAACTGCTTTAATATTTTGAGACAATCGAAAAGAAGCAGAGGAAAAAATGGCAAAAGCTGTGTAAAATTAAAAATTCACAATTTCAATTTTTAAATTTAGGTTTTCCTTTTCAGCTTCATCTCCGGCGATGGATGGCTTTCGGTGTTCGATTTGTTGCCGCCTTCTCAACTTGGCCTCGGAATTGCAATGATCAGCCACCGATTTGACTATTACGTCGACGAACACTTCAAAACGCGCAAATGGGCATTGAAATTTATTGAAATTCGAAGCAAAATTGGAGAGAATGGCACAAAGGAAATGGAAATTGGCAATTGTAGTGGAAAATTGTTGCCAATTCCGCAAATTCAATTGCCTCGTAAAGTCACCGGATTCGAACAGCTAATCATCGCGTAAATTGGCGATTATGGAGAAATTTTAGAGGACATTTTCCATTTATTAGTTTCATCGACCGCAATGCCATCGCTTTTCTCCACCGTTTTCGCCCACTTTTCGCCTCCTGTCAAATTAATTTGACCATCAACACGGACAGTGAACGCGTTTTGGAGTTGATTTTGCACAACATTTGGCCATTGCTCGGAAAAAACATTTATGGCATTGAATTGCCCGCCAGAACTTTCCGCTGTATTCGGAAATTCGCCCCTTCAATTCTCCGTGATTATCCATCTCTTCGCGTTTTCACTTTCAATTCTCCCGATCTGCACACCGAATTCCCATGCGATGACAGTGCCAATGCGTCGGATGGACAAGCGATGGCAAAATGGCTTTTCACTCCTCATCCAAACAATGTGCCAAAGGTGTTGAGATGCTCGTTGGAAATGAATGATGGGAATTTGGCGTCGAAGATTGAAGCCTTCAAAACGGTGCTTACTTATTAATTTACTTAATTAGCACTTTTATGAGTTTTTGGGGTTCGCTGACCTGACAAAAATGATTTCGTCTTAATAAATTTTTCCATATTTAGGCATTTGCTAATGCTTCTTCCCCTGTTAATTTCATTGTTGTCATTTGCTCTCCGACGTCTTTTGTTGATTCCGCCTTGCCATTTGATCAAAATCAAACCAACGAATTGACTCGAGAACAATTGGTGTTGAAAAGAACTAATTATAGCAACTATTTTTTGTTGGTTCGTTGTCCAATTGCGCGAGACGCGAGCAAATGGGCAAAATGTGAAAAGGAGGCGATTGATTGGCGAATTTATTATCAAAGGAACAGAATTTACATTCACATTAGTCGTGAGAATGAAATTGGGGACGGGTCAGCGAATGATTATTCAAAAATTCAAATTTGTTGTGTTTCTATTTTTAGGCTTCTCGACGCAACTCTCGGCCCAAATGATCAGTAGAAGAGAATGAATTACTGAGAAATGATCAGCAATTTGAATTATTGATTTTTTGTTGGAATAACCAACTGATTTTTTTTTGCAGGGGGGGATGTGATCGAAATAATTTCAAAATAAGAACATTTTGCAAGATTGCTTCAAATGAATTATTTTTACGTTTTATTCGATCAAAAATATCTAATAAATTGGCTAAAATCGCAAAAGTTGCCCTTTTGGTTTAATCTTATAGAGAAAAGCCTGCTCTTCTTTTGAATCTGCAATTTAATTTTTGATAAATTCTAGAATGTCTGAAAAAATAAAAATTCGGGTATTTATAAAATTGACCCATTCAGAGAAGAGTTTGCTTTTTCGAAAATCCCCCCAAATTCTTGTGGTGCCAAAATTGAAAATTTTACTCAGCCCATTATGGTTAAATAATAAAATTTAAAAGCCCAGAGAGCGAAGGCACACACACAATTATGGTCATTAATATCTTTTATAAATAATGAATGAACATCGGCGGATTTTCCTCTTCATTTCTGCATCGTTCCATCAGCAATTTCTCTTCCCCCCAAAATGGCAAAGTGTCGCCCGCCTCCATTCGTTCGTTCACTTCGACGACTGTGACGTGGTGCGCTCCTTCTCCTTGCGCTTCTCCTCCCCCTTCACCGCGTTGTCCACAATGCGACGCGTGTCGCCCTCCGGATGTCCATGTTTGTGCTCAACCTGCCACAAAATGAGGAGTGGTGGTGGTAAGTCTTTAAAACGCCTGCACAATTAACAATGGATGGTAAAGCGAGCCTCATTTTGGCATCAAGAGTTGAACTCAGCAGTTCAAATTGTTTGTGGTAGAATTCAAAAAAGAATTATCAAAAGAAAGGCTAATAGATCCCCTTTTAGAGAACAGTGTGGATCGGTCGGCACCGGTAGGCGCCGCAAGGAAAATTTTTTGAAAATTTGAGTGCATTTTATTAAAAGATTTTGTTAAAAATGACCAAATTTGCGATTTTAAGCAAAATTTAAAAAATAAGGATTTTTATGGTGCGGCGGAGAAATTTTTTGTATTTTCACTCATTTTTTACTTGGGACTATCAAATAATGTTTAATTTGGATGCCTCTAGAAAAATTTATGGTGCTTAAAATTGCCAAATTATTATGGTCCTGTCTTTTTTTTTGTGGTCGTGTGAACTGCAGTAGAGCCAAGAGATTGGTGCCCACGCGACAAAGGACAACAATTACTGTTAAACTTCCGGGGGAAACGTTGCGGGGGAGGGGTGGGGGGAACGTAGTGCACCCCGATCCCTCTGCTGCTCACCCCCTCCATCTGCGTGTGTTTCTGCTCCGTTTCCGCCCCGTCGTCGCTGTCTTCGCCCTCTTCGTCCAGTGCCAATCGCTGTGGGGTGCAGGCGGGTGCCACCGTGCCATCGTTGCGCATTCTGTTGCTGCCGACGGTGGAGCAGCCGACGGTGCTGAAACGGGTCGACGCGTGCGAAGGCGGCAGAAGCGGGGGACGCGTGCGGAACATTTGCGGTTGTGAGAAAGTGCCTTAACGAAAAAAGGCATGGACAAATGCGAAAACTTGGACAAATTTTTATTTTTCAAAAATAAAATCCTTGGCAATATTTAATTTTTTGTTTACTGACAATGAGCACAAATTCCTACCCGCCAATCTGTTCTTTTCAATTTTGCGAGTACACGGAGAAAAAAGTTGATCAGATGGAGAATAAACCTTAAGCATTTAATCATTTGCAAATTGTTGAATCTGCAAATCTCTTAAAATATTAAATTTCAATTTTCGATATCTTCAGACCAAGGCGCGTAACCCGAAAAATTGAAGCGAAGGGGAAACCCGAAGACCTTTTGTGTACTTTAGAAACTGGGCCCGCTAAAAAACCGCCCAAAACGCGTTCCAATCAATAATAACCTTTTATAATCCCGGGATGCGGAAAAATCAAAAATCGATTTTTGAACCGATTAAATTACGAAAAATTGCACCAAAAATCAGCCAAAGAAACATTTTTAAATACAGATTTTCGAACAACTTGGCATCTTTCGAAAGCTCTTGACGAGCTAATTGTAAGTTTCATACGTGTACAAGGGGCGGTCACTTCCAAGGGTCATACGACGTACGATCGGGCCAGGGGGGGTGGTCATATGCGATTTTCCTTACGACGGGGTCCAAAATTTTTGACGACCTTTTTTTTTTTTTAAAATCTCTTTTTTTTGCGGCGCGGTTTTCTTGCTACCAGATTTTGACTAAAAAATGACCAAATTTTGAGATTTTGGGCTAATTTTGTTAAGAAAAAATAGGTTTTTTTTTGAGTCCGGCGGTGCCGATAGGCGCCGCCGGAAGAAAAATTGAAAAAACATTGTAACCTTTCCATTAACAATCAAATAAATAAAAAAAGGATCTGTCTACACATAAGCCCAGAGGTCTGGCTTTTCGCTTACAAATTAGCATATTTATCAAAAAGAAAAACCTTAAATTCCGTGCGCGACTGTCTGAGTTTGATAATTGCCGGGGTGACACCGGCATTGACATTCTGAAAATGGAAAATGCCACCAAAGAATAGAATTATTTCTTCATATTCCCGACCAATTCCTTCTCCGGGGTCACTTCTCCGCCGCTGTCCTCCGATTCGTCCATTTTGGACGGCGTACTGACAACGAACTGTCCGTTGTCATTCTCCTATTTTCCAAACTATTACTGAAAAAGGTGTTCAACAACCCGACCTGCTCGGCCTCGGTGCGTCTGTCCTCGTTGCTTTTGATGGCTTCACCGTCAACCCTAAAATATTTATTACAATAACAACAACGAAATAAGTGCCACCAACCACAAAATATGGCATTTTTAAATTCCAACAGAGATTTTTCTCTAAAAACGCACCTCTCATATTCGTCAGCAAGTTCAGTCGCGGATTGATTGCTCATTTTGTTGAGGATTCGTGAGTTTTTATTGTTTTTTGATTCTAAAAAAAATAGAAAATACAAAAATTGGAAAGAAAACATCGAATTAAACGAACAAAGAAATCAATAAGAAATGGAAAGCAAAATATGATCTATATTATCGCTATTTTGATCGACGAATCATTTAAATGAAGAAAAACAAAGATGTGCACAATAAATCTGGAAGTAGATCTTGGTTGTCCTATTTGCGAACCGAAGATTAAAAGGGAGCAAGCAAAAAAGGAAAGTCAATTAAATTCAAATTTAAAAAAAGCGCCAAGAAATTTAAATTTGATTAAATTTAAAAGACTAGTCTATTCCAACCTGGGAAGCTTTTTAAGCTATAGCTTTCACCAATCTTTAACTGTATTTTGGTCAATTCCCGAACTTTCTTGAAAAAAACGCTTTTTCCCCTCGTTTTGGTAAAATGAATATTATATTCGTGATCACTAAGGCTGCCAATTATAGTCCCTCTTTTAATTGTTTGTGAGATCAGATAAATTTTTTCGATTTTTTTATTTTGTAAAGGTGAGATAACGAGTGATAACAACTGATCGTCATATTCAATAAAAAATAAAAGTAAAAAGTGTAAAATTGTAAAGGATAATCGAATAATAATAATAACAAAATGTTGCTTTGCTCATTCCACAGTCAACTTATTGCACTTCGTCCCTTTCTGTACTTTCACGTTAAAATCAATGGCCAAACTCACATTGTCATCCGTTTCATCGTAAAATCCTTTGTCGGCGTCCATCAATTCCTTTGTTTTAAAATCATTTAATTAAGCAAAGAAAGACGTCCTTCTGATAAGTCAGTGGCAACTCGTACAATAAAAAATTATAAAGCTTAATATAAGCATTAAATCTTAGGCCTAGCTTAAGCCGATGTATGAATTGTTACGCTTTGGTTGCCTCCGCTCACCGTAAAGTTAATCAAATCGGAGAAAAACACCACGTAGTCATTTTCGGTGCTAACAACATTTTTTTCACCAATTTCTGTTGAAAAATTTTCCGCGCCGCTCTTTTGTGAAACAATTCGAAGTATCGCCGTACATTCGCCGGTCCAAATGGTGTCTAATTGTAAATATTGTATTATTTTAAAAGCATTTTTAATTGTTTGCACCTTTTTTGTGAGGGATGCACGCAAGTGAAAAAATCAAACACTTTTCATTGCTGCCATTTTTCATCACTTCGGCGCATATTTTCCACTCAAATCCCTTTAAATGCACCGTTCCGCTGCTCCGTTCACTCTTCAAAATCTCTCGCGCAAATTCTGACAATTTTTCGATCGTCCACAAAATGCTCCCGTTGGATTTGGTTGGATCGGCGATGTCCGTTTTCTTTCCCTCAACAATGACATCAATGGCCAAAATGACTTTGTCCTCGTTTTTGTTATACAACCCTTTGCTCGTGTCCATAAGTTCCTGGATTTTGACAATAAAAGTACCTAAATCCAATTGGCACCCACCGAAAAAGTACTGAAATTGAAGAAGCCTCGATACTTTTCTGTGCTATTAAAAATGATGTCATCGAATCGTCCAGTCAAATCTTTCACTCCGCACTTTCGTGAAAGAATGCGAAAGGTTGCCGAACATTTGCAACTCCAATTCTTTTTTTCTTAATCATATAAAATATTTTTCTAAATTGTCTCATTTTGTGCCCACCTTTTTTCTCTGGAACGGTGCACCAAAGGAAAAAGCCCAAACATTTCTCATTGCTTTCTTCATCCGTCATTATCTCCGCATTTATTTCCCATTTGAATCCTTTCATGAGCACTTTCTCTTCACTGTAACGCTCAGTTCGCACTTTCTTTTGTGCGAATTTTGAAAATTCCTCAATTTCCAATGCGAGTGTCGTCCCTCTGTTGCCATGGGATATGTTCCAATCCGAAATGCGTCCATGGCTTGGGAATTTCAACGGGTAAAGCCCGGGCGTACCACGAAAGTTCGGATGGCAATGGAATTGGTAAACGCCAACAATTTCTTCAATTGTTAAAATGTCGGAGGGAACTGCGAAATAAAAAAGTCAAAAATTGGAAATCAAATGTTTAAACTACCAATGTTCTTCACAAAAACATGTGGTAACATGCGTGGGAAATGGATTTTGGTCAGTGCCGGGCCAAGCGCAGAACGAAGATTCTCAGCGGAACATTCTTTGCCATTTTGACGGCACTTTTCGTCGGACCAACGGAGTGCCTAATTCAAAAACAATAATTAACCCTTAATAATCATCTTGGAAATCATTCAAAATTACAGCTTTCCAAGTTTCGTATTCGTCGTTGACCAACAAATGATTATTCCCAAATATTTCATTGAGAATATTCTGATCAATTTGCAAAAATTCCTTTGATTTGAACAGAAATTCCGCATTTTGACAAATGTAGCGCATACATTGGTCAGCAAAATCCTAAAACAGTAGAAAAATTGCGACAAAGACACTCGGTAAATTTTCGGTTACTCAACGCCCGAAATGAAACTGAAGGGTACCAAAAAACGATTTGTTTTATTAGCATTTACAGACGACAATCTGTGAAAACGCGTTTACGGGGATTTTAGGGGTCACTGATCACGATTTCATCCATTCGACCAATCCCAAATCCCTATGAAATTCGTGATAAGCGATCCTGAAAACCTCCGGAAACAGATTTTCAGTTTTTTATTATTCGTTCCCACCTCCGACTCTAAAAGACGAGCCTGGGCATATGCCAAGAACACATTGGGCAGCTTCGAAATCGGAATTTGCAAACATTTGGCAACCAACGCATCAACACCGTACTTTTTGGCTGAAATGCAAAAATAAATTAAAATAAAAAGGAAGGCTCAATTTAATTGTAAAAAACGTTAATCGAACCGAATGAAGGGTCAGCCAATATTGCCTTTTTTTATTTTGGGATAACAAACAATTCGATGATAACGAAACTGCATGAGATTTGTCATACGATGACATCTAATCGTTGTTTTCATCAAATCCCAGCACCCTCAAAATTTGAAAATGTATTTTAGTATATAGCCAAAAAAAAAAAATTTTCCTTCACGCCATTATACCCTTTCCTCTTTTAGATCCACACAAAAAAAAACTAAATTTTTTAGACCCCTCCCTTCGTATCACCACCAAATAAGCTAATGCAAATAAAGTTTCACCTGCGTAAAGAACTGCCATTGCGTTGTCTCCGTTCAGTCCGCTCGAATCGTCCGTGTAAATGAAACTGAGCAAAACTCTGAACGCCGCCGGTTCAACGTCGGGGATCTCCACGGAGCTGACAGCGGAGGCTAAATTTAAAAAAAAAAACAACACAAATTTGTGTTTTTTTTCACTCCAACACTTTTTCATACATTTTTCCGTTTTTCCATTTTTGGAGTCAAAACGAAACATCGCCTCAAAAACGTCAGACGTTGACTTCAGAATCAGTTTGTGTGCTCGAAACAGCTTAAAACAAAGGAAATAAAAAACCCAAAAAAGAAATTCGAAAATGAATATAAAAATTTGCCTCCTTTTCCTCTCCAACCAAAAAGTGCACATCCGAATGATCCCCCGAACTGAACAAATGCTTCATCCGATCCTTCAAATTCGTCGGCTTTAAGGACGACATTTAAAAAAAAAACTTCACTTCTAAATTTGGTTAAGAATTTTTAAGTCAGGTAAGTCTAAATGAAGGGGGGGGGGGTAGGAGGGGTTTTTGGTGTCGTTAGAAAGGCCAAACAATAGCTACGAGGCCAAAATTGAATTGGTTAAATATTAATCGTAGTTGTCAGCATGACTTGAATTTGTAGAAAAATAAATAAACAAGGGACTTCCCAGGATTTCCGCTTGGATGGTGCACAGCCTCCGGGCGACGACCTTTTTATTTTTGCGTCACTTTTTTTAGTGGCGTTTCCCGAAGGTGCCGCCGGAAAAAATTTGAAAATTAAAACAATCCCTTCAATATTAATTTTCTTTTTAAACTTTTTGTCCAATCACAATTGTTGGAGAAAATCGGCGGATGGGAGAAATACTTTTGATAATCAATTTCAGTTTTTACCAGGGCTATCAGATGTGATGATTTATCATCATTTTGATGATTCACATGTTGATGATTTTTTAAATGATGATTTTCAAAGCGCAAAATCGACCTAATAATTTTAATTTTCATTGAAATCTGTTTAAAAATGATCAAAAAGTGTTTTTGAAAAAAGTGCACTACAAAAAACATTTTATTATTTTTCATTTGAATAATAAATGCTGATTTTTGAGCCCAAACGATGATTTTTTGTCGTCAAATGCCGATTTTAAAATTTTCAGTTGCTAGCCCTGGTTCTTACGCCAATAAAATATTGTTTTAAGTGGATTTTCATGTTTTTATTGCGTTTCCTTTGCGCTACTATTAGTTTTAGAAGAAATCTTATTTTTGGGATAGAATCTTAGTTTTTCAGTTATTTTAAAAAACTTGGGAACTCTGATCAAATTTACCTAGTTCTGAAATAACACATTTTTTTCAGTCGTTTATTATGGAAAAGGACTTCTCAATTAATTGTTACATCGCCTTTTCCAATCCCATCTTTTGTCATCAGAAAATGCTGATGCGGAAGGGCGAGTTCAGCTTCAATTCACAAGAGCGTTCTTTAACAGCAAAAATTCACAACAAAACGGTAGCAATTAATTAATTAATTGCATTTTAATTTGAGAGTCACCCCCAACTCATCCATACCCAACTCATCCAAACCCAACTCATCCATACCCAACTCATCCAAACCCAACTCATCCATACCCAACTCATCCAAACCCAACTCATCCATACCCAACTCATCCAAACCCAACTCATCCATACCCAACTCATCCAAACCCAACTCATCCATACCCAACTCATCCAAACCCAACTCATCCATACCCAACTCATCCAAACCCAACTCATCCATACCCAACTCATCCATAGACCCAACTCATCCATGCCCAACTCATCCATACCCAACTCATCCATACCCAACTCATCCATACCCAACTCATCCATGCCCAACTCATCCAAACCCAACTCATCCATACCCAACTCATCCATAGACCCAACTCATCCATAGACCCAACTCATCCATATACCCAACTCATCCATACCCAACTCATCCATACCCAACTCATCCATACACCCAACTCATCCATACCCAACTCATCCATAGACCCAACTCATCCATGCCCAACTCATCCATACCCAACTCATCCATACCCAACTCATCCATAACGCTGCGAGTCATCGTCGTGGCATGGCATTTTCTGCTTATGTGGTCGTGGCATGGCATTTTCTGCTTATGTGGTCTTGACCGTGGACATTTTTGATTATGCCGGTCTTGACCGTGGACATTTTTGATTATGTCGGTCTTGACCGTGGACATTTTTGATTATGCGGTCTCAGTCGTGGCATTTTTTGGTTGTACGGTCTTAGTCGTAGTATTTTTTGGTTGTACGGTCTTAGTCGTGGCATTAAATGCCACGGCGACGACTCGTATCGTGCTACATATGGATGAGTTGGGTATGGATGAGTTGGGTATGGATGAGTTGGGTATGGATGAGTTGGGTCTATGGATGAGTTGGGTATGGATGAGTTGGGTATGGATGAGTTGGGTATGGATGAGTTGGGCATGGATGAGTTGGGTATGGATGAGTTGGGTCTATGGATGAGTTGGGTATGGATGAGTTGGGTATGGATGAGTTGGGCATGGATGAGTTGGGTCTATGGATGAGTTGGGTATGGATGAGTTGGGTTTGGATGAGTTGGGTTTACCCCTAATTTGATATTAATTAATTGCCATTTAGAGGCTCCGCCTTTTTCCATGTGAATTATGTGCGGTTGGCAAGAAAAGATGTCCTAACGGCCGATGTTTGATCATTCGCTACAAAACGGGGCAAAATGATGACATTAAGGAATTGGTATTGAAAGAACTCGAAGAGGGAGACAAACTGAAGATTCATTCCGTTTTGCTGGGCATTGCCGGATGAAATTGACGTTGAAATATCACTTTTTCAGGGCTTCTGAGTGTTTTTTTTCCAAAAATACAGCAAATTTGGCAATGATAAAGTTTTGTTGTTTCTTCAAAAAATAAATTTGAGATCACGAATCTGAACTCAGACTTATGTAAATCATTGATTTTGTCTATGACTTTTCATAATACATGGTTTTTTTAAAAAATTTTAATTTACCGTAAAAATTTTCAAAAAGATGCGCGGATCACGGATCTGAGCTATGATTTCGCAAGAGCCTTCATTTTGTCTATGATTTCATCAAGTATCATAAAAAAAATAAAGCGCAGCCAAGCGGACTTGAACCCCAGGCAGCAGAAAATCAGCATCTCAAAAGAAAAACTCAGCTTTGACCTCTTGAAAAGCTACAAAATAGTAATAAATCAGCAGAATTGGTAGCTCTGCTTCTGGCCAAAGAACACAACAAAAATTTTAAAATTTCTACCGACAAAAATTTAAAATATAACTATTCAACTAATGGGAAATTCCAAATTTTGGATGCATTTTATAGGCCTTTTTTGAAGGTCTTCGAAAATCACTCAAGTAGTAATTCAAAGTGCAATTTGCCATGGTCTGTGAGCAGCAAAATGATGAGAAACAATCATTTCCAGTGATTAGCAAATGCGTCTTGTCCTTTACCTTTTTGCATCTTTTTCGAACTTTTCCCTTTTTATTCTCCAACCATTTGCCGTACCGCCCTTCGCTTTCTTTTCTTTTGTCTGTTGGCATTCGCTGTACCGCCGGTTCGCTTGGCCTTCTGCTCAACTTACTTGATCAAAAATGTACAAATTGGGAGCCCAGCCGCTTCATCGAGTGAAGAGAATGATGACTTCTGCTTCATTGGGACGACAATTATCCTCCATTGGCTGGACCATCCGACGCGTATTTTTAGTGCCCGCGTCCCTCCTTAATTAGCACTCATTAGAGTGGTAATTGTCCTCCTGGCGAAGCTGACGCAAATTTAGGATGGGTGGCCATTGTTTTTTTGTCGGTCCCTACACAAACAGTCGCAATTCGCTCTCCGCACTAATCGCACCGAGTGATTCGCTGGGCTCACAAACGCTGCGAAAAAAGTCTTATATACAGTGTGTTGATTTAAAATAGAGCCACCCCATTTTTCGGGTGTTTCTCAGCTTCTAGTGAACCGATTGAACTGAAATTTTTACCATACGTAGCAATTTTGAAAATATTAAGATTCCAGAAGAGAGAGAGCAAAAGAATGACGAGAAAAAATTTTATGACCAGTTTTCCGAAAAAGGGTGTTGATTTAAAATAGAGCCACCTGTGAAAAACGAACAAAATCTCAATATTCAATCGGTTCACTAGAAGCTGAGAAACACCCGAAAATGGGGTGGCTCTATTTTAAATCAACTCACTGTAAAGACATGAAAATTTGAAAATATTTTTTCGTATGGGTTACAAAAAGAGAAAAAGATACAAAGAAATTCTAATTCTATTCCCCTTTTGTTTTTTTCTTTTGCTCGTGTTATTTCTTTCATCTTTTTTCTTTTGCATGTGTTACCGGTTTACCTCAGTCGCTCATGGTTGGGCGCCAGCATGCTTTTCCATAATAACTTTTTTCTTTGTCAACCAAATCCAACATTGTTGGTATCATTCGATAGCTTAACATGTTTAGAAGCTATTACTAAGGTATTGATTCGCGATTAGACAATTACCAAAAAAGTTATACATGAAAATTGCAAAAAGTCGAAATTTTTGGAGTTTTTCTTAATAAATTTTTTCCAGGCTTGAAAATCTTTTCGCTTTTTGTAAGGCTAATAGACATGTGAAGAGCTTTCGAATGATACCAAGATTGTTGGATTTGGATGACAAAGAAAAAAAAGTTATAGTGCAAAAAATGAAAATGCATTCTGACAACTACGAACTGAATAAGAAAATCATCAGCTTTTTCATACTTCGTGAATTTTCTATGACTTAAATCTCCAGCCCTAGTGATTTGTTATAAGAAAAATTTTCATAATTTGCAAAAATTTTTCCGGCACCAGCGAACCCCCTCCCGTTTCCCAGAAGTTTTTTTTATAGTTTAATTAGCGCTTTCATGCAAAATTTTTCATTTTCCCCACATTTTTTTAGATTTACACATTTTTTCCCATTTTGAAGTTTTTCATTTAGTAAAATTACAATGAAAATACTTAATATACCTAATACAATAATAAAAGATAATAATAATATAAAAATTAGATGAATTTTCAACATAATTATTCTTTTGCCTTTTTGTGGCATTTTACAGAAATTTACACACATAACAGCACCACACACATTATACAATACATGCATAAGCATTGTTATTGCGCATAATATGTATGATTATGTGCATGGCATTTGTCAATCAATGCCACATCATTAACTAATAGCATTCATTATATGCCTGGGAATTTATAGGAAATAAATATAATAATAATAATAATTATTATTATTAATAAATTAAATTTTATTAGTCGAGAGGAAGAAAGAGCCGTTTTTGCCAAGAAATGTTAATTAATAATTCAATTTCCTACGCCCGTTTGTTCCTCTTTATGTTCGTGTGGGCTCAAATTGGCATCGAATGTGGTCTAATTCAGTCATTGTCAGCACATTCAAAGGGAAAGAGAGAATATTCATTTGTCACTGAAATAAAGCGTAAATTTATTAAATAATTAAAAGGTTATTAATTATGCATTTAATGGCAATTTAATTTCAAGAGAGCGAAATTAGTGATAAAATACTCAAAAAATTGAAAAAGCAATGCGCAAAGGTGAAAAAGATGAATAAATGCGCAAAGGCAAAATTCAAACACAACAGCACGAAGTACACATGCGCATGGGACTACGTACGGACATCGCCAAGGGGAGGGATCGGCTGCTGTTATCCGTCCGTGGAAAGCTGCGAAAATCTGCGCAGCATGGGGTAGGGTAATTAGCAAAAAGGCATTGGCACAATTAGCGAAAGGGCATTGGAATCCTCGCTGGGGGAAACGTAATTAATTGATTACGGATTACGCACCTTTAAACCTGGACCTCCAAAAATTCGAATTTAACCAACTGAGCTACCGATTATGCTCATTTTCCTCAATTGGGCACTATCTTTGAAGGGAAAACACAGCGAAAATTTCGACTTTTGAGGCCCCATAACTTTTTTTTTTGCTATGGAACTTAATATTAAAAATTCACAATAGAAGTCTACTTTTTGCTGTTTTTGACGCCTTTTGTTTTCCAATTTTTTAAGAAGCATTTCTTAATTATGCACTTATTAGACCTCTGATTGATTCCATTTAATAAATTTATTTTATTTTTGTTGGTTTTTCCTTTTCTTTTAGGCAATTCGAAATGCTTTATCTTTTTTTAAGGCATCCAATTTAAGTTTTTGGGCCAAAATCATGCAGCCCGTACCCATTCTCGAACGATCGGACACGGTGGTTTGGCCAGAACGCTTTTGGTCCTCAACCCCGCGACAGTTGTCGTTCAGGGCCTGACAGCATAAATTTTAATCCGATTTCCTCATTATTGGCTAAATTTGTACCAAACATTTATTTCCATTTCACTTTTCTATTGATTGTTGCATTTTTAATGGATTAAAATCTGATTTTTTTAATTTGAAGTGTCATTTAAGCATCAGTGCGTTGGTAAGAGGAGCAGTGACTGAACTGAAAATTGAGTCCAACCGTTGGAAAATGTAATTCCAATTACATATTCAATTTGTGTATATGATTAATTTAGTTTGTTACTTGTTATTTTGGAATTAATAATTATTATTCCCTTTTGGTTGATTGGTTAGCCTACTAAAAATGGACTGATTAAAACTGATCAACATTTCCTCCGCTTTTTCTGCTGATCGGAATGTGATTGAATGGATGGATGGGTTGGGATGTTCGTCCCCCCCCCTGCTGTCCGTCCACCCGTTCATTCTTTTTTTCTACGCTTTGCTCAGCTGCCAAATGAAACATTCCCTTCCCCCCCCCACCCCAAAAGTACTGCTTCAATTCGTGCTTTCCCTTTTCCTGAACATGTTCTCCTCCTCTTCTGCTTTTGCTTCTTCTTTGGCTGTTCGTCTCGACGGCGTTTCATTGCCTTTAAATTTATTTGATTTGTCCGTCTTCCGAATTGGGGTCGTCGCTGACAAATGATTGTGGCGCAAACCGAAAATGAATTGCTGCAACAAAAAATGCACTCGCTCATCCGTCGGCATTTTCCGGTTTACCGGCGCACTTTCGCTTCATTCACTCATCCGTTCACTGATTGCCTTGGGGATGCGATCAAAGAGTTCCGCGTTGATCAGTCTCGAATTTGGGCAGGCGGAGACCGTTTAAAGGAAAGGGCGCCGATCGGCGACTTTCATTCTCATTTGAAAAACTTTCGCGAAACATTTCAATTCACCATAATAATTCATTGGAATTGCCAAATTTGTGTTAATTTTGTGCATTTGGCAGTGCAATTATTTATTTATTTTCTGCTTTATTAATCATTTACATTTTGGTTTTGATAATTAAATTTAATTATTATTTATTCAAATATTTGTCAGTTTTATTTTACAAGTATTGTTTTTCCCCTTAATTGCCATCAGTTAATTGACCAATTAAGCCTCTTAATTATGCTGGACAAAAAACACATGAAAACTTGCACTGTTTTTCTGTCAGTTTTTTTCTTTATTTTCCCCTCTTATTTGGCCTCATTCTGCGGAGAATCGACCATTCCGTTTAGCTTTGAAGTTTGCTAAATGAAAATAACAATTTTATAATTATCGTAAAATATTTTAAGGCACTCACTGACAGTCACCCGATTTTGGGTAATTATTTTTTGGGGCCAATTAAAAAAAATAAAGCATCAATTATTTAATTAAAATTAATTCTTTGTGTAAAGGCTGTGCCCGGCCAAATTGTTTTGGGTGGGAAATGAACGGCGAGGCGATGGACACCAGTGAAAAGGGCGAGCGAAGGGCGTTTTTCCACCGCGTGCAGCACCAACCGGACGGAGTAAGAACAGACCGACAGAAACAATTAATTTTATTAATTGGACAATTAAAAAACATAATTAGGCATTTAAATCGTTTCCCTATAATTTGCGTGTCCGTTCAGTTCATTCGCCAACAGTTGGCCAGCCAAGCACCGAAAGCATTTGGCCCCGAATTGAACCCATCGGAATGGTTTCAGACGCAACATTCGGTCAGTGAATTAATTGTGCAAATAATATGCAATTAAAAATGCTAATTAAAGAACTGTGCTGCCAATTTCACTGACCAAAGCGGAGGATGCTCAATTGAGGACCAATGGGTGGGAGGCATCGGACCGATGGGCGACGTGCGGAAAAGCCCGTGGGCATAATCAAATAATTAAGCAATAATTAATTAGACAAACACAAAAGGAAAATTCTAGTACAAAAGAACCAGGGTTATACATATGTAACTGGATTTTCAATTACTGAAATGCGTAATTCCTATTACGGAGATTTTTCAATCGCGGAAACCCGTAATTACGGGGGGCCTAAAACGCCGTAATTACGAAACCCGTAATCTGCAACTTTTTTTTAACGAAAAATTCCTTCAATTTTAATTAAAGTGGCAAATTTACAACTTTTCTTAAGAGTTTTTTGGGTTTTGGAAAATATATGTTTTTATGTAGGCAGAACTCTCAATTTCCTTCACAAATTACAACGTATTTCCAAATGTGGAACAGATCTCCTAAAGCCATAGTAATACCACCAATTAACAGGGTTTAAGCATGACAATGGCTAAAGAAATAGAAATAACATTAAATAGAAAAAATCGAAAGTTCCATTTTCTGACTTTCCTTTTTTATTTGCTCATTTGTCTGCCAATTTCCCTTTTGTCCGTCCGTCCGTTCTGTCATCTTTTTATTTTCTTTTTCAGCTTCCAACTCCGTTGCTGTTCCTACTCCGCTTTAAGGCATTCGGCAGGTGATTCATTCATCACAGTGCCATTTGTCCTTTTTTTGCCATTTGTCCTTTATTTCATTTGCCATTGTCCGTTTTCTTTCCCATGCTAATAATCCCTTTCTTTTTCTTGCCAAGACCGTGGCGTTGCCATTGTAAAAGCCGGTCAAATTGTGTACGGTGGTGAAGTGATGGAGGGCGAACGCCAATTCGCCTTCGATTACATCGCAAATGTGCAGAGACACGTGGACGCCAAAGGGTGAAAACGAGAAGCAAAATCGAAAAATAATAATAAATAAACAATTTCAGAGTTTTCTACGAAGTCTCTGTCAGGCGAATGCCGTGCCTACCGAGGCCAAAAAGTGGCGGAAAATGTAAGGGAGGGAGGAAAAGGAAAAGCCAACTAATTTAAAATTGAAAGTGGAAGCCGGAGTGGACAAAGAAATGATAAAGCGACTAATGGGGACAGAAGAAGGAACGGAGGAGAAAAATTACCGAAGCCAAACCAAAGCAGGGACAAATGTGATCAAAGTGAGTGAGCAGAGAGAAAAAAATATGAGAGACAATTGGGAGAAAAGAGAGAAATAAGAAAGATGAAAGGGGGGCAAAGGGATCAAATAGAATGATCAGGGAAAGTGATCAGAGTTGAATAAAGTTGTAAAAATGATCAATTGATTGAGAAAAGAGAGTTCAGAGTTTAGATGAAAGAGGAGCAAGTGATCAACGAAAGTGCTCAGGAGAAGTGATCAGAGTTGAATAAAGTTGCAAAAATGGTTAACTTAGTGAGAAAAGGGTATAATAATAATAAGCTGATCAAAGGGGGCTAAATTGGTCCGAGTGAGTGGAGTGATTAATTGGTGAAAAAGGGGAACGGAAACGATCAAAAGTGATCAGACCAAAGGAGATAAAACAAACGATCAAATGACATATAAAAGGTGCCGAATTAAACTTGACACGCCTTTTTTTCTCTACAACTTATTTCAAGATTAATTATATTAATTTGCTCATTTTGCAGACCAGCAATCTGCAGGCGGCGGTGCACAACGACGACTTCTCGGACTTCCGGCGCGCGTACGACGCACCGCCCGGGCCCGCCTTTTCGGATGCAAATGCCATCGATGGACGGACTTACGGGGAACCGCGGGTGGCATACCCGGCGGCGATTAAAAGTCGGAAAAATTAAAAGAAAATTAAAACATTTTTGAATAATAAAATTAATAGATCGACAGATCACCAGCGGAGGAGGAAACAGCCAAAATAGTAAAAAAAAATAAAATAATAATTGCAATTAAAAAACAATAACAATTTTTTGCCCTAGCAAATTACAACTACGGATACCAACAGCAGCAACAAACATCGCAAAATTATTACAATAATAATGCATACAGCAGAAGCCTGAATTACAACCAAAGGTAAGAAAATGGTAAATAAAATTGAAAATAAATAAAATTATTTTAGACCTTTGGAGCAAAGCAATTACAATAATTATGGGTAAAAAAATAAAGAAAATTAAATTATAGAGTAAAATAAAATTCATTGTCAGCAGTAATGGCGGAAGCAGCAACAATTATTACAACAATTTGGGGTAAGCCCTGGATCGAACGGAAATATAACTAGAGCTCGGCATTTTGAAAAAAAGCCTTGACCTGGATTCCATGTTGAACATGGATTTCCGGGACAAAAACCCAGGCTTGTCAAGAGATAGTCCTGGGTTTTTTGAAATTTGTTTTAAAGGCAAACAAATGTTCGAAAAAATCAATTAATTGCTTAAGAACATCTAAAAATTTTAATTTATAATAATAATGTGTTTTTAAATTTATTACCTAATTCTTTTTGATATTTTAATAAAACATAGTAAGTCACATGAAATAACAAATAATAAAATATTAACCAGGCCTAGCCTGGACCTGGATTTCTTGGACCAAAACCCAAATCCAGGAGAAATCCATTTTGCCGAAAAATGGGCTGGACCTGGATCCAGGAAAAATCCAGGCTGGATTCAGATCCAGGTCAAGCTCTAATTATAAAACTAATTTTGGATATTTATTTAATTTATTTTTTCATTATATTTAATAAGGTCTTTCATTTTTGTGTGTTGTTAAGGACGGCAAACACAGCTTCAAACGGCGCATTCCGACCAAAAATAATTTGTAACCGGAACATGACAAGGGCAAAGCGACAAGAATGCGTAAGAGAGAAAGAAGCCAATTAAGGGCAATTAGCAAATCGATGTTTAAATTTTAATTTAAAGGAAGGAACAAAAAAATAAATACCAATTTAATAATCAGAATTTATTTTAAAAATTTCTTTTTCAATTTCAAATAATTTTTTCAGGAAAATTACTATCCCGTCCAGCAGCAACAGCAACAACAACAACAGTCATCCTCCGACTGTTGTCAGACGTGTGGCTGCGCGTGCGGTTGCTGCTGCCAAAGCAGCCCTTTCTTCTGTTTCACGGGCGACACTTTGGTAATTTAAATAATTCGCATTAGCAATTAATTAATGAATGTTAATTAATAATCATTAACTTTACATTAATTATTAATTGACAATTTGAAGGTGCAACTCGTCGACGGAACTCAGAAGCGAATGGACAAACTGACCATGGGCGATTGGGTGGGCAATTAATTGAATTAATCACTCAATGATAATTAATTAATTGTCGCTATATTCATTTTAATTGCTTTTTGCCACGAGTTCAGGTCGTTTCTGCCAATGGTTCCCAACTGTTGTTCAGCATGGTCGAGTCGTGGATCCATCGGGTGAATTCACAAAAAATAATTAATTATTCCAATTAAAATTGAGAATTGAATAAAAACAAATTCAGAAGCCGGAAGAGGAGGCCGAATTCGTGAGGTTACAGCTCGAAGACGGACGAACGCTCAAACTGACAGCAAAGCATTTCATTTACGCCTCAAAATGCAGCGGAGACGGCGGTAAGCAGAAAAGGGGTCATTAGGTAGGCCCAGTGTTTTCAAACGGTTTCGGGAAAACCCGGACCGGGCAAGAAAAATCCCAGACCCAGTGTTTCATCGGACCGGGGCGTGAAAAAGCGCCCAGGCCCAGTGTTTTCATCGGACCGGGGCCCGAAAAAGCCGGGACCCCGGTCCCGTGCCGTACAACTTTTGTAACCACTATTCAATCAGTAGACGGAATTTTGCATTCTAATTTTGAATGGTTTAAAATTTGCAGAAAATCATTCTTCTGTCACTTTTGCCCTTATTTTTCCTGCAAATTTTCAACTTTGTTTAGCCTTAAATTCATTGAAAATTTGTTGTTCAAATTGGTTGATGTGCTTAAGGGTACGTGCCGATGGAGTGGGCGCGCGCGCGGATGGTTTACGCGGACGAAGTGCGCGTGGGCGACTGCGTATTCGCACAAGACGAGGCAAATTCAAAGCCAATTAAAATGCATTTAATTAATTTGACAATTGCCCTTTTCAGTCCGGACTGATGGCTCTGTTCGAGCGCCGCGTCTTAAGCATTGACACAGTGCGAGAGAAAGGCAAGGAAACAAATGCCTTTCTCAAATGCTGTTGGACTGTTAATTGCCAACACTTTTTTAGGCATTTACGCCCCAATGACCGGCACCGGCGACATAATGGCCCAGGGCGTGTTGGCCTCGTGCTACAGCATCGAGGCGAACAACGTGCTGCAGAAGAGCTTCTTCAATGTTTGTATCCCACGGATTGGCATTGATTGAAATGCCATCCATTGAATTTTCAAATTCCAATTCAATTCAATTCACAGAATTGGAAAACACTGCCACTGATTGACCAAATTTACGGGCACGTCAGCGAGGAAGAGGTGGGCTTGTGGCACCGCCAATGCCAAAATGTCCCCATTTTACTCATTTGCCCACTTAATGTTCAGATCGAATTCCCGGGTTGGCTACGTTTCCTGGTCGAACATGTGATGCCATTTGTTGTGCCAAAGTGACCGTGAAAAAAGCATTGTTTATACATTTAAATTAAATTATCATATTGTTTCAAAAATTAACTTATTGGATAAATTCTGTTACACAATATTTCCAAAAATGAAAGGGAATAACACGACAAAACAATTAAGCCAAGGGGAAGCGGCGGGGGGGGGGGTCCGGACAATCCATCGGTAATGTGTTAGAATTTTTTTTTGAGAAATGATCAAAAATCTTGCGAAAATGAATGCTAAATTTAATTTAAAAAAAATTTATATAGGTTTTTAAAACATTTGTAGTTAGTTACCTTAATAATTGAATTTAATTGATCAACTATAGAAATTTCATTAAATTATTAAAAGTGATCACTTCGTATATTTTTTAAAAATACACAAATTATCAACTCACTTTTTTTAACGATTTAAATTCATTTCCACATGATAAAAAATATAGCGTTTTAAAAATAAATTTTGCTGACGGATTGTCCGGGATCAAGCGGGGAATGGGGGAAAGACCGTTGCTAATACGATCATTAATTAGACCATAGACCCAAAAGGAAATGGCAATTAAACTGAAATATTTTATTTAGTGAAACGGCTGTCAATACATCATAACAAAACAAAACAAAAAAGCGTTGTTTGCGGTTCATTTTAAGACGGAGGGAAAATGCTAAGGGAAGGGGCGGGCGAAGAGCATTTGTAACACGAGGCGATGGACGCGTAATTGTAAGCACCGCAACTGAAAAGGAAACGGGGGAGAGACGGATGGACACGGAATGTGCCAACAAACTCGAGGCATTCCCAACGAGAATTGCGAATGGCAAATAATTGATCGTCGGTCGGCACTCCCTCACGGCACTGACGACACATCAAAAAGTTGGGGAAGTTAAGAAACCAGCAACTGAAGGGGCAAAGAAAAGGTAAAACACTGAAAACGGAAATGCTGGGGACACAAAATTTCGCCGAGACAAAATGTCTCCACCGGTTTTTAAAAAATAGAAATTTTTCAAGGAAAAAATCAGAAAATTCAAAATTTCTTTTCTTCAAATCTTCTTTCGGCGGCGAGATTTCGGGTGCACCCTTTTAAATTTAATTTTTCAAAAAAACAATTTTTTTTTGAAGAGGGTTCAATGGTGAGTAAAGTTGTCAAATGACACTTGCGCATAGCCCCACAATTTTAAAAAGATTTTTTATGACTCAAAAATAAACTGAGCGACATTATTGGCAATTGGCGCCACGGCACTGTTTTGCTGCTCGGTTGGAATCGACTGACCTGACACAATACCACGACCCGTCGTCCAACGACTCGCCACCGATTCCGCAGGAAAAGCCTTTGGACTTTGGGGCGCCGCATTTGAAGCAGTCCTCTTTGAAATTGTGGTGTCGGCATCTGAAAAAATGAGTGTCAATTATTCTTTTCATTTTGAATTCCGTACATTCCGCAAACCCATCGCAATTGTTGAATTTGTTGGCGATTCTCTTCCGGTGCCCTCCCTTTGATACATTTTTGGCACGACAAATGGGTGGGAAAGTTACGCCACAAACAGCTAAAAAGGAAGGGGCAGGGTAATATAATTAGCTTAATCACGAAAGGGAAAATCCCAAAAAAATATAAAAATGTACACTAAATGCCATGTCAAACGAATATTTCTAACAGTTCAACACCTCAGAGGAATATACTCCGGCATTATATTCTGCACTCAGTCCGAATAAATCACAATTTACCCGTGAAGTACCGGCACAGTTGAGATACAACTAAGTTGAAAGCATCAAATGCCATAGAAACGGGAAACAAAGACAAATTGGGAAGTGGGGGCAAGTCGAACCGAGACAGACAAAACAAAGGGACTAACCACTGGGCCAAGGGGGACACAGTGCAATTTAGAATATTTATGTTACATTGAGCTAAAAAGCATTTCCAAGATTTCCCATGGCTTTTGTCATTGTTATTAATGGTTTTGTTCACCTTGAGCACACCCAATACTGACAATCAGAAGTTGCAGGGAGTTGCCCTTCCGTGGGCCGTGGCGCGTCGCAATGGTGGCACGTCAAATTGGACTCGTAATTGTCAAAATGACACCTAAAAGGCGGAAAATAATTAATTAATGAGGGATTTCTTGTTGCCCTTCATAACAGAAAAAGGAATTTAGGTTAATAACAGTAAAATTTTTTAGGTTTCCAAGATGACGCCAGGGGAACAGGATAAAATTTCGCCTGGACAAAATATTCGCCGCCAAAATTTTAAAAAATTTCGTTGGCGAAATTATGTCCCGGCGAAATTTCGGTGTCTAAATTTTGGGGTGCATCCGACGCCAAGCCCTTTAGCCATAAAAAAAAATTAGGATGGGGAACGCATATATACAATTTTTTTTTTTTTTTTTTGCTCTTCGGCAGGGCTAAAAACTTTTTTCTCCAGTGTTAGTGTTCGAAAATTTCAGGGTATAAAATAGAAAATATTAGCCGTTTTTTTTGCAGGAAAATGACCCTTTTGCCGGAGAACCAAAATTAGAGACAAACGCACTCAGCGCATTGCCAACGCGAACTGTGAATGACGCCAAGTTGCTCATCCGTCGGTTCTTCTCTGCGACAGTGGCGACACTTCGAATAGTTGGGGAAGTTGAGAAAGCCGCAACTAAACATTTGAAACAGAAAATGCGATGAACATTCTGTAGCTTTTGCATGACATGCAAATCCAAGTAAAATTGTTTTAACGGATGCAAATTATTCTATTCAATTTTTATGTTAGTCAATAAAATCTTATAAAAATAAAAAAGATTTTTTTGTGTTATCACCTACCTATAAGAACGAGCATTCTGTCGAGATTTGACCAAAATAGTCAAATTGGGAGACTTTTTGAATAATAGACGGAAAATTATAAGAAAATTGGTGCCTGTAGGCAGGAACTGTCCCATGATTTTGTTTGGAGGTATCGCCGCCCCGGGCAATGATTTTTTTTTCAGGCGCCATCGGTGAAGAAAGATTTTTTTATAGTTTTTCACCAAAATTGCTAATTTTGTAGATTTTTGAAAAATTTTATTAGGTGATGGAGGGTGCCATCAAAATTATCTTACAATTAAAAATGGACCAATTTTTGGTAAAAAAGGAATTTATAACCTCGAAGTTTGCTTATATGTGAGATAATTGCCGCTCCCATGTTCTCGGACAACCCCAAGCCCAATAAGAGTAGAACCACTGATCCAATAAAACGTAAACGGACTGACCCGACACAATACCACGACCCGTCGGGCAATGACTCGCCACCGACGCCATCGGGCAACCGTTTGGACTCAGGGGCACCGCAACTGAAGCATTCCTCCTTGAAATTGTGGTGTTTGCACCTAAAACGTGGGGGGTATGTAATTTTTTGTTAGCTTTGCTTTTCCTTACTCTCCGCACACCCATCGCTGTTGCTGGATGAGTTGGCGTTGCTCCTCCGTCTGTTTGCCTTTTTTGCATTTTCGACATGAGAAATTGACGGGAATGTTTCGCCACGTGCACCTGTGCCAAAATACAATGTCAATACACTCGGAATGATTGTATAAAATGCACGCCGTCGCGGCTGATTACCGTGAGCACACCCAAAAGCCTTTGTACACTGAGCACCGGGCCAAGGCACAGTTTCCGCAATGGTCGCCGGTGTTGCGAGCAGTGCAACTGCAAAAGGAGGAAGGGACTCATTAAGGGCGTACCGACTTTTTTTCGGAAACCCTTTGGAATCGGTGTCCCAACAGAAAAAAAAGATATAAAATTTTATTTGCACTTTTTCTATGATAAAATGCACTGATACGAATCCGAGCTCGGCAAAATTTTAGATTTTGTCCACGATTTTTCATTGTTCTGAATGGTGTAAACGCATTAAAAGCTTTAGAATGAAAGCTGTTAAATATATGAAAAGATAATTTTTAGTTTGATTTTTTGCCCAAGAGGATTTTTATCCCTTTTCGCGTCGGGATAACAATTCCGAAGGATTATCTTTTTTTTACCAACTTTGGACACACCCAAAGCAATTGTTTCAGAATCGCCATTTGCGCTTCGGTGGGTATGCCAATAGTGCAATGTTTGCAAATGCGCTGCTGGGGCCAATTCAGATGAGCACAGCTGGAAAATTGAAGAAATTAAACTAATTTTAAATGGGCTGTACGCTTTGCTGACTTTGTGCATTTCCATGCGCCGTCAATGGATTCGTAATTTTTTGCGTTTCCATTCTCCACCTTTTCAACAACAAAACCATCATCGGAAGAAGCGGAAGTGGTCGAGGCAAAAAAGCGTCGGAAATGCGGCGGCGACAATTCCTGTGAAGGGCGGCAGTGAGCAGCGAAACGAATTTGCCATTCCGTCCATTCTGCTGGCATATTTTAAGAACAAAAAAGCGAATAGGCAATGGCATTGTGCTAAAATTGCATGACAATCAAAATCAAAATAAAAATTGAAACCAAAGATTTGAACAAAATCCTATTAAAAAAAG
Organism: Heterodera glycines; assembly: GCA_004148225.2. Classification (NCBI taxonomy): domain Eukaryota; kingdom Metazoa; phylum Nematoda; class Chromadorea; order Rhabditida; family Heteroderidae; genus Heterodera; species Heterodera glycines. The sequence goes on from CP049713.1 coordinate 4,572,993, forward strand.
GTAATCCTTCGGAATTGGTGTCCCGACGGAAAAAAACATAAAAATTTTCTTACAAAACCACTTTTGCTAGGGTAAAAAAATGGGCTGATCACGAATCCGAGCTCGAGTTCTGCAAAATCATTGTTTTCGTCAATGATTTTTCATCAAGTACTTGATTTTTCTTTGAAAATTTTTGTTTTCTAAAATTTTGGTTTTCCTATATTCGACACCATTCAGAATATGGAAATTACCGAAAACAAAATTTTAGAAAACAAAAATTAAAAAAAAAAAATCAAGTACTTGATGAAAAACCATAGTCAAAATCAATTATGCGAAATCCGAGCTCGGATTCGTAATCAACGCATTTTTACCCTAGAAAAATTAAAAGAAAGTTTTTATCTCTTTTTTCCGTCGGGACACAAATTCCAAAGTATTACCAAAAAAACATTTAAAACTTAATCTGAGATTTGAAGAATTTTTGTTATACTTTTTATTCAAATCCAAATAAGAATTATTTCAAAGTATTCTTTTCGAGCTTAGCGATTCTGAAAAGCCCCGGATACCATATTCAAGTCGCCGCCGTAGAATATTTTTGAAATTAAACATCACTTGGCCACACATGCAAATTTTTTTGGTAGAGCCCGGTAAAAAAATTTTTCCGGGAACGGGAAAACGAAAAAGAACGGGGCGGGATTCCCGCCTTTTTTCCCGTTCCAGTAAAAATTCCGTCAGGCAAAAAAGACGAGAAACGGGAACGGGATTCCCGTGTTTTCCCGCGGGAACCCCGTTCCCGCCGGGCTCTACTTTTTGGAACTGAGAAGCCAAAATTGAAAGTCTAAAAATTCAGGGCTTTTTAAACTTTTAGATTGTCTATCTCAAATCCAAGATAATATGAAATACCAGAACATTTTTTAGCACCAAAAAAAGGAAAAAGAAAAAAGGGGTGGAGCACTTTTGTTTACAAAATTATTTAGCAAAAAATAAAGAAATTAGCAAATGTTTTGCTTACCATCTTATTGCCTCTTATTTTTTAATAGGATTTTGTTCAAATCTTTGGTATCAATTTTTATTTTGATTTTGATTGTCATGCAATTTTAGCACAATGCCATTGCCTATTCGCTTTTTTGTTCTTAAAATATGCCAGCAGAATGGACGGAATGGCAAATTCGTTTCGCTGCTCACTGCCGCCCTTCACAAGGAATTGTCGCCGCCGCATTTCCGACGCTTTTTTGCCTCGACCACTTCCGCTTCTTCCGATGATGGCCTTGGCATTGGAACAACAAAATCCACAGAAGCTTCCTCTTCCGCGAAACAAAGGCATATCAAACCGAAACTCAGTGACCAGGCATGGTTTTTGGGAAGACACAAAAAGGGAAGTAAACAAACGCTTATAATAGGACTCAATGTCCCTCAAATGTTCTAATGCTTTTAGAGTCCAATCAACGGCGTAGTGCGGGGGGGGGGGTAAAGCCTCCCCGAAACCGAAAAATGGGAAACTTACTGAAAAAGCATACTCGGAGAATGAGGATTGGACTCATAAAATGTATTAGAACCCCTCTAAAAATGAAAAATCGGCTGTTTCTGACTATGTCTTTGATGAGATGGGCCATTCGGGTCGTTTAACTCGCCTTTTTAAATTTTAATGCCTTGGTTTTTAGGAAAGGATTCGCCTGCGGCAAAGGCTAACAATGCTTTCGCACAGCAAAACGAAAGATGCCAATCGCGTGATTTTTTCTCGATGTTTTATTTGAAAATTCAACGAAGATTATTTTAGGTGGTGAAAGTGGCACTTTTCGCCAATTTGGCCGATTTTGCCATCAAATTCAGCGCCTATTTGATGACACAAAGTAACTCACTGATGGCCGAGTCAATTCACAGCGGTGAAAACCTTTAAAATTTATTATAAAATTACCATTTTTAGTTGTTAAAAATTAGTTTTTCCCTTTAGCTTTGGACATGACTAATCAGATTTGCTTGCTTATCGGTAAAATGTTTTACTTTGACAATTTATTTTCACATTTTTATTTGTTTATTTTCTCAAATGTTACCTTTTGCTTCAGGCAATCACATTGCCATGCGGAATCCCGACCCAGGCCATCCCTACGGGTAATCATTTTTCAGTCCAATTTGTGTATTCTTTTTGTGCAATTTTTGATTTTACTAAAAAAATTATAAAATTTTAAGGTTTGGTAACATGCGTTATGTGAGTTTTTGAGTGTTTTTTTTTGTTTAATTCATTTATTTTTGCTACATTCCCTTATTTGTTAGGTCTCTTCCCTAATTTCGGGCTGTGCCATTTTTGGCTTCGGCTGCGGTCTGTCCGTTTACAGCGGAATTGTCGGTGTGCTGAACCCGACCAGTTTGGAGTCGCTGCCCATTGTGAGGAAATGGGAGGACAATTTTGAAATTTTTTGAATGATTGACATGACAATTTCTCCGAATTCGGTCTTTTTCAGGCCCTTGGAATGCTCTGCTGTTCCGCTGCCCTTCAAACGGTTTCTCTGTGGCGTGCAGTCCGCGAAATTCGGGTGCAGGCGAACCGAGAGAATGCCGCATTTTTTGCATACGGTAAAATTTGCTATCAAATTGTCAAAATCAAAAAAATGAGATGTAAATTGAATGAAAAATTTTCCATCTTTTTGTCTCTGTCATCCCGAAAACCAATTTCTTCAAAAAGAAAAACGAAAATTTACAAAAAATTCAAATTTCTTGTTATAATTTCCTATTTATTCCATTCTTAAAAAAAGAATTAAAAGACTTTGTGCATTTTTTAACCAAATTCAATAAAAAACTTTGATTTTTGTCATGGAATTCGTAACTTAATCTCTCTCTGTTTGTGTTTATTCCATTCCCCCCCCCCCGTGAAGTGCGCAGTCCGAAGATGGACCCGAGTCTGAAGGTTGTGCTGTACGAGGACGCCTCCTCCATCCTCGGCGTTTCCGTCGCCTTTCTCATGGTTTCTCTCAGCCATTTCACCGGTCTGTCCGCCTTCGACAGGTGAGAAAAAGCGACCGAATTCACCGTCCCTCACCCTTCGCTTTAGTAATTTTAATTTTTGTGAAGCGTCGGCTCCATTCTGATCGGACTTTTGCTTGGAAACGCCGCCGTACAAATCATTTTCGCCAATGCCAATCATTTGGTGGGCCGTTCACTGCCCGAGAATCAAATTCGGGACATTGTGGCGATGATGGAGCAGGAGCCAATTGTCAGGTGGGGAAGGAAAGGAACTAATTGATCATCGAATTTTACTACTAATGAATAAATGAATTTAAAAAAAATTCTATTAACAAATTAGCCAAGTTATGTGGTAACTCCCCGAATCACTAATTTCCTTTGTTTTTTTATAATGCCCTCATTAACAAATATTAATGCTAAAATGCATTTTTTTTTTATCGGCTGTGCTTATTTTTGGGAAATATTACTTGAAAATTTGCTCAAGAGCAAAAAATATTCGGCGGATTCTTCTGTCTAAAATAATGTGCCTAGCACAGATGAAAACCGTCGAATTACTATTTTTTTTTTATCAAATTGCTAATTAATTTTGAATATGATTGATATTTTTTACAATTTTACTATAGGAAAGTGCACGACGTCAAGGCCACTTATGTTGGTGAGAAAAGTGCAATTACCTAATGCTATTTTAATGATTCATTTTCAACTATTTATCACCGATTTCAATTATTTTTGTTGACCATTTCTCAGGTGTCTCCGACTCGGTGTTCAAAGCCGAAATTGAATACGACGGGCGGGAAATAACCAAGGCGTATTTGCAGGAGAAATGCAATTTGACACAAATGTTAAAAGTGATCATAAAAGGGTGTGATTAAAAGTTAAATTGCATCTTTAAGGAGGTCAATGCCTTCAAAACTGAGAAAGAATTGGCAGAGTTCATGATGAACCATGGCGAAAAACTCGTCGACAGAGTACACCTTTTGAGCAAAATTCCGACAATATTTGTGTAATTTTTCTTTACTTCTTGCCACAGATGGGCGACGATGTTGACCTGCTTGAGGAACGGGTACAGGAAAAGCATCCATCGGTTCGGCATTTGGACTTGGAGCCCATGTGATTGATCGGCTAATGGCCAGGCGATGGACCATTTGCAGACGAACCTTTCGCAAATAACGGACAAATGTCAAAAAATTGCATCAAAATTTTAATTAATTAAATATTTATTTTTTTAAATTCTTTTTGGCCAATGTTCTTTTCATTTGAAGGTTGTGTTGGATATTCGCATAAATTTTTGAGGGAAAATGCCAAAAATGCCTTTGCTGATGCGTTTAACTCATTGAATCATCGGTTGTAATTCATATTATGCTTAAAATTGTGCTGCTCTAAACGAAAATTCCACAAGAAAATGTCATTTTTAATTTATTTTTTTTTAAAAACGTCAAAATTCCTTTTTAAATTTCCAAATCCCATTCCTCAAAGAATGTGTTGTAAAAAGTTCTCGAGAACCCGAGACTGTTTTATCCGGCCCAAACTCTCGAGCAGCACAAATGAAAAAGCATTTTTTCTCTGTATAAAAATATTCGAATAAATCACAAAACGCGCGATTAATGGTCATTTTTGAAATGCAAATTTCTGTAGATGGACGATAAGAATATTTAATCTCATTGAATTATCCGTCATTTGGTCCCTTACAATTTTTCATTGGCATTAAATATTAAAGTTGCCATAATAAATTGGCGGTCTCCCCATTTTCCCCATGGCTTCCCATTAGAGATCGACTTGGACATGGATTTCCTGAACTTATTATTTTAAGTGACCGAAAATGATTAAACCAATAAATCCTGGTCCAGTCCAACCTGGAAATTCAGACCCATGTTTTTTCAAAATGTTGCTATCTACTTCCCATTAAAAAAAGAAAAATGCAAAAACGAAAATTAATTTAATCAATGAATTTCATTATTGGCTACATTTCATCACACAACAATGCCGAATCCTCCGATCAGACTGATTGATCATGCTTTGCCCTCCGTGGCCACCGCCGGCACGGCGACGGCGGAGTACGACTTGACGAAGGCGACGACGTCGGCACTGTTGTTCAGATTCAGCTCCTTCTTCGTGTTGTCCGACATTTTGGCTGTCAGCTCTCCGTCCGCTTCACCTTCTCGTCCAAAGTCGTCTTTTTGTCTTCAATTATCAAAGTCAACTGAAAAGGGCAAAAAAATAAAATAAATTGACATTTAAAATCAAATTACTGACAATTGCTTTTTCAATAAATAATTTCATTGCTTTTTCACCTCTGCGCTGGCCTTTTTGCTGTCCTCAGAAAGTGTTGCCGTTTTCGTTTTCACTTCGCTTTCCAATTCCGCGTCGTTTTTCGCTTTTGCCTCCAAAATTTTGTTGACAGCCGTCTTAATTGGGGTAATTAATTAATAATTAATTGTTTCGATGCTTTTGTTTTGTTTGCCTTCAGCTGTTCGTTTCCTCCTTTTTCTGCCACTTCTTTCAATGCTTTTTCCTGCTCTTCCGGCGTTTTCTCTGCCGTTGCTTCGGCCGCGTTTTTCAATGCTTTTGCCTAATGAGTGATTATTATTTTAAGTAAACATTTATTATAATTAATTGCTTGACTTTTTGTATAATTAATTGACCTGTTTAACGCTTAAGTCATCGACCGCTTTGTTCACATTATCGGCAGCTTCAGTTAAGACGGCCGGGGCACTGGGCTTTGCTTCTTCCTTTTTGGCCTCTTCCGTTTTCGGCTCCTCCTTTTTGGCTTCATCTTTCTTAGCTTCTTCCGTTTTGCCCTCTCCTTTCTTTGTTTCTTCCTTTTTCGGCTCCTCCTTCGTCGCTTCTTCCTTTTTTTCGGCTCCTCTTTTTTGCCTTCGTCCGCTTTGGTTTCGGTTGCCGCAGCTTCTTCCGGAATTGGCTTTGCTTGTGTCAGTGTGCCAATGGAAACGGTGCAAATGACCAGCAGAAAGATGCAAAGCAATTGGGAATTCATTTTCTGACCTAAAAATGGAACTGAAAATTAACTCAATGATTTAAAAATAATTAAATTAAACAATTAATTAGAAAATAATTAGTAAATGATGTGCAAAGGAACTGATTCTCGCACATTTTATATGTTTTAATGGACCATTGGGCGGGACGAAATTGGGAGGGGGGGGGGGCTCGGCCAATTAATTGTCGAAGTTTTGGAGGTCAATCGGACGGTCGGGGGACGGACGGACCAGTTTTTGAGCAGTTTTCACGTCGCATCGCACGGTTTAGCAAAAATATCATTTTTTGGCTTAATTAGCGAATGGAAACGAAGTAAAAAAAAAGGGCACAAAATTTGTGCAGTAAAGAAAATGAATTTTTGTAATGAATGACAAAGAAAGAAAGAGGCAATCATTTAATTGACACTAATTAGAAAATGGAAAAATAATTAATTAATTAATTATAAATTTAATTAATGAAAACAGTTAAGAAGAAAAAGCAAATTGGGAAACTGCAGCAGAATCCGCCCAATTCAATGAATCATTCAAACACAGACAAACCCTTGGAAAAATTTAGTTCCTCCGAATTTATGAAAATGGCAAAAAAAAGGAAAATTAAGAAATTCAATTCAAATAAAACGAAATTTGCCAGGTATGTACTGTATGTGAAATGCAATGGTAAAGAAAACCAGGACTTATGAGAAAATTGATGAAAAAGCCGCGATTAAAGCCTCGAGAAAGTGAAGAAAAGGGAAGGATTCTTGAGAAAAATAAACAAAAACAAAATTCATTTAATTAATTTGAAGAATCGTAATACAGGCTCTCCATTTCTATGAATTAAATTTTTAGCCCTGCTGGCCAGTCAGCGGACTGAAAACTCTACGACTTTTTCTTTTGTTAAATTCGGACTCAAAAATAGGCAATTACCGTCCGAAATAAAACAAAATAAAAAATCGAAACCGAAATTCGTCATGAAAAACTAAAGTTTGATGAAGAAAATGAATGTTTTCGTGCTTAAAAAAGTAAAACGTTGCAAACCGAAAAGGAAAAGACGGATCAGAAAGGTTCCATTGCTTTTGATCCAAATGTTTTTTTAAATTTCGTTTAAAAACCAATGTTTTCGGGGCCGAATTCTCTCAGCGCATTGTCAGCTGACTGGTCGAAAAACTCCAAAAATATAATAAAAAAAGGATTGGTAGGAACCAAATAAATTGAAATAATTACACCGGGGACAAAACTATTTTCTCTTACACATGCTAAATTAGGGTTACACGGGTCCGGGTATTTGGGCAAAAGCCGCGTCCGGGTCCAAGTTTTTCAACCGGAATAAAATCGCATCATTAAGCGAAAAAAGGATTAAAAGATATTTTGCGATGGCTCAAAATCCAAAATTGCCTGTTGTTGTCACTGTTCAGCTGAAACTAAACGCTCTCTTTTCTCATCATTGAATGTTTATTCTTAATGTTCAAGTCCCAGAATTCCTGCGAATTCGCACGGGGACAGTTTTTTTCCCATCCAATTTAAGCGAATTTTTATACTCTTTTTGATAAGCCGATTCAAATAGAGAGTCCAGTCCATTTGATCCAACAAATATAAAACTGAATAAAAAGAAAGAATCCGTGGAAAATGTCAGATCGGTCAAAATTTATTTTGCAAAACAAACTGATGGGAAAAAAGTGTGGACATTATTCACAAATCTCAGGCAAGGATTTTCGTTAAATGTCATATTTTGGTGGGGGTCGAAAAAGTCGGGCCGCAAATTTCCGTAATTGGCCCTTAAGAAATGGGCCGCAAAACAAGGCGCAAATGTTGGGCCGAAAAAGACGGACTGTAAATGTCGTTTTTGGCTGAGTGTCGTAAAAGTCGGGACAGGACCACAGCAACTAAATGGATATTAATTTATTTCTCTGTTTTTCCTTCCCTTCCAATTCTTACCAGTGAATTTTGTACGATAAGACCCGGACCTACCGGGTCGGATACCGAACATTTGGATTCACTGAAATTCGGATCCGGGTACCGGGTCAGTGTCTTGGAAAAGCCGCGTGTGTCTGTACTCGGTGGGGTACCCGGACCCGAGAAAGTTTAATTGAAAATTCTTTATTTTATAAAATTAATAGAATATTTTTTAATAATCTATTTTCGGCCTTCATTTTTTACTCGTACCCAATACAAAAAGTGCGCACTTGACCTTCGCTGTCGTCACCGATGGAATCTCTCGCTTCTCCCCATTTTTTTTATTGTAATAAATTAAATCCGATTTTTAAAATTAATTACCCCACCGATTTGTTTGACATTTTTACTATTTTGATTGTTTATTGCTGTTCTGTGCTCTGCTCCTCCTCCGCCCGTTTTGTGTGTGTGTGATTAGATCAAAGTCAGAAAATCATAATTTTGCGCGGCGCCCACCGCGCAATGCCACCCACCGCTACCCATCCCTTTGATTACCCATCCCTTTGATTACCCATCCCTTTGATTACCCATCCCTTTGATTACCCATCCTCTCCGGTTTTGGTTTGATTACCCATCCCTCTTCTCCCCGTTTTGGTAATTCTCCTCGATTCCATCCGACTCACTTCTTTGTCTTCGTCTTTGTCCGCGTCGTTGTCGTCGTCGTTGTTGTTGGTCTCCACTCCTTCCTTCTCCTCCGTTGCTGCTGCTGCTGTGACACTACACTTCCTTGACCTGGATAGGTTTCGGTGGGCCGCGCGTCCACCATTATGAATTTGCCGTGGGGTGTGCCTCATTAATTAATTGACTCTCTTTTCATGGTCACTCTTCGTTTCGCCTTCGGCGATGCCACACCGTCGGGCGGGGGAGGCAATGAATGATTTGGGAGTGGCACGGACAGTCACCGGCGGCGCACGTGTGGCGCGACCAGCAGTAGACCACCAAACGATGCGCCGGGCGTTGGTCGTCGTCCCCCGCGGCGTGGGCGACCGGCGGCAGCAAAAGGCAAATCGAAAGGGTGGGGCGACCCGTCGCCGCCCGGTGGGCACGCCTTTCGGTGCGTTGCCTTGCTATAAAAGCGGGGCATTCATTAAGCGAAGCCACACACAGTGCACACCACCAAAACAGCCAAAACAACAACCGTGGGTGGTTCAACAGCAGCAGAGGAAACCCAATGAAAGCGAAAACAAAAACGCTCTCTCTCTCATTAGGACCAATTAGCAAAATTTAATTAGAGAGGGAAAGGATTTTCTGATTAAGCATTTTCAATTTCTAAATCCCGCTTTGAAATTATAATTTTGCTTCTTGTTCCTTCAGAAAATGCTCTTTTTCCCAATTGCCACTGTTTTGCTCGGTGTCTTCGTTGGCTCCCTTCAGGGGAAACCCACCGGTACAGCAAAAAGCGATCCAATCAAAACTAATTATCTGCGAATTTCAGAACAAAATGCCGAAATTAAGCCGGCAGCACCCCTCGGTAAAAAAGAAAAATAAATAAATATTTTTACATTTTTCATTTTTAAATTTCCTACAGAGGCAACTCGCAACGAAATCAAAGACACGCCGCAACGCACAGAGAACAAAGAAATTTCGCGCAGCGAAATCAACGAAATCAAAGAGATTCCGCGCAACGAATTCAAAACGGCGCCAATCACTGGTGACAGTTTTGAATATTTAAAAAATTAAATAAAAATTAATTGTTTTAAGAGAGCCGTGAAAGACCGTTCATTAAAAGCGAAATCATCCGCGACATCAGCTCCGCAATGAACTTCTTGAACGAGCAAATCCGGGAGTACTCGGAACGAACCAAGGACAGAGTGAGTGGAGAGGCCAAGGGGAAGCGAAACGGAACTCAAAATGGACAATTAGCAGGAGGAATTCAAGGGCATCATTGAGGCCAGAAACAAACTCGAGACGGCCATCAAACCATTGCACGGAGGTGAGCAAACAAATTAGGGGGCAGCACTAATTGGGCTACATTTGGACAAATTTTCAGTGATGGAGTCCGACATGGCTTCTTCGAGCCTGGAGACGTCGATGACCAACTCGGCCAACATCGCCCGACAAGCCCTGGAGGAGTTGCCCGTGAAACAGGCATGGCATTTTTGAAGTAATTAGCACTAATTAACCCAATTTAATTTCACAGGTCCGACAAATGGAACAAATTGCGGAGGAGGGAAAGAGCAAAACGGTGGAGGAGCAGGAGAGGGCACTGCGCGAGTACGCGGAGAAGAACAGCGAAAGTGTGAAGGTCGGCGGAGCAGCCCCCATTCAACACAACAACTCTTCCTCTAAACGGTCCCATAAAATTTCAGAAGGCTGTTGACCAAGTGTTCGTCGCCAAGGACCGGGCGGACATCGCTTTGGAGACGTACTTGAGGAGCCACGCTGACACCTTCTCCCAGGAGGCGCGAAAGGCCAACGACCAGGCAAAAAGCCAAATTCAAAAGGAAAAGCATAGCTAAAATGCCAAAACATCATTTGCAGATGCTGTTCGTGATGAAGGACAAGAAGCTCAACTCGGAGGACAAAGTGCGCAAATTGGAGGAGTGGGCCAACACTTTGCCGGAGAATGTGCGCGGAGAGCTGCGCGTGCGCGACTTGCGCGAGCTGAAGCAGCTGGTGCACCTGTACAACGGACTGACGCCCGTCCTGCACCAGGGCATCCAAGGCGGCATCTGAACGGAGGAAGAGAAAGGGAGGAAAGGGGGCGATCGGACTGATCGGACGGACCGAAAGTGATCGGTGATCTGTTGTCATTGTGAACGAAAATGCCGCATTCCATTCCTAATTTATTTAAGTGGGTATTAAACACATTAAAATGCATTGCAAAATGAATTTGTTCCATTCGAATTTATTTTTTAAAACAAAAAGCGGCGCATGGGAAAAAACCACAGCAAATAAATTTGAAAAATGTGAGTATTAAATTCCGCGGATGATACAATAATTAATGGAATTGGTAGTCCGATCTGCTGATGGCATCCCATCCCATTTCAAAGATTGTTTTCCTCTTTCCCACCTTTGGCCATAAAATTCATCAATTTGCGTGCCAAACTTGAAAAAATGCCACCACTTCCTTCTGCTGAAGACAAAAATATTTAATATTTAAAAAAATTATAAAATGATAATCAACTTGCCTTTCGGTGGCATTTGTTGTGGTTGTCCAAATGCGTTTTGCCCAATGTTCGGTTGTTGTTGTTGTTGTTGTTGTTGTTGTGCCATCATTTGCTGATCATTCAAATTGAAGCCGTTCGGGCCAAATTGGCCTTGACCATTTGGCGGTTGATTAAACGCATTTTGTTGCGGCATTGCTTAAAGCAAAATAAATAAATTAAAAAATTTTAAAAATATACGCGCAGAATTTGCACCGCCACCGCCCGTGAATTTATTTTTCAATCCTTCCCAAAAATTGGTCCAATCGGCGCCAACACTTGCAAAGAATAAAGTTGGCAGAAGAAAATAAATTGAAAAAGATTTTAAATTCATTTTGATCTATTAATTAATAAAAAATTAATTTTTTGAATAAAAGTTAATTTCATTTGGTTACGAAATAAAATGGAAAATTTTAGGATTAAAACTGACAAAAATGATTAACACAATTTAATTATTGCCTAAATGAAAGCCGAAACGAATAAATGGAAGCGCAGTTGTGTCAACAAATTGAAAAAATTAAACAATAATGACTGACAAATTGAAAAATTTAAACTGGTTAAACTTAATTAATTTAAAAATAAAAATTATATTTCTTATTGCTAGTCAGATATGATTTTGTCGGAGAGATTAATTACTACAAAAATAACATAAAAAAGAAAAATGAAATATATAAAAAAACGCTTTAGTGAAACTTTTGAACTCACTTAAGTCCTCCACTCAAAAGAAAAGGTAATTTTAATTGTTGCAAAGCACGAAAAACCAAACCAAGGCCAAGCTAGTTTAAAATGCACAGCAATTAACAAAGTTAAAAAACAAATGATTCACACCAATTAATTTATATGCCTTTCTCAGTAAATCAATTCATTTTTTGCCTCTTTCAGAATTACGAAAATTATCAATATTTAATCAAAACTAGAAACCGATACACTTCCCAATCGACTTCTCACAAATTAATAGAAGCAATTATTGATATTATCATTTTACAATTTATTTTAGGATATTTCCAAATTTTCAATGAGATGATGCTTTAAAAAATACTAAAATAGAATTATCATTTGCCAAAAATTATTTATTCATCTGTTTTGTCATCATTTTCTCTATTTTCAATTAATTTGCAAATTTTTTGATTATTTATTTAGCATTTGGTTGCCTAATATTTAAGCAAATTGGCTACAGTTTATGATGACATTTGTTTCCAAAATGTTTTCCCATTTCTCCACAGTAGTCCTTGTGCTCTTTTCATACGGTAGTGTCCTCGGTTTCTTCGGTGGCGGTGGCTTAGGGATGGGCGGCGGAGGTAAAAAGGCGAAAAAGAATTTGGAAATTAAATTAAAAAACCATTAAAACATAAAACATTTGCAATTTTAATTAGAGCCTGGAAATTTCAAATTTGCGGATCCTGTTGCAGGATTGGAATTCAAAAATTTTTGCAGGACCGGATCCGGCCGGATCCTGCAAATCCTGCATTTTAAATTTGCAGGATCCCGCGCAGGATTGCGGATTCTTAGAAATTTTGAAAAAATTTCAATAAAATTTCAAAAAAAAAATACCTGACAAGAAATTTTAGGGGCTGGCGGGATGCATTAAAAGGGGACTAAGATTTTTCGAATGGGCCAGACGGTAAAAAGAGATCGGAAATCAAATCTGTTAATGGTCAATAATTTGACTATTTTTTGCTTTTCAAAAATGCTTTTTTTCGGCGCAATTGACCAAAAAATGACCAAATGTCACACCTTTTGACTCAATTCTACAGGATTAATGTCGATCCAGTGGTGCCGATAGGCGCCGCCGGGAAATTTTTTTTGCAAATTCTAGGTGAAATTTGAGATGAAAATTGAATTTATTTTGATTGATTTTATTATAAATTTATTCAAAAATTTTGGCATTCTGTTCTTTAAAATTTCAAAAAATCAATGAAATCCTGCCGGATCCCGCACAAAAATCAAATTTGCGGATCCTGTTGCAGGATTGGAATTCAAAATTTTTTGCCGGACCGGATCCGGCCGGATTAATCCTGCAAATCCTGCAATCCTGCAAATCCTGCATTTTCCAAAAAATGCAGGATTGCGGACTGGGATCCTGCAAAATCCTGCGCAGGATCCGGTCCTGCTCCGGGGCTCTAATTTTAATTTATTTTGGTGTTCATTTTGAGGGAATATGCCAATGGATATGTCCGCCGGTGGTCAGCAGCCATTCGGAGTGCCCCAATTTGGCCAAATGGGTCAGCAGCCGATGATGCCCCAAGCGAATCCCATGGGCCAAGGCCAAGGCGGGCCTCAGCAGATGAATCCCTTTGGGGGAGGCCAAATGGGATAAAAGGTGCAAAGTCAGCAATTTAAACGTAGAATTTACATTTCCATTTTTGTAATTTGCCATTTATCTTCAAATGGTCGCTTCCGCTCGCTAATTCCATTGATTTTATTTCGGATTATTTCATTTAAATTTGATAAAAATTTAATCATTTTTTTGTCTATTGTTTTTAAATGTGGAATATTTATCTTTAGGATTTTACCAAATTTATCGTAATTTTAGCCATTTTGGGATAGATCGCCATGACAAATCATTCTTCTTGATGTAATTACTGCTTCCTTTTCCTATATTATTGATAACATTAGAAAACACAATAACTTTTTGTTTTAATAAATTTATGCTTAACAAACAAATAAAAAATTTAAAAATAAGCAAATGTTAAGTGATTTTTTCGAAAATGTCAGAAAATTCTCTTAGAATGATTCATTAAAAAATCGAAAAAAATCAAATTTTTCCGCATTACGGCACTTTTTTACGGTTTTAAAAAAGGTCTATTTCGTCGTTTTTAAAAGTTTTGATCAATTTATTCTGATCAATTTGTGTGTGTCAGGAAAAAATCCGAATATTTACAAATGCAAATCGAAGTTATTTCGTTTTTGCTTTTTTTAATGGGAAGCCATTGGGGAAAAAGGGGGAAACCGCCAAATTATTATTATGGTAACTTTAATTTTTTAAATGCCAATGAAAAACTGTAATGGACCAAATGACAGGCGGACAACTCAGTGAAAGATTATTTAAAAGTAGGGAGGAAATGCAGTAATTGTCCAACTTCAGTATGGCTATTTGAATAATGAACACTAATTGGCATGTTTTGTTTTTGTTCGAATGGCCGGCGGACATTGGCAGGCGCAGGACGAAACCAATCTGACAAATGAGCATTCATTTGGCATTTTCATTTTTTAATTGATGAAAAGAGTTACAAATGCCACTAATAAACAGTTTTGGGAGAGATTTGCTTTCATCAACAATTTTGTTTACTTTCTTATACGGTAAAAGCATACACAGTATGCAAAATGAGGTGCAAAACATAAGAACGGTATTGCAATGAATGTACAGTATACAGCCAATTGAATCGCAAAACGATTACAATTAGCGGAAATTGAACGCGACTTCGTCAACGTACGCGCCTTTGTACACCGGGGGAAAGTCGGGGGACGCGTAAATGATGCGCGTGGCGCGGTGGTGCGGGTGGCGACGCGGCGTCGGGCGCAAACGCTTCGGAGTTTGTGCGATGGCAGCGCCGCGCTCATTCTAAAAACGAAGCAATTTCTTCAATTTTTTAATATTATGATTTTTTTATATTTTTAAATAAAATTTAATCAGCCGGTGTTCCCAAATTTCGTCTTTTCATTAAAATTCATATTTTACCAATTTAAATTGTCCAACTCAAAAACCAATTAAATCCTTAAAATGCCATGGCATTCGGAGGAATAACGATTTTTAATTCACCATATTTTTTGTTCTTTTGCTTTTCGCCGAATTCGAAATGTTGTCACTGAACACATAAATCCTCCTCCGTTTTGGCTGCCGCTTCTAAATCAGTAAAAAATCCATTTAATTAATTAAATAAATCCCCTTAATTATTGTACCGTTTTGCTGTTGTTGGCACTCGCCCGCTGTCCGCCCCCTTTCGCTGCTCCGCCGTTGGCATTGGCACCTGTCGCGGATTGGACTGTCCCATTATTGGCACTTTTTGTCTCATTTTCCTTGGCCATTTGTCCTTTTTCTTTTTTACCATTTTTGTCCATATCTTTTGCATTTTGTTCATTATTTTTCTTCTTTTGGCCTTCCTTTTTGTCATTTTTCTTCCCATTTGTTGCTGTTTCTTTCTGCTTTTCTCCCCCACTATTTTCATTATTGGTTTTGTTGCCCGTTTTGTCCCCTTTTTTGGCACTTTCTTTTTCCTTTTCTTCCCCCTTTTTGGCATTTTCCTTTCCCATTTCTTCCCCCGTTTTGGCACTTTCTTCCTCCTCCTTTTTGGCATTTTGTTTTTCCATCTCTCCCCCGTTTTCCTCTCTCTCCTTTTCCTCTCCATTTTCTTTCTTCTCTTCCAATGAGTTTTCTTCCTCACTTTCCTCTTCCTCCTCCTCTTCGCTTTTGCTTATATTATTAAACCCAAATTTTCTTCCGGGCCTTCTTCTTCTTAGTTCCTCACTTTCTAATGATTTTTCACCTCCTTCCTCTTCATCTTCCTTTTTCTCTTCATTTTCCTCTTCCTCTTCCTCTTCATTTTCCTCTTCCTTTGCCTCTTCCATTTTCTCTTCCTCTTCATTTTCCTCTTCCTTTGCCTCTTCCATTTTCTCTTTCTCTTCATTTTCCTCTTCCTTTGCCTCTTCCATTTTCTCTTCTTTTTCCTCTTCCTTTTTCTCTTCCATTTTCTCTTTCTCTTCCTTTTTCTTCCATATTCTCTTCCTTTTCCTCTTCCTTTTCATTTTCCTCTTCCTTTGCCTCTTCCATTTTCTCTTCTTTTTCCTCTTCTTTTTCCTTTTCTCTTCCATTTTCCCTTTCTCTTCCTTTTCCTCTTCCATATTCTCTTCCTTTTCCTCTTCCATTTCCTCTTCCAAATTCTCTTCCTCTTCATTTTCCTCTTCCTTTGCCTCTTCCATTTTCTCTTCTTTTTCCTCTTCCTTTTTCTCTTCCATTTTCTCTTTCTCTTCATTTTCCTCTTCCTTTGCCTCTTCCATTTTCTCTTCCAAATTCTCTTCCTCTTCATTTTCCTCTTCCTTTGCCTCTTCCATTTTCTCTTCTTTTTCCTCTTCCTTTTTCTCTTCCATTTTCTCTTTCTCTTCCTTTTCCTCTTCCATATTCTCTTCCTTTTCCTCTTCCATTTTCTCTTCCTTTTCCTCTTCCAAATTCTCTTCCGTTGTTTTTTGTTCGTTTTCTTCAAAATTCCTCACATTTTCCCCCTTTTCCCCCTTATTATTCAAATTTTTTGTCTCTCAAATTGCAAAATTAAATAATTAAATACATAAATGCCAAATTGGTCAACTTTCCTTGCCAATTTTAACTTCTCACCTTCTCTCCTCCTTCTGTTTTGATTCCCTTCTTTTGCTGATGAATAATGCCTTCCTTTTGACATTGATGATGATGATGAATGATGGCGTGGAATTTCTTAATTTAAAAATGAATTTTAATTAAATCAAAATTTTAATTCCCGAAATTTCACATTGGCATTTGTCGTTTTACCATTATTTTCCGAGTGATGCCGTCCCTTCTCGTGCATGTAACTGTTTGCATCTTTTGCCTTGTCCCGTGCCAAATGCGCACCCTTTTTCACACCCCTTTTAAGACTATCTGAAAATTCAATGTCATTAAATCCACTTAATGATATTTTATTTAATAAATTATCATTTTTTTAAATGTTTTATTATTCTCTTCCTTTTGTATCATTTCGATGCAAAACTGAGCTCGCTTTACGTGAAGCACTTCGCGACAATTGTCCAATTTTTGATCTGACTTTGTGCGCGTCGTCCGTCGTTTTGTGCTTTAATGACTCCGTTCTGTCGCTGTCCTATTTTTTAAAATTTATTTTTTAAATGACAATTTACGCTTTTAATCCGTCACCTTCACATTGTGGTACAAATGTGATGCTTTTCGCGATGCGACACGTCCAATTTTGGCCACATTCGTCCCCAATTTCTTCGCTTCTCTCACCGTTCCCTCTCTCATCCTTTTCCATCCATTACTCTCGTCATTATTCTCATAATTCTCTGTGTTGTGCCGTCGATCACTTTTTGGCGATGTGTCGTGCCGTTCTTCTTCAGCTGTCCTTCCGCTGTTCTCTCTCTGATCATTTTGTTGTTTATTCTCCCGCCGGTCACTTTCTGCTGATTGGCTACGCCGTTCATATCCCATTCTTTCTGACATCTGGTCTTCATCAGTTTGTTGTCCTGGTTCCGTTCGGTCACTTTTTGATTGAGTACGGCGTGAATCGTCCGAATTTACTTGCCCTCCGTTTATCCGATAAGTTCCCATTCCTTGGTAGCTTTGCTGTCCGTTTCTCAGATCACTTCCCATTCTCTGATCACTTCCCATCCTTTGATCACTGCGCTCTCCGTTTTTCTGATCACTTCCCATCCTTTGATCACGTTGTGCTCCGTTTCTCTGATCACTTCCCATCCTTTGATCACTTTGTGCTCCGTTTCTCTGATCACTCCCCATCCTTTGATCACTTTGTGCTCCGTTTCTCTGATCACTTCCCATCCTTTGATCAGGTTGTGCTCCGTTTCTCTGATCACTCCCCATCCTTTGATCACTTTGTGCTCCGTTTCTCAGATCACTTCCCATTCTCAGATCACTTCCCATTCTCTGATCACTTCCCATCCTTTGATCACTGCGCTCTCCGTTTTTCTGATCACTCCCCATCCTTTGATCACTTTGTGCTCCGTTTCTCTGATCACTTCCCATCCTTTGATCACGTTGTGCTCCGTTTCTCTGATCACTCCCCATCCTTTGATCACTTTGTGCTCCGTTTCTCTGATCACTTCCCATCCTTTGATCACTTCCCATCCTTTGATCACGTTGTGCTCCGTTTCTCTGATCACTCCCCATCCTTTGATCACTTTGTGCTCCGTTTCTCAGATCACTTCCCATTCTCAGATCACTTCCCATTCTCAGATCACTTCCCATTCTCTGATCACTTCCTATCCTTTGATCACTGCGCTCTCCGTTTTTCTGATCACTCCCCGTCCTTTGATCACGTTGTGCTCCGTTTCTCTGATCACTCCCCATCCTTTGATCACTTTGTGCTCCGTTTCTCAGATCACTTCCCATTCTCAGATCACTTCCCATTCTCAGATCACTTCCCATTCTCTGATCACTTCCCATCCTTTGATCACTTTGTGCTCCGTTTTTCTGATCACTTTCCGATTGTTTTTGGCGTTCTTCTATCCCATTTTGTCCTTCTGTCCCTTTTTGATTATTGTCGTTCTGTCCATTTCTCTGCTGGTGGTCCTTTTCTGTGAATGCGTTTTTCAATGAACTCCCAACTCTCGAAGCAGCTTCTTTCGCGCTGTGCCCAGCGGAACGGGCGACTTCTTTGGCTTCATTGCCCAACTTTTTCACTTTTTCATATTTGTCTTCGTATTTTTTTGGCGTTTCGTCCTCTAAATTTTTAATTTTTTTAAATTTCATTCGCTTTAATTGCACCTTTTTTCTGTTCCTTTTGTTGTCGGACAGCCGGTGCAGCTTCAGCAGCAGAAACAGCTTCTCCTTGCTCACTTTTTCCAAGGGATTTCTTCGATGGCGCCAATGCTTCGGCGATCTTCGATAAAATCATTTCCTATAATGGGACTCAGCTGACGAGCCAAAACTATCAACAATTTTTCTTGCGTTTTAACTTTGGTATTTAAGTTAAAAATTTATTCCCATTTTCGAATATATTGGGAACTGTAGAAATTGGTAATTCGCATTTTTTGCTTTTAGTATTTCCTCGATTATAAGATTATAAGCCCCTGGGCTTTTATTGTTCAACCCCCCTCAAGAGGAGGCTTATATTCGAGGGGTCTTCTAATTGAGAAGGGGCTTATAATCGAGGAAATACGGTAAGTACGGCCACATTTTAAGGACTTTTTAAGTGCAATTGTGCAACTTTTGCCCTTATTTGGTGTCCAATTTGTGTTTGTCTCCCCATGGAATTGCACCTTTCCGTTTTCATCGTCGTTCATTGAATTAGGCCGTCCTGCTGATGCTGAACTGCTCGCCCTTCTGCTCCCTCCACTGTTGCTGCTCAAAGAGGACGAGCCTTGGCCAGAAGAAGAGCCATGTCGTCCGATTGGCTGATAACCTAAAACAAATTAATTTGAAAATATTGATGATCCTTCTCCAATTGTCTTTGATTTCTCATTTTTCTCAATCATTGAACCATCATCTTCTGCTGCTTTGTGTTCATATTTTTCTTTTTTCTGATCACTTTGTTCCGTTTGCTTACCATTTTGATCATTTTCCGTTTCATCATTTTCATTATCTTTTTTTGTATCATTAATTGCCATTTGTCCATTTGTTCTTCCGTTTTCATTATTTGTCTCCCATTTTTCGCTATTCTTTGATCCTTCCGTTTTCGATTTTGATTTCTCCTCACTTTTATTCAAAACATTTTCAGATGCTTCTTTAACCAATTCTGCATTTTTGGATGTTTTTATTTCTATTAAAATTAATTAGAAAGCATTATAATAAAACCCTTCTAAATTTGTCTAATTTCGAGTTTTGACTTTCCAAAACCATTTACAAAATATTTCCCTTTTTATGCCTTTGGCCAATCATTTTGCCTATTTAAATTAATTCTTCAATTTGTTTTCACCTGCTTTTCCCCCATTTTGTTGGTTTGAAAATGCCCTTTTCACCAATGTGCCCGTTTTGGACGCCGTTCGCTTCAAATTGTCGCCCGCCACCAAAGCGACGTCTTTCAATTCCGGGCCGAACCCTTTCAGCTGATTCTGCTGACCATTTCCCACTGCTGAAAATTGTTCATTTAAAGATTTGATTTTTTTATTTCGGCGAAATTTTTGTCACCCAAAATTTTAGCCCTTTTAATTTTTAATTGAATTTTCCTCGACTAATGTTAAAATATGCTATTGTTTGCCGTATCATTAAATTGAAACGGAAAGTGCACTTACCCTCCCCAATAATTATTAAAAATAATTATTTAAATTTAACTTTTCTTTTTTTTTACAATTTGTCTGTCCCCAATTGTTTCCGGTCGATTGAGCATTGGTCGGCTGCCCATTTTTGATGCCATTCGTTTTCCATGCGTTTGTTTCGAATTCACCTCCCAAATATGCGGAAAACGGTTGATCAAATTGCTTAATATGTTTATATATATTTGAAAATTGATTTATTAGATGTCAAACCAACTTGTTGTGTTTGTTGTTGCGCAACAATTACCGTAAACCAAAAGCAAAAAGTGACCGTAACGAAGCGGAAAAAGTAGCAGAAGCGAACCCGAGCCATTCAAAAATAAATAAATAATAATAATTGAAATCAAATGACGGGGGATGAAGCAAAAAAGTTACAGAAATATTAAATATCAAAAAAGTAATAAAAAATTATATATATTTTCATTTAATAAAAAATATAATAATAAAAGCCACGTTTTACAAATTGATTGAATAATTTTAAGGAAAAATATAGAAGCAAATATTGGAGAAACACCTAAATAATAATGGAATTATATTATCATAAATCGAAATGAAATTGAAATTGAATTGCTGGGAGTATCTGGAAAATGAAAAAAACAACAGCAACAAAAGTGCTAATTACAATACATATAATTACATTGACATGAAACCATATTTTAAAAAACCGAAATTGGAAATATTGGAAATTGCCTTTGCCAATTTGACGTAATTTAATTAAGTCGCGTTTCGATGTGTGCACATTTATGGCAAAAGAATGCTGTGCATACAAACAATTGCTTAGTATTATTTTACGGTGCGTATGCTTTTATTTTGTGGCAAAAACTTATTTTTCAATAATTAAAATAGAATGGGCCGGGTCAGCAGGGCATTTTGCCATTCTGGCCAAAAGCGGGTCGTGTATTGCCGAGCAGAAAAGCCGGGTTCTTGAATTTATTACTTCCATTACTCAAAATAAAAACATTTATTCTGATTGGAGCCAATAAATTCAATTTTTGATAAAAATCTAAAAAATAATAAATTTTCTTTGAAAATAATGTTTTTTTTTTTGAATTTGACAGTGAATTATTAATGGTTTTGTCCAAAAATAACAATTTTCGTGCCAACTTTTTTCAAAAATTCCGTCCATTGGCAAAATCTGGCGTTAAATTTCGTCGCTGCCCATCCGCCCGTATTCGTACGAATCGGGGAAAAAATTGGTGAAAAATTTAAGCACCATTTCACCGAACTGTCGTTGATAGCCAACACAATTTGCACGACGTACGCGCACTTTTCCCTTTTGGAGTCGATTTCGAAATGCATTGGCAAGAAATGGGGGCAAATGGGCACAGTTAAACGAATTTTTGCGGTTTAAAAATGCGCGATCTCAGTTAACTGAACTTAATGTTGCCGCCAATTGCCAACTCAAATTTAGAAAAATGATAGAATTTATTCTTTTCGGCTCAGAAGGAGAAAGTTAGTTATCAATGCCACCGAATCAGTCGCTAGTGCAGCCCAATTAAGGCAACGACCGCCCGTTAAGGCTCAAATTGGAAGTTTAATCATTGCCGACAGAGGGAATGAACCCAAAGGAAAACAACAACACAACCATCTGACCACCTGTGAATTCTAGCATGAGTTCTATAAATTTATTTTTAAAGGAATTCCAAAAGCGCAAAATCGATTTATTATTAAAAACAGTTTTTTTTACTTTCATAAACATCACTGAATCACAATCATTAGAATATGGGGTACCAAGAACATTTCCCCAAAACTATTGATTCAAGTGTATTGTTTCTTCTGAAACGGGGTGTCTAGAAACCGACCTACCGGGTCGGGTTCCCGACATTGAATTTCTAAAAATCGGGTCCGTGTTCAGATTCGGGCCCTGAAAAATTCGGATGTTCGGCTCCATACACGGGCTACTCTAATTTTTAAGTGAAAAATTCCAAAAATTTTCACTTTTCCCATTAAATTCTTATGTAATAATTTGAAATAGCCAAAAATGCCCTAATATTTCTTTAAGATGAACAATGATTTATATTTTCAATGGAATATAATTAAATGATTTATTATATCGAAATTCCCTTTTTATGTGTGTCTTTTTCCTCTGTTTCTCCTTTTCCTTTTGCTTTTATTCATAAAAGTCCGGCATTGTCAGTCGGGTGGCCTTACCTTTAATTCGTTCCTTTTCAAATAAATTTTGTAATTTTATTTATTTTTTAATTAGATTAATTGCCTTTTTTATGCTTTTCCCTCTTCTTTCCGCCTTCTTTCTTTCTTTTTCCACATATCTCAAATACTCCTCCTCATAATCTGTTTGTATTTCGTCCCCAACATTGTCATCCGCGAACAGCTTTTCAAAGTGCTTTTTCATTCATCTCAGTATTGTACTGCATTTGTCGTGTTGTTGAGGCCATGCATTTACCTGTAGCACTAGGTGTGAAGAAGCTCCTAATGCGCCTAGTCATATTTGAATTGCCAAATGTACAAAAATTTATTTATATCTTCAACGAAATTAATTTATTCTTTTAAAAAATGCTTTGATAAAATTTCTTGGTTCTATTTGGCAGATTTATTGCCACCAATTTGACTGTTCCCCCAAGAGGGACGTTAACACATGGAATAAGCCCTATTAAAAACTCAATTACGCGCTTGTCCTTTAAATTAATAATTGTTGACTAGACTTAATAAGGATTCCACTCTTCCCTCAACGAATTTTTGGGTGTTTGGAGTTATGTTGAAATTATTTGCCGCAAAGTACGAAAAATTTTAATTTTTTTCTTCCAACAGCATACTAAATTATTTCATCTTTATCTAAATAATTTTTTGAAAGTTTTGTCTACAATCGCAAAGAATGTCTTAAATTTTCCATAAGTTAACATGCCGCGAGGCATTGATTGCTTGCAATTCCTTTGGCATAATTTTGCGTTTTAATTAGTAAGAAATTGATTGGGGCTGTACAGTAACTTTCTTCTGTATCCACTTAACTGTAGCGTAATTATTGGGCCGTTGAGTCTGAGTGCAAACAAAAAGTCTGTGCTGTCATTTTGTTGACTATGCTCTGAAAAGCAATTCATGACTGGTGACCCGAGAATGCGTTTGTACCAAAGTTAATCTCTCTTCGGTTCGGGTTAATATAAAAGTATTTCCTGCCATTTTAGCTCGAAATATTACCGAAAAGTCCAGCTGCTAAAATGTCATTGTAAAAATAGAAATAACTCACTTTACAGTCAATAAGAACAAAGTTCTAATTTTCATTTTTTCTGATCAATTTCAATTTCGGGTGGCGTAACCAAAATTTCAACCAGGGACTGGCATTTTATCTAGCTCAATTACACTGATTTGTCAGGCGCAGATGAGTATAGAGATCATAAATATATTTAATAAGGATGATATGATGAAAATTAGATTGAGGAATAAATGAAAATGTACATATTTTCGAGTGGAAATTGTCAGGGTTGTCATTTTTCAATTTTGGCACCTGATTAATCCACAAAAGATTTGCTTCCGATGTACAGAGATTTTTTAGAATGTACTGCCATTTCCAATTTTGGCATAATAGATGTTTTCTCATGCAGCAAATTTTTTGCCAAGCCATGCCTCGCTCATTCATGACTGCACTCCCAAAGGAAATAAAATTTAATCATCTCTTTTAAAGTCATCAAGTTTTATGATTCTTGATCCACAAATTTACAGAATTTGGCGTAATAAATTAATATGAAAGAGTTCAGCTTCCTTATTCAAAGTGCCAAGCACCACTTCTTGTGGTTGCTCATTTGATTGATGTTTCCTTGTTAACTTTTAGTGTTAGGGTCAATTTTTCAATATTGGTAAAGTGAAAAATAAGGATGCTTTTGAGCATTTTCTGAATCAGGAAAGCTAGGGTTGAGCAGTTTTGTACAGTCAATTAATTTTTTGTTTCCATGATTCCTTAGTCCAAATGTCATAATTAAATTTATCCCTCAACATGACTTTATTAGCCAAAGGCAGTTATTAATAACTCCCAAGTTTATGATGCACTAATAATTTGGTAAGCCAAAACCTAAATTGATGGGAGAATGAATGAAAGTGACACTATTACGATTGTTGCGTGTGCTTCTGCTTTTTGTTGAATTGGGACTCAACATCGACAAAATTATCAACTTCGAAATTTCCAACATAAAAAATTGCAGATACGTATATTGTATTATTGTAAAATTTTCTTTAGAAAAAATATGGTGTTTGTCCAGTGGAAGAAAGCCTACCAATCGAATTAAAGTTCGGTTTAATCCTTTCCAGAAATTTATGCATTCAATCATTTAATTGTCGTTTAGAGTGGGGTTGGTATTTCCTACCAATGAATAAGAAGCCTAAGAAATCATAAAATTGTTTGTAGGAGTCTAACTCTTGCCTTTCTTATTATCATTAATCTTTTACGGTGACAAACCCTTGACTGTTAACCGCAAGCGGCGTTGTATTTTTAAATTTTATTTGCATAATTTTCACCCTTCCATGCAACACAATTTTGGATAGAATTCGGTCCACTACGGAGTTAGGCAAGGCTTGCCTGGAATTTTCCATTTTTTAAAGTGCTCTTATGTGTATTAGCACAAGCTCGACGGTTGATAACCAAAGAATTCACAGGAGATAAATTTAAAAAGGTCTTCCTTTCAAGGCTATATATTTTTTGTTTTTCGTTATTTTTTCTTTTTTTCTGTAATGAATTTCGAAAAAAAAATTGTATAAAAGGGATAAATACCTGCAAAAAGGGCTGAATCAGAGGCATGAAAAAGGACAAAGAACATGGAAAAAACAAAATTAATAATGCTTTTTGTATGCGTCTTAGACAGTCCTTTGGCAACTATAAAAACAAAATTGCCATCTGAATAACCACAGTAAATAATCTCCCCAACACCACATGACTGGGAGCCCTAAAGCGCTTTTTGAGTTGTTAGTAACTGTGATGGACACTATATAAAAGATTTGTGATGCATGAATAAAACAATTAGTATAGAAATAATTTCCCTTCTATACTTAACAAGTAAAATAAAAGTTTCGGGTACCAAAAATGAAAATGGTATGATGTTTTTTTAATAGGTGTAACATTTTCTGCGACTTGGTTTTTTAAATGCTTCCCTTTCATTTTGAGTAAATTTTAATTCTTAACTCAAGCTTAGTGTGAGAGAAGCAAAGTTTTTTGGTGAAACAAAGAAATATCGATTTAGAATAACGGTTATTGCGCACATATTTTTTGGCGCCCCCACAAAGTGTCCAAGCCACGAATTGTCCAAGCCACGAATTGTCCAAGCCACGTTTTGTCCAAGCCACGAATTGTCCAAGCCACGAATTGTCCAAAAGAGTAAAAACCCACGAATTGTCCAAAGTCTAAAAAGCTCATAAAAAGCCGGAAAATGGGTCTATTTTAGGGTTTTCGGGGTCGCTGAATACCAATACGACATTTATATAGCCCCTTGCCTAACCCTAGACCCAAATATAACCATGAAATAGGAAAAATTTTTAATTTCTAATCTAATGGCGACTAAAATTCGAACAAATTTTTAATGCTCCTATGTGATCCGAATTCTCTCTATAGACACACCCTCAGCTTCACATATTGAAAAAAATAATTTTATTAAACATTCAATAAAATCATCACGGAACATGGACAATTGAATCATCGTAATTTTCAAAATCTCTCAATTTTCCCGCATATCCTTCAACTTGGAGACCAAGCGCCGACATCAGATCACTAATTTCACCATTGCTGTTGTACGACGCGTCCGCCAAAATTCGCATAATGACAGCATCCTGGAGGATGTATCGTTTGTGTCGCTTGTGAATGAAATGGCGAGCAGATCGGGCAGCGTCCACCTGTCTGTCGATGCTTTCATTAACCCCACAAATGAAGTCCGAGAGGGCGGGGTGGTGTGGTGACAGAGGCCTTTCTAAATGTTTCTTTTCAATTTGTTTTTAATAAATTAAAGACCATAAAATGAAGATGAGTTGCCTCCAGTCCGTTGTTTGTACGAGCGAGGGCAGATGTTGCCTGTGAGTGCATGTTCCAAAGCGGAATTGGAAAATGTGGCGCACGAACGATTTCGTCCTCCCACGCTGGAACTGAATTTTTTTATTAAATTTAAACGGATGATTGATTAAGGATTCTGCCTGAAGGAGCTGTCAAAGTCGGTAGCGGGCTCAACGAATATTGAACAAGCTGCTCCCGTGGACTCACAGTGGTTGGCCACGTAAGAGTTGATGGTGCCGGTGAGCCGATGCTTCAGTGCTTCTTCGTAGTAGCGTCGCTGTTTTCCAGGCAGGAGACACCACATGCTGATGCACATCCTCTGATGTACTGAAGCACCAATGACGAAGCACTGCTCCCACATCGCTGGAGCACATTTGAAAGTTCCATCGAGGTGCACGTGCCACATTGGCGCAAAATGTCCAGAGTCTAAAGGAATGCCAATAACAAACAGAATTTTATAGCCAAAAAATGTACCTTAACACTGCCGAAAATAAGGACAACGTCCTTTTCGCCTTGCCTGACATTGCGACTGTCATACAAGACGATGTCTTCGCCACGTTTTTCGCGTAACGTTGCTGGAATGACAAAGGCCAGTGGGTCCTGCACGTCGACGTTTCCCAGCAACTTTTTCTTCTCACGCCGCATCATTTCAGTCAACGCATTGTTGGAGCTCATGGCAACAAAGGCTTCATCCGTTGCTGATCGCCTCACTTTAGCCAAAAGTCGTGTGGGCTTCAGACACGGCTCGACCAGGACACTTTCTTTGATTTTCTGTCGCCTTGACTCTGCCTTTAACAAAGCATTAATTATTTGGTTTTAAATTTATACACTTGTTGTTTCTGAGGTGCTGGGAGGTGGTTGTGTTCTTTTTGACTCAAGGTTCCACTAGCTCCGGTTTCGCCGTTGTTTGTGATGTTTATATATGCTGAGCAACTGCGATTTGTGCATCTCCAGCGATTTCCTGAGTGGTGTGTAAAACGAAATCCTGAATAGTTTGGAAATTTATTTTTTATTATTTTTTGCGGCGCTTAAACATACCGTTCAACCATAGGCAATCGGTCCCATAATTGGTTTTTCCGCGCTCAAAGGTCACTGTTGAGAGTTCAGCCTCTTTCAAATTCTGTTGTTCAACGCTGTCAGAGGTTGTTACGGCATTCGGTTCAACGAGTTCCACTCCCAAATTCACGGCCTCCTCAGTTGCGTTTGAAATGTCTGACAAATAACGCTTCTTCCGACTTTTTTGTAGACTTTCAAGTTTATTACGAATCTTTTGTTCAATTAATGAAAAGAAAAATCTGAAGTAAAAAAAGAGCACATATTTTAGACAAATGAGATTTTTTCTTATCCGAGTGGATCTAGGGTTAGGCAAGGGGCTATATAAATGTCGTATTCGTATTCAGCGACCCCGAAAAGCCTAAAACAGACCCGTTTTACGGCTTTTTATGAGCTTTTTAGACTTTTGGACAATTCGTGGGTTTTTACTCTTTTGGACAATTCGTGGCTTGGACAATTCGTGGCTTGGACAATTCGTGGCTTGGACAAAACGTGGCTTGGACAATTCGTGGCTTGGACAATTCGTGGCTTGGACAATTCGTGGCTTGGACAATTTGTGGGTCAGCGCATATTTTATCATGAATTATTATTGTATTGTAAGTTTGAATAATTATATTTTTACCCAATAATTTTCAAAATTAGAAAATTCGGTTTTATAATAAAAAAAAAATTTACTTGATCGACTACAAAATTTTGAGGATTTTTTTTTTATCGAAAAGAGTATGATCGGGGCAGTACGAATTGGCCTAATATGAGATGGGTTTTTGTCAAAAATTGCTCTCATCTTCAAAAATGGCAAACAGCAAAAAACAGACAAGACCTAAATAACACAAGAAATGTTTTGTTTTTTTTTGGCTGCGCATCCAATGCCATTCTTCAATTAGCATTTCCGTCGGCATCGTTGGTTACCTGTCATTATTTTATATTGTAAAATAAACTTTATATTCAAATAAGAAAACATTTTTTTGTGTCTGGGTCTACTAGTTAAATCAGGGCTGCCATCGTCCATCCTCCGTTTCCAAGGACGGGTATGCCGATTTTCAAGGACATAGTGGGGAAAATTCATGAAATCCAAGGACATTTAAAATTTTTATTATATGCAATGAAAAATGGTTAAAATTTATTCAAATGGTTTATATTTTTCACCGGAATGGATTTTTTCCAATATTTTTTTGTTTCCGCTGATCATTTTCCTCATTTCCGCGCACGAGAGATCAAAGTTCACCTTCACCAGTAAGAGCGCTTTCACCGATTCAACTTCCAATGAATTTCTTTCTTTGGTCCATTGACTGCTTGCCAGTGAAAAAACTCGTTCCACGAATGCATTGGATGTCGGAATCTTTAAAATAAAAATTCATTTCTTTTTTTTATTTTTAATGACCGAAAAAGCTGCACTGACGACTCGGTATAAATTTTTGTAGCCCTCTATAGCACCATCCGCCACAAAAATTCCTTTCCATTTATCTTCGGCTGATTTGAGCCAAAATTCTTCGGGAATGTCGGCCAATGTTTGGTTCACCGCAGACACTTCATCAAACAGTTCATCCAATTGCGCTATTTCGGGACATTGCTCAGCAAGTTGCATAACTTCTGCATAATTCAAAGGATGATTTTGTAAATTTGTCCATGAAATATTTTTTGGTAGTAATTGGAGTTGGAACCAGCGATCAATGTATTTGAGCACAATTTTGTAAAAATTCTTTAAAAAAATGCATTAATAAAACAAAAATACCAAAAAATTTTACGCAAAAATCTTTTTCAAGTTCCGTTGATGCACGGCGCAACGCAAAATGTCCTCCAAAAAATGGCCTTCCCGAATTTCCAGTGCCGTGCAAACGACCTTTAATTTTGGCACGAAATTGTTCCATAATACTGATTAAATCTGGCAGCATCAAATTTGATTTCTGTAAAAACATTGTGACCTTAATTAAAAAAATAATTGTTAACTTGTAATGCCAAAATGGGCTCATCAAACGTCTTCAACACATTTTGTAAAAAGTAACAAATTGGTTCAGAATTTTCCGATTGAAAAAATTCATGTTGTTGTGGCACACCAAAATTTGTCGGCGCATTATCAGCACAAAAACTGATCAAATTCTTAAAGTCCAGCTGATGTTTTTCCATGGACGAACAAATCCAATCAAATAGTTGATCAGCAGTCTCTCCAGGCAATGAAGTCATGTCCAACATTTGGGTCCTGAGTCCCAATTTGCCATTGAAAAATCGGATCACAATCGGAACGAGTTTTTTTCGCCATGATTACTTGCGTCAATGCAAAGTGAAAATGGTTGTTGGCCCAACTCATTTTTCAGAAGTTCCATTGAAAACGGGCTCAGA
Source organism: Heterodera glycines (assembly GCA_004148225.2). Classification (NCBI taxonomy): domain Eukaryota; kingdom Metazoa; phylum Nematoda; class Chromadorea; order Rhabditida; family Heteroderidae; genus Heterodera; species Heterodera glycines. The sequence continues at coordinate 4,602,314 of CP049713.1, forward strand.
ACTCCTTTGTTGAAAATTCAATGAAATTTTTGATTTTTCAAAACCTTTAATAATTGCTGCAGTTTTCATCTTTGCCGACCCATATCGTTTCGCAATCTCAGAATCAGAGAAAACTTCTTTATACAACGTTGATGAACAATCAGTTGACGCAAACGATTGATGATGATTACACACATGGTAAGCAAAAGTGCCTAAAAACAAATTTTTACACTTAAAAAAGATTAAAAATGACCCTCAGCCGTTGCAACTTGAAGGTCAATTGAATTAAGCGTCGATTTGGATCGAACAAAATTCTCAATTGTTGTGCTTTTACGCCGTTCCTCTTTAATTTGCTTATGTTCTTTGTTTTCCGTGTGCGACTTTATGGCCGAAACTCCCATCGACTCGACATTGATGTCTTTTTGGCAAAAAGCACAATAAAAAAATCCATTCCCTTTTCGGCTTCTTTTGACAAAAGTATATTGCTTTTCCCAATCGGGATTGAAAGAACATTTGCGCTTATTTGGGAACATTCTAAAATATAATATGTCGCAAACGCGAAAAATTGCGTAACAAATTCATTCACAAGCATGAGAAAATTTGAAAATTTGCATTTTATTTACATAATGCCATAATATAATCAAAATATCGTTGAAAATTACAAAGATTTCTCAAATTTCTTTGAATTTTTTTAAAACTTTTCTAAATGTTCATTTTCAAGGACGTCCTTGGCATCCAAGGACATTTTTTATTTTCAAGAAAGAGGGCCCAATTTCAAGGACGTCCTTGCCATTCAAGGACGGATGGCAGCCCTGAGTTAAATCTTTGACAAATTAATTAAGCTACTGCGCAAATCATATGTGCAGTCCTATTTTACCATGACTAATTTACCCAAAGGCTTTGATTCATCTAATTTCGTTCAAAATTTCTTGAGTTCTGACTTGACATTCTTTGAGAAAAAAAATTGGCGGATTAAGGGATATTTTTCCAATTTATTAAACAATTTCTCAACTTTGGTTCATTGCCTTGCTGTTCAGAAGCATAAAAATTCTTTAAATGATTATCTTCGTTTCAATACATTGCCTAAGTGTGTCTCCAAGTCTTGGTTAAATTAAAAAAAAATCTTCGTATGTGACATTGACAAAAACCCATTGTAGGAAATGCCCATAAGACTTGTAAAAGTTTCAATGGAAATTTTGAAATTGTCTTTTTGGAATTCAATTAAAGTTGCAATTGCCTGCTTTATATTTTGGTCCTTCTCTTGACTAATGGCCCAAAAGCCTTTTAAATGTAATAAATTTCTTGACAAACAATTGTTATGTATTATGCCCGCAAAATTGAAATATTCCTTAACATAATATGATTGATGATTATTCTAGGCATGTCAGAGTGGGCATGTTTATCCTTTCCCCTTTTTCCGTCTCGGGGGTTTTAATGGAATTTAAAATTTCCGGTGGCGATTAAATCAGTGGGAAAATGCGCTTGAGATATAAGCAATTAGGAAATGAGCGCAGCGAACGCCAATCGGCAAATGACCAAAGGCCAAAGTGCTGGATAAAAAAAATTGAGTAATTTATGAGTATAATTTGCACTTATTTTGATATTTTCTTTTGGCATGGCTATTTGTTGGACTTCCAAATTTTAGGTCTTTTAGGTTCAAAGTGTGAATTCCGAAAAAAAATCCTTTTAAATATATAACTGCTCTCCCAAAGGAGGTAATATGCTGCTCGTTTTTTTTGCACGCCTCATCCCTGCGCACTCCATTCTCTTGTCAACGGATAGCCAGGGTCGCTGGAATCCGGTGCTACCAGTAAAACGGCTGGGGATCCAACCCAGAGCTTAAGAGAGATGCCCATTAAGGACCATGGAGGAAGTGCAGAGGAATGGAAGAGGGAAAGAGAAGCGGGAATTGGTGGGTGAAAATCCGGGCCCTGGACTCCCAACCTCCCGGGTCCCAAGCCCAAATCCGTCCGCGTCCGGACCAGTCATAAATCGGCGGTAAATGTTAGCGCTTTATTCTATGCAGCTTGGATGGATGGTCGACCGGTGGACTGATTAACGACTAGTTGATCAACTGACTTACTCCCGAGGGAATGCTTCCATTTAAATAGACGAACCCGTGGGAAGGGACAAATGAGCGGAAGCGGGGAATGTGTAAAGAGAAAATGCATTTAAATGTGTGTGAATTAATTGCGCTTTACAATCACATGGACCGTATTTTCTTTTGGCACCTAACCTTTGATTGATAGAAGAGAATTCGTAGGGCTATTGGGCTAATAGGATGCTTAAATCTATTCAAGAAGAATTTCATTTGCTTTATTGAGTAACGCCCATTTTGATGGGCTTGAGTAATGTAATACACCGAAGCACCGACATTTGCCCAAAATCCGATTCAAAGTTAATTCCTTCAAGCCCTGTTAGCCGAAATCAGATGATCGGATACAATCTCTTTCTACGCTTAATTATTTTTGAAATTTAATTGGGTTTTCTTCGTTTTCCAAATCCTACAGTCAGATGAGGACAGTTATTTGGATTATCAGTTTAGCATTTTAAAATTTTGTTGAAATCGCGTTCAAAGCTTAAAAGTGGTGGACCAAAAGTAAAAAAGTACACGTTTATTCAGAAGTGAAACAGACCTGTAAAAAACCAAAAGATCGAAAAAAGTGATAAAGCAACAAAAAAAGAAAACAAAAATTAAGAGAAATTAAGCCAAAAATTAATGTAAAAAAATTAAAATTAAATTCCTGAGAAAAAATAGTGAAGAACTCGCAACAACCATGACAAAATAAAATGGAATTCCATCACTTCTTAAAGGAATAGCTGAGTGTATTCGTACGGAACTGAAAAACATATCATGGAAAATGGAAAGAAAGTCCAAAAATCTTAAAAACTCCGCCCCAAATTCGCCACTTGCTCTGAATTTGAACTTGGCACATCCCATGGAATTTCTCATCAGGGAATAATCTTGAAAAATTTCCGGATTTTAGTTTTTTTCCCTTTAAAAACCGTCAAAATTTAACATTTTTTAGTCATTATTTTTGCAAATTGTGTTTCCAATTTTGAATCCCAATAATTTTTGCTGTCCTTAAAATTTATGATTTTCAAATTCCCTGGGCTGGATTCTTTGTTAAGCTCCGCACCAAATTTCGCATTCTGTTGCCGGTCTCGGACAAGTGGCGACGAAAAGTTTGCACCGACGTTGGCACAATTGAGGCGGTTTTGTTCAGCTCGTCGGAGGGCTGTGATTTGTGCATTTGTTGTATTTATGGGTGCTCAACGTTTCCCCCCCCCCCCCTCTCCGTTTCCCTCCTCCATATCAAAAATAACTTCTTTTTTTTGTCAAACTTTGAGATTTTAGAAAAAATATTTAAAGAAATTTTCAAGGAAAATGGAATTTTTTTCTAAATTTTTTTTGTATTTTAATATGAATAATTACATTTTCAAAAAAAAATAGTTGAAATTCTAGTCTAGGTATTGACTAACGTAATCAGCCAAAATATTATCACCGTGAGCCCAGCATCAGCGACTTCTTTGCTCGGTTTTTTCCGTCCTTTTCCCATGCTTTCTTTGCGGTCGGACGCCGTCTCGGAAGCTTCGCCACTCTTCAACAATTTTACATTAAAAATTGGCAGGCGTAAGTTTTTTCCGAAATTCACAAAGTTTGTGTCAGTAACATTTCATCTTTTTCAAAAACTTTTTTTTTAATTTCAAGTTTTTGAAAAAAAATTATCCCTGGGATGGGTTCTTACTATAGTTAAGCTCCACACCAATTTTGGCGCTCTGTTGCAAACCTCGAACAAATGGCGAGGAAACAATTGCATCGGCGGATCGGCCAAAACGCTGCGTTGCCCTTTCAAAAGATCGCCCACATTTTGGGTGCTCAAGTCGTGGCCGAGGTCCACGTCGAACTCGACGTTGGGCTGTGAATTGTACATTTGTATTCAAGGAAGTGCAGTTTCAAATTTTGGTACAGAAAATGTCAAAAAACCGGCCCATGATATTCACCGCCGTTTTATTTCCTCCCGAAAACTAAAAATATTTCAAAGAGAAAACGTGAAAAAATATCTTATGCAAAAAACTACTGGGGATGACCAAAAGCAAATGGCTGCCTAATCCTTGAAAAGATTCACAGGAGGGATTGAGGGGCTAAAGCCCCCCCCCTAAGCCCAAAAAAACTAAAAATTTCATTTTAAATTTTAAGCAATTCTTCTTAACAAATTGCTTTATTTAATTTTCCCGACGGTGCCTGACGGCACTGCCTGACCTGTACAACGTAAAGCTGCGATACCCACATTTTATCATTTTTGAAAAATAGTGACCAAATGGCAAAAACAGTAATTTATCGGCTACAAATTTTGTAAAATAGACGCCATTTTGATTTTTTTTTTTTTTGAAAAACTGAATATGGGGTACGGAGAGTGGGGGGCGGCCCAATTAAGCCTAAGCCGTAGTGAATTAAACCAGCGACCAAATATATACTTTGTCCTTTGGGCAGATCGGCGACGTCATTGACGGAACACAGTTGCCAAAATAAAAATGGGAAAGAGGAGTGAACAGAGCGTTGAGCCCGATCGAACTCTGAAAGTCTGATATCACAAAAATTTATAGTTAATCAGCCTAGTCTGAAAATTTTTGAAAAATTTATCAATAGGAAAGGTTTTTAGTTAAGCTCCGCACCAATATTGGCACAGGGTTGCCGGTCTCGGACACGTGGTGAAGAAATGGAGGGCGGCGTTGCAATTCGCTGCCGGTGTTTTGGCGGGTGTCAAATGCGGCAGAAGTCCCAATCTGGCGCAACTCGGAAAACTCGGAGGTAGACTGTGAATTGTGTATTTGTAATTCAAGGAATTGCATTTTCAAATTTTGGCCCCGACAAAACGCCAAAAAACAAGCGGAGCAGTTCGTTTTCCCAACCTGCGGTCTGCGTCGTTTCCTCCCGAAAATTAAAATTTGGGAATATACCTCAATACCACTGTAGTGGCCGGACTGAAGCGGCATCGGTGGCGGCACAGGGCCATACTGCTGATCAGTGGAGGGGAGGGAAATTATTCAAACGCGATACTGAATCCTGGTCATTTTTTGGGGAACGAACGCCGCTAACCAAAAGCGCCTGCCCCGAATTGGGTTTCAATGAGATTAAATGTATGGTCTGTCCAAACATTGAGAAATAAAGTACAATGGGTCCATAAACAAACCCAGCAACAATAAATGTAAGCCCAAAAGCAGAACTACCGACAACTAAGCTTAGATCTGTCAAAATTACCTCAAATTGGTCGAGTCGTTGGTCCATTCGGTCGAGTCGTTTGTCCATTTGGTCGAGTCGTTGGTCTGTTCGGTCCAATCTCGTGTTGATTTGGCCAAATTTTTGGTTCATTTCATCTCGAAGCTCGTCGATCTTTCCGAACACTTCATCTCGAAGCTCTTTTATCATTTTTTTCAACTTAAATAAATAAAAGAATAATCTAAATTTTTCATGTGAATCAAATTATCTAAATTCAAGCAATTTCTTGAAAACGATTACAATAAAAGTAAAAAATAAGAAATTATTATTAGGAAATAGAAGGCCAAACATTTAAATCTAAAAAAAGGGATTGGCCGTTTTGGCGTTTCGGTGCCAGCCCAAATTTTTGATTACAACTTTTTTCTTTGTTAACCAATTCTAATAATCTTGGTATCATTCTTAAGCCCTTCAAATGCTCTATTAGCCCTGATTTTGCAGGCTAATAGAAAAAACTTTGCGCTATCGAATGTTAGCGTCTGGTTCCTGGGAGTTTTTAAAAAAATCAGTTCTAGTCCAGCATAAGAAATGGGGCCTCCTGCTGGTCTGAGACAGGGACGGGCGAAGCTCGGCTTAGCACTCGAAACTGATGGCTAACGCAAGTTCAAACCCAAAAACCCGAAATTTCGAAGCTCGATATATTTGAAATCAAAAAATTTTTGTCAATTCATAATAAATTTAAAAAATTAACGCGAATTTGGGAGCGCCGGCGGTGCCGATAGTCGCCTATGGATACATGGAAAATTTTTGGCCCAATATCTTTAAGATTTAAACTAAAAATTTACAATTTTGTTGCCTTTTTGTGTCCGGGCTCTAATAGTGATAACAGCCTGCTACTTGATGGAAATAGAAAAAAGATTTAAGGAAGTTAAGCAATTTAAATGAAATTTCTTTTAAAGAGAGACAATATGAGAACATCGTGCCACATTCCTGTGTGTTTTCAAGTGGGTGACCGGAAGTGAACAATTGAATTTTGAGCCCATTCCTTGGTGTCCCAAATATGGCAGGGCCTACCTCTTTCCATTTGATGACACGTGGCAGCAAAAGGTTGTGCAGCAGCAGACATGACGAGAGCGCATTTGGGGCGGCCTTTTCGGCAGGGATGAAAGGCACAATTTCGAACAACAGTTCGAGCGGAAGGCATTTGGGGGCCATTGTCGAGAGAAGCAGGGGACAGTTTTTTAATGGGGCTAATTAGTGGCTAATTAGTTGACTGGCATGGGAAGGACGTTGTCAGAGCGGATATGTTGGGTTTGTCCCACAGCAGAAGAAATGGCCGGTCGCTTTTCTTCCGTGGAGCAATTCTCTTCTGTGTTGTTTCGCTTTTCCTTTCGCTTCTCACTTGCGCACTCTCACTTTTTCATTTTCTCTATCTAAATTTGTCTGTCTGTGATCTCTCCCTTTCCTTTCGTTGTCTGTCTGCGCTCTCTCGCCTCCCTTTCACTTCTGACTAACTCTATCTCTTTTTCTATGCTTCTCTCCGTTCCCGACAAAAATGGGTTAGTCAATGGGCAGAGAACAGAATAGCCAAAGCAATGTATGGCTGTATGGGAGAAGCCAAATTTTTTATAACCTTTAAAAAGACATTTTTGCTTAAGCTTTTAAAATTTAATTGGCATTTGCCAGTTAGGAGGGCTTGTGATTATCAACGCTTTCTGATGAATGACCCGCAGCAGCCGCTGTGGAAGAAACAGTCACCGATTTACAATCGTACAATGGCACAGGGAAAAGGGGGGAGGAGGGCATTTACACTGAAAATGGCATTCATTTTCACGACAATTGTACAGTTCTCATTTCATTTATATACTCTGATAGCAAATAATCCCTAAGATTGATCAACTGCTGATTAGCCCTGTGAAAAGATTAAATTTTACATTATGCATTAATTACTCCGAATGTCCATCCATGCGCGTCTTTGACTTTGCCGCCTCGCCAAAAAGCCGACAAAAAGAAATTCCACATTCAAAAAATTATGTCATTGCTTTTCGGCATTTACCTAATTATATATTTCCAAAGATAATTTTATCACTAGGGTTCCAATTTTGGAAAATTCTTCCTTACGGGTGAAGCATGCACAAAATGCCATATAAAATGCCTATATAGGCTTAGAATCACATTTTAATATTTAAAAATTAATTTTTGATAGCTTTTTTTTTGAAAAACCCGATTTTTTCGAAAAAAATGTGAAATTTTGGATTTTTGAGGCATTTAATAAAAATTGCTGATCAGAAAAGCTTTTAGAACGATTGTCAGATCACTTCTTTATGGTAATTGGCCGCCCCAAAGTGTCTAAAAAGCGGGAAAATTCTGAAAAACTCAAAATTTGCCGCATATAACAATATATCATTTAGTCAATCGCTTTTCTTTTTCCATAATATTTGAATTTAAATAAACTTTGGACATTTAAAAACTCACCCAAATTAACTCACAAAATTATTAAATAAGGATTTAAAAAATCATCAAAATACAGTAGCAATTAAAATATTAATGGTAATTTAATCGGCAATTCACAAGGGAACTTTCTAAATAAAAATAATTAAAAATGCCAATTGTCGTGATAAAATGCCCGACGCAATTTTCTCTTAAAAACGGTAACAGTAATCGTAGTGTTACTGTAACCGAGAAAATACATTTGCCGGCTCTAAGTTTTTTTCTATTATTGCCTTACAATTAGACAATTCCCGAAAGCCTCAGAGAATATTTTAGATGGTTTTTAAATCAAAATTTGATCGCTTTTCATTTTGTAAAAATAAAAAATAAAAAATTTGCAATAAAAATTGGAAGCGGAAAATGGCGAAACTCTCGCCGGTGTGTGCAGTGGGGCGAGACTGAATGGCTGACGAGAATTGGAAAGGATCGATAGGTGATGGGAATGTTGGGATAAAATGCACAGGAAGAGGAGGAGGAGGCACGGATTTGGGGATTGATGGGGCGGAAGAGGTCGTTTTCGGAAGAGGGGTAATTAGGAATAATTGAGAGGATAATGATGATGATGATCGATTAATGGCTGAATGATTGTTGGAAATTTTTCTTTCAGTAAAAATCGTGAAGGCGCTTGATGGTCGGCAATATCACAGAAGCCGTTGATTTTTCGTGGGATAACTTAAAACTAAAAGTTTATTGAGCAAAATGAAATTTTTTACTTTTTGGGTTTCCACGTCAAAAATTTTAAGAATTGGGCAAATTTGGCGCAAAAGTTCGAAGTCTTTGAATGAAATGGACGGCAATGATGAAATTATTTCCATCTCGGCCATCCGAGGTTTTTTTGGTGCAGACAAAATTCCGGCATTTCTTTGGTCTCTTTCAAATTGCATTGCCAGCAAAACTTTTTTCTGCTCTTTGAAAGCTGCCAACATTCGGTAGGTCGAATTCCATCTCGTCGGAACTGACTTAAAATTGGCCGAATTTGAATTAGAATGGAAAGAAATTACCAAAACAAGTTACTTTTTCGGCATATTCAATTGCTCTTGGTGTCGCTCCATACATTTCTTAATTTAGGGTTTTCGGCATTCTTTAGTCCACTCATTTGCCTTCAAGATAATTTCAGAAAGGCATTGATTTTTGAGCGCATCTTGAATAACCAAATTTAAAAAATGGCAACAACACTGGAAACTTAAAAGGGAACACGGAACCATTCAAAAACAAATGAAAAAAATTGCCTGTCCTTATCCAATTGGCGTGTGGCCGACTGCATATTACGAGCGTTACCACGCACACAACACGCAATATAAAAAAACCATCAAATGGAAATTTTCAACAAAAAACTGCTCAAAACTTTTGTCAATGTCAACCAAATTAGACATTCTTGGTATCATTCGATAGCCCTAACATTTCTCTACAAGTCATCTAAATTTCAAAAAATTTGGTCAAGTTTGAGCAAAGCTATGGCCAAAAGTACGCAAGGTAACATGTTTTCACAGATTTTTGGCCATAACTTTTTTTAAACTCAATAAAATTTTTTGAAATTTTGCAGGCTAATAGAGGACACGTAGGGCTATCGGATAATAGCAAGCTTTATTAATTTTGTTGGTTCTGAGAAAGTTTTGATCAGAATTTTTTATGATCAAAATAATTTTATTTTTAATTAAAAAATTTCTGTTAGAAATTATTTTTGTTTTTTATTTTTTTGCTATTAATCGATAACCCTACGTGTCCTCTATTAGCCTGCAAAATTTCAAAAAATTTTATTGAGTTTAAAAAAAGTTATGGTCAAAAATGTGTGAAAACTTGTTATCTTGCGTACTTTTGGCCATAACTTTTCTCAACTTAACCAAATTTTTTGAAATTTAGATGAGTTGTAGAGAAATGTTAGGGCTATCGAATGATACCAAGAATGTCTAATTTGGTTGACATTGACAAAAGTTTTGAGCAGTTTTTTGTTGAAAATTTCCATTTGATGGTTTTTTAAATAACGCCCTTTTTCAATGCTAATGTTAGTCCCAGCGTAATATAATAATGAAAATATAGAAAAAAGGATGGCATTTACGTCAAACAATGATCGATGAATCGCCATTTTCTTGCCATTTATCCAATATCCACGTTCTTTTGCCACCCTCTATCTACTGCTTTACTTCCATCTTTTCTCTTTTTTTGTCTATAAATTTCGATTTGCACAATTACAATTATTCATTTATGCAAATATTTATTTTGTTTTATTTTATTTCCCCTTTTTCATTTTAGCATTATGCTTTTCCTCCTCCTCTCCGTTTGCCTTTTTGTTGGACTTTTTCTGCCCGTCCATCCCACAGATTCTGCCCAAAGTTCGGCCAGTAGCAGCGGACAATTATCATCGTCAAATTTTGAAAAATTGTAGGAAAATAAATAATAAATGAATAATAATTAATTTCCATTAAAAATTCACACATTTTATGTTCATCGGAATGGCGGATGCCGTCACATTTGTCCAAGCTTTTGACCACCTTTCCCGTTCAATTCAAACCAAAAGTGCCAACACACCGGTGGGCTATCAGAAGGAAGCAAACAAAATCGATCTGATTTTCAACATGGCTGCTAATAAAGGATACGAAGGTGAGCAAATTAAATAAAACCAATTAATTAATTACACGGCGATTCAATTTTGGGCTCCCAGTGCAAATAAGCTTATTATTCTTTAGTAATCAGAACGCCAAAACTTTGCAAAACTTGATTTTTTTTAGATTTTCCCTTGTAAAAATAGAAGAGCCGATCTCGAGTTAAAAACTTAAGTTCCATAAAATAAACAGGGATCCGATAGAGGGAGTCAAAATATTGGCCTATGCGAAATTTAAAGAAAATTTGAACATAGGGAAAAATTTTTCAACTAGGTGAAGTTTTCAATAATTTTAATTCTTTTTTAGCCGAGTCCACAATTTAAGGCCAAAACAAATAAAATTTACAATATTCTCCAGAATTTTCCCTTCAAAATGAGCATAAAATGGTTTTATTTGCTCTAGTATTCACCAAGTTATAAGCTAAAAAAATTTCATAAAATTGTCGATGTTGGACGTAACCAACGCTTTTTGAATATGATTTTTTATTGCCACGAAAACTTTTATTAACGAAAAAATAATTCTGCCTTTTTTAAAAGAAGAAATTGAAATTAACACACAACATAGGGAGGACTTGAACCTGGGACCCCCCTTTTGGTGACTAACTCACAGACCACTAAGACGAAAAAACCAACTTAATTGTACTTGGAGCCCAAGATTGAATTGCCGTGATTAACTAATTAGTCTGACTTTTAAGACATTTTCGTTAAATATATGCGCAAACTTCAACAAAAAATTGACAAATTGAACGAGTCTTTGTCAAAAGCGAGACATATTGCCAGCATTGAAATTGACCAAGCGGCCGTTCGATTTAATGTACGAAAGTAAAAATAAAATAACGTAAAGTACGAAAATAGGGATGGAAATGGCAGCAAATTTCAGCGATTAATACTTTAATGGGCCAAGCAAATATAATAGCTTCGTTAAAATTTCTTCACCGTTGGAAAAATTCACACGGAAAAATAATCATAAATTATAATAAAAAGATTTTTCAAAATCCGATGTTTATTAATAAGGATACGATTTTTAGGTTCTAAAAACCCCCCAAATAAGTGCTAAAAATGGCAAAATAGGTCCCAAAAAGTTTCAAATTTAGGGGTGTAAAATCTAAAATTTTCTCCAAAAATTAACAAATTAAGCCAAATCAGTATTGAGACTAAATATTTTTTAAAATCACAATTTTTGTCAAAAAAATAAATTTTGGATATGAATTTTTGAGAAATTTTTCATTTCTTAGGGGTGAATTTTTTGAAATTTTTTTAGGTCCTTTCTTAGGGGTGATTTAAAAATCGTATCCCTACTTATTACAATTAATTAACTGCAACAGATAAAAACACAAAATTCAAGTACGCGAAAAAATGCGAAAGAATGGTAAATATTTAATTCAGAAGGTCATATTTTCCGCCAGGTTGGATTTTTCCAATATTTTTTTTGTTTCCACTGTCATTTTTTGTTAACAGATTTTTCCCCAAAAAGACAAATTTTCGAGTTTAAGCAAGTTTTTTTTAAGAAATTAGCCGGCGGTGCCAATAGGCGCCGCAATTTTCAAGTACAAACTTGAAAATAAGCAAATTTCAAATTTTCCCGCATGAATCCAATTTTCAAGTACGTACTTGCCATTCAAGTACGAATGAGAGCCCTGTGTTAAGACAACACATCAGAGATGGCAGGCATTCCGAGACCTTAAAACATCGGAAGTCTGAATTCCGTGCCACACTGATGCACACCCTCCAGAGAATGGCATTTTACGAAACAAAAAGAAAATATGTAAACTTCGGATAACTGTTTTTATGATAAAACAAACATTTAACATGCCTAAAACTAATTAATGGGTTAATGAGAAAATGACTAATTTTGTCTATAGCCTAAGGACAAATAAAGAAGAAAAAACTTTTGGTGGGAGGAGAGAAGAAATTGCTAAAATTTTCAAAACTTTGGACTTTTTCAGGAAGGTGATATCACAGAATTCGAATATGATCTTCCGTATGAGAAATTTGACATAATTGAGCGCATTTTTGACACCCAAATGACCACAATTTGTCTGTTTTTCCTTGACAAATTCCTTGAAGACAATGAGAAAAACAGAAAACAAATTGGAATGGTACAGACATTATACAATAAATACCGTAAAATAAGAATAATATTAATAATATTAAATTGCCAATTCCATTTAATTTTTTAATTTTATTGGGATTTAGATAATGAGAAATTTGCAAAAAGAACGGAAAGTGTTGGACCTCGAAAGATATATGCGGAAAAGAGAGCAATTCGAGCAGATTTTAAAAAGCAACAAAAGGCAAATTGAGAAAAAACTTCCGTTTTTAGAAGAATTCCTGGCAAAAAAGCCAAATTCCTTTGAAAAAATCTATGCCGACAAAGGCAAAACAAAGACATACACAAATGAACAATATTTGAAGGGACTTAAAGCAATTGAGGACGAATTAAACAAATTTGAATTCGTTTGGTGGCATAATCAGGAGAAAAGATGGACAATTAGTAAAAAAATTAAACAAAAATAATAATAATAATAATATTTTCTATTTTTAAAAATATGCGACAATCAAAATATTTACGAGTTCAAAGGGCTCATTTAAATGCCTTTCTTTTTAAATTTTATTTATAAATGAAAAATTTTTTTTATCACAGAAACAGAAGCGGAAAATGTCGCCTCTAATTATTAAATTATCTTGTCACTTTTTGCAGGTGATCGTCCGGCAATCCGACAAATTGTGTGGGTGGTCCGACACGCGGAAAAAAGAAATGACGGAACGGAAGACGAACCGCTGACAGAGAAAGGCGAAGAGCAGGCGAAAGAACTGGGCAAATGGTAAGAAATGACTATTTAATTTGAAAAATAGAATTTAATTTCAAAAGTTTGGCCACTTTTTGGAACATTTAATTTTATGTGGCCACTTTCACAAAATTTAAATTCCAACAAAAGTCAAGTATCTCGCTTTTTAAAAATTAAAGCCAGAAGACTTTGCTGTTTTCAAAATAAAAATTTCAAAGTCTCAAAATTAACAAAAATTCAAATTGTTTTTCCTGATCAGCGAGTGATCAGCCCAAATTTACAAAAAACTATGCCCGTTCCTCGCGTTAGGTTCAAAACAGTGCCCATCACCAAAGTGTTCGCGTCGCCATTCCAACGGACAATGCAAACCGCCGCTTCTCTGCTGGGCGAAGGCCATCGCGCGTTCGTTCACATTGAGCCCGGACTTAGCGAAGTGTGAAAATATTTTAATACATTTGATAAAATCCGAATTTTCAGTTCGAGAAGCCATGCGATTTGAAAATTGGACATAAAAAACTGACGGAGCTGCACAAAGACAAAGCCTTTCCGCACACAAACCCAAACTATTGGCCTATGTACAGCGAAAAGTGAGCAAATCGAATTAATTAATTATTATTTAAATGGAAATGTTTTTAAATTTCATTGCTTTTCTAATTAATTTTAATTATATTTTAATTGCCTTTTTAGAGCACTCAAGCTGATTAAGGCGGAACGAGAAGAGAGTAAGCGGAAGGAAGAAAGCGACTGCCATTTTGTGGTGGAGCAAACACTGCGACGCATTTTGACGGAAAACAAAAATGGTACGAAAATTAATGCATTTTTTTGACTCGGATAATTAGTCACCGGCCAAAACAGTACTCAGCAGGGATTAACAAACATTGCTTTAACTCAGCCACCCATTTGACCAATTTGGCCCATTTAATTGTTTTTTATGGAACTATTTGGGTAATAAGCCAATTAATTGCCAATTAGGACAATCGTTTAATTATACTTTTTTTGGACTTTGCTTTTGTTCAGCCGAACATATTGTGCTGGTCTCCCACCGTGACGTCATTGGCCACGTCAACGAATTGTTGGGTGGCAATTGGGCCGTCATCGACGTCGCTACCGTAAACAAATATGTACAGTATGCGAATGGGAAGGACCAACAGAAGGAGGATGACGATATTCTGAGCAAATTTGTTATTGAGCACACGGGAGTGCACGTGCACTAAAAATAGCAAGCGAATCACCAGCAGACAGGGGTAGGGGTGGTTCCGTATTCTGGCATTTTTATGGAAATTTTTGGCAAAATACGGAATTTGAATCACTAGGGATAGAATTTTTGACCTTTTCCCCACCTCCTAGAGAAAAGAAAATGGAAAATTTTTGGCTTTACAATGCGACGAAATATAAAACAGAACAGACAATTTCAGAACAAAAATTCTTACCTCAATTGTTAAATTCATTTTTATCAATACGATTTTTGTACAAAAAGTTATTTAATTTTAAAATTTTGCTAATTACTGGATTTAGCATTTAATTGATGCTCCTTTTTGTAAACCAATTTTTCCTCAGAAATTCGAAGTCATTTTCGCTATTTTCGGGGCTTTTTCGAAGCCTATATGTGCTGACAATTTTTTGTCAACAATTCCATCCCTAGTCATTTTTATTTATTCATTCATTTTTTATTTGTTTGGACAAATTTTCGTTGGATAAAATGCGATTGTTGTTTTAAGTTATTTTTTATATTTAAAAATATTTTTTCAATTTTTTATAATTATTTTTCCTCAAAAATATTAAAAGGGGGAGAGAAGCGAATTTTTTAATTTTTTTACAATTTAGTAAGGAATAACCCCAAAAATCACAAAAATTAGTTTTAATATGCTTTTCCATTTCCATTCATTCGTTCATTTTTCGGCACTCTCAAAAATTGATTTGGCACCGAAACGCGAGTGTTTTCGTTCACTTTTTTCGCTCATCTCATATTTCGCCATAATCACTTTTTTGTAATTTGCCACTGCTTTTGAAGCGCATTTGACCGATTCCTAAAAATTAAATTAAATTAAAAATAATTAATTAATTAAATATTTTAATTTCACCTTGTCAACATCGACACCAATTTTGGCCAGTGCTTCGCTGATCAGTTCTTGAATTCCATGGATGCTTAACGCGGCAATTTCATAGGCATTCAGGGACTAAATTGCAATTGATTAGTGCCAATTAGGGTCATTTTGTGTCAATTCCTTTCGCTTCTCTCACCGTAATTGGCTTTCTCAGCGGTCGCATGTCGCACGCGTCCAGCCATTTTGCCAATTGCATTTCGTATTCTTGCCCAATTCTGATGCTTTTCATTTCCGAAACTTTCGTTTCCATTTCTCGTCCCTCTTCAGAAGCAGCAAAAAGCTATGAAAAATAATAATTAATCTATTATTTAATGGAATGTTCATTTACCTTTTCCTCATCCATCCGACCCAATCTTTTTCGCTCTTTCAAAGCGTGGAAATCATATTGCGAATCCTGCAAAGAAAAAAAAAATGGTGGGTATTTTGGCGTGATGCTAATTGGAAAAACCCATTTTGATAGTTCAAGTTAAAAAATTCACTTCGATTTTTTCAGATAAATGTCCAAATCGCCGATGGGACGACGAAACATTCTAAAAAAAATAAAAATTAAAAAATTAAATTAAATTAAAAGTAAAATTAATTTATATGAAAAACTCACTGACAATGAAACGCAAAAAAGAATTATGGGAAAAAGAAAAACCTGGGGAAACATTGGTAAATGATGAATGGATGGAAAATTTGAATGCAATTTAACAAATTATTTGTCTATTTAAATAAGCAAAATTATCGCTCTAACAAATCCAATTAGCAAAAGGGAGGACCCATTTAAACATTTGAAAACGAATTAATTTTAATTATGCCTTATTTAAACGTAAACAATAAAACGAAGCATTCAAATATATATAAAATAATTAAAAATTCAATTCGTTTTCCCGATTGTCACGTCAGTAAAAATAGCACTTCTCATCAAGCTTAAAAAGAGATCTTTGAATAAAGGAACAATTGATTTATGCTTTAATTCAATTATTATTAGATAAAATTTAAAATTCTTTCGAATTTTCATTTAAACAATTAGTTTTCTGTCGGAATCAACGCATTCAACTCCATTCATCACTGGATTGGCATACATTTTTTTCCTAATTCTCTCGCCATTTCCATCACTCTCTCTCTCTTTCTTCCGATCACTCTCTCTTCCCTCTGATCACTTTTCTCACCTCGTCCGATCACTTTAGTCCCTCTCACTTTTGCTCTGATCATTCCTTCCGCCCATCTGCCCGTCTGTTTGTTACTCAATGATCATCCAGCTTTACCTCCGTATTCCTTGGTCCGGATGGCCAAAGGCGGATGATTCGTTTCTTTTGGCCACATCGACTGACTGAAAAATCCCCGGGAGAATTCCGAAATGCCTCCGGAAAAATCGGCCAAATGCCCCGGGGCTTTCACTTTGCTTATTATTTGGTGGGAGAGCATTTGTCCCCGGCCATTTTTCTCAGCACTTTCTCACAAATTTCGCAAAAAATAGCCCATCATTGGGGTGAGGAGCATGTGCTCATTAACTAATGAGTGTATTTGTTAAAAGGAAGGGTAATTAAATTGGTTAAACAAATCCAACCACCAATTAATTTTTTGATGGCCATTTCATTTTAAAACAATTTAAACATCGCCGTTATGGCTGAATAAATTTCCAATATGCTTTTATATATTTTATTAAAATAAATGCTAAGATTTTATAAACGATAATGAAACGATTCACTGAGAAACCGTTCTTTCAAAAATTAAAAAAAGAACGACGCCATGAAAGGACGACAACAACACGGACAACCACAACAACAGAATACAAAAAGTAATAGAAAGAATTTAGAAATTAAATAAATTAAATTATTATTGAATTTTGATTTTTGTCAGATTTTCGAGCAGACACCGGGAAGAGTTCAGCAGCAGCAGTGAGCAGCATGAAGAACAATTTTATGGTGAAAATGAAAATGGAAAGCCAAAGTCATTGCGTTTCACACAATCTTTGCAGGTGTTTTTTTGGGTTAATAAATGCCCATTCCGCTAATTATTGTCAATTAATTATTAATTAAAAATCAATTTTGCTTGGTTTAGGATGCTTTTCATCCCAATTTAATGGATGACCATCAGCAGCACCTTCTTCAGCTTTCCAACGAATTTCCCCCGCTGCAACGCGAGCCTCGGCAATATCAGCCGAGAAATATCCGAGAGGAGCAAAAAGTGTTAAGCTTTTAAGGAATTTAATTTAATTTCAATTTTTATTCAGGAGTTTTCTGAACAATTTGAGGACGACAAATTTGTTCGAACTCATCAACAAAAGCTATTCGAATTTCGGGAACAGTTTAATTTAAATGGTGAAAATGGGGGAGGACAATGCCAACCGCAAAAAAAAACCTTGGGGGAGGGAGACGAAGCAGTACCAGCAACACAACCAAAAGAGGGGGAAGAGCAACAGCAACAACAACGGCAATATAGCAGAATGATGGCAATGAAACGGACAAGCGAACGGCAGCAACAATTTGTGGAACGAAAATGGTAGGAAAAAGGGGAGAAAGAGGGGAAAGAAAGAGTCAGGGGGAGGAATAAAAAAGGAAATTAAATTAAAACAATTATACTTTAACTTAATAATCGAGTAGGTAAGGGTTTCGACGTGATTCAGAGGGGCAAGGGCGTAGCTAAAAAAAACATATCATTTACAATTGAACGCGTCTAATGCAATCAATTCAATTTAAAAAAAACACGAAAATACACCTCTAAATATTGAGGTTTACAAAAACGAAAAAATACACCCCTAAGAGCCGACTTTTTGAGTTGGGCCCCCCCGAAACGAAGGTCCTGGCTACGCCCTTGCAGAGGGGTAATAATTTGGGAATGTTAACATTATTTATTCTTATTCTTGAAATTCTTAAAAATATTCAGTTATTTTTAAATCTCTAAAGCAACTTTATTTAAAATAATTAATTTTTCCCTCCGACGGCGCCTATCAAACCATCAAAAAGTCATGTTAAAAAACACAGACAATTGACCATTATGGCGCAAAACCTATGTATTAACAAAGAACGGACTAAAATTTCAAAAATTCCCACGTAGCCTATAGCCACGAAAATGCACAAAGACAAAAAGAATAAATAATAATCATTTATTATTTATTGTCAAATCCCCGGAATTCGTGCGTATTCGCACGGGGACAGTTCCGTGCCGTATTAGTGCTTTAAATATATAAAATTAAAATTAACAAATTACGTAAAATTAAACGAAAAAAGGCAATCCTGAAGAAGGGGGAACTTTTTTCTTTTGGTTTAAAGTAGGGTAGAGCGGTAATCGGTAATTGTAAAAAAAACCGGTACCGGTAATTTTCGGGTTGAAAAACCGGTACTTTTTGGCTGGGAAAACCGGTAAAAAATCGGTACTAGTACCGGTACCGGTCAAAACCGGTACTAGGTACTCAGTTGTACCGTTTTTTTCAGTACCAGTACCGGTACCGCTCTACTCTAGTTTAAAGTTAGTATATGGGGTTTTCTGTGGTGCTGAACATAATCTGACATCAGATTTATCGTAAGACAATTATTGTTTTCATTTGTTAACCTATACTTACAATAAATATCGCGTCCGGACATTTGCGGACAGTTTAAAATTTAGTAAATAGGGCATTATAAGTGTGGAATTGTTGTTAAATATTGTAAAAAACTGGGCAAATAAATACACATAATTGTGTTAAATAATTTTAAATTTTTGGCTTACTAAGAAAATTGTGAAAATAGTAAATTTTTTTTATAAAGTAATTTTTTAAATAATTGGAGTTTAAAAAATTTAATATATGCGGTGTAAAAAGGTGTAAAACAGGGGGTGGAGCGCGGACAGAAAATCTCGCGCGGTTGCGGACAACGCGTCGCGAATCTCGGTGCCTTTTTTTCTGGGGCCTATTTCAATTTCCGTCAAATCATTGATTTGATGCCAAATACCGTATTTTTCTGTTTCAATTTCCAAAACATCAAAGAATTGACATCAAATAATAGCGTCAACGAATTGACGCCGCTTGGGCATCAAATCAACGATTTGATGTCATTCTGTTTCAATTTAAACTTTTGCCTTTAAATCAATTTTTTTCGTTGGTATCAAAAATGTGTTCAATGTATCCATTTTTTAACCGAAAATATTCCCAATTTACTAATGGGTGTGGAAGCAGAGATCGGCGCGGTTGGTTTTTTTTCGACTTTTCGAATATTAAATATTTTCATAAACGCGCTTGCAAATCTCAAAAAAATTCTGAAGGCAGTACATAAAAAGTCTAAATTATTTTCTAGGAAATTGAAACAGAAATCTTTGATAATCAAACGTTTCCTTTGATTTTAAATTGAAACAGGTTGTTTGATTTGACGTCTAATCAATGATTTGACGGAAATTGAAATAGGCCCTTGGGCTACCAGTGGTGTGAAACACACGAAAAACAAGTTTTTTTTTCTGGTTGTTAAGCTATTTTTCAAGTTATTAGAGCCATATTCTAAGTTTTTATTTTTGAGCGAAAAAAACAATTTTTGAAAAACTTTTTTTTTGCCAAAATGAATGCCAGATTTGAGCTTAACGACCTTGAAAGCTCCATTGAACACGCTTTCAATAGTGATGGAATTTAAAATTGTGTATTTTCTGTTTCTTTTTTTGCTTTTTTTGTTAAAATGTTTTTTTTAGTTAATAAGTTTTTTTGATTTAATACTTTTCCTTTTTTTTATTAACCTTTTATTTTCTAAATTTGCGTATTTTAACTTATTATTTTTTAAAATATTTATTGTCGCTGAAACGACCCCCCCCCCCCCCGACTCGGCTCAAAACTCAAAAGCACTAATACGGCACGGACCTTCCGGGGATTTGACCACAAAAAATAAAACATTTATTTTGCATTTTATTCTTTTTTGTCTTCGTGCCTTTTCGTGGCTCAGTTGGTAACGCTTTTCGTTTTGTGAATCCTTCACGGAGGCAATGATGAAAAAGCAAATGCGTTTAGTTTAGCTGAACAATGACAACTTTTAATTGTACGATTTGGGATTTTGAGCCTTCGAATTAATAACATTTTTATTTTAATAATGATGCGTTTTTACCTCATTTGTGTCACGTGGTTCTTTCTTTGTTTAATGCCCTCCCCTTCAGAGTTATGCAAAGCGAATATCAGTAAGCAAAAAACAGAGCCCGGCACAGTAAGGGAAGAGTCCCCGATTGGTTTTTGAAGGATTTATTAATAGATTTTGCCAAAAAATGCTAATTTTAAGATATTCGAGCGAGTCAACTTTTAGGAAATAAAAATCGGTGATTCGCTGGCACTGTCGGGAAAAAATTTAATATTTGGAAAAGAAATCGCACGAGTCGCTTCGCGAAATCGAGACTGCGTGCAATTGGCACTTTGCTTCAGGCAACACTCGTCGATGCCTCCGTTGGAACGCCTCCGCCTGTTGCAGGCGCAGCAACAGATGCCGCACGAGTTGGTGTTGGACCGCTTTCCGCCCCAACTCGTCCAAAGTGTTCATCAGCTGGCGGACGCGGTAGAGCGTCGGTACGACCGCAGCGCCAACTCGCGCGGCTTCAGTCCGTTCCCGGTGTTCGGCCCGTTCATCACCGACAGCATAAGCGGAGGCAGCGGTGCGACGATGGCACCGCAGTCGCGGCAGAAAAGTGTGCCTCCACAGGCGACGTACAACGGCACAAAGCCCTGGGCAATGGCACCGCCGAAGGAGGAAATGTCAGTGTCCATGACGACGTCGCAGCACAGAGTCAGTTCACAAGGGGAAAGTTGGGGAGGACTAATTAAATAAGTTATTTTCAATTAATAAAATTTTAATTACCCTTAATTACCCCTAATCTTTTCGCACATTTTAAAGTATCTTTATTACCCCTATCTTTTTTTTCGGCTTTTAGATGCCCATTTTTGACAAATTGCCAAAACAACAACAAGAACAGTCCACCCATTTTCTGCCCCCACCAATGACATCAAGCAGTGGAGATGAATGGCAATCGGCGTATGAATGTTTGCCGCAATGGACAAAGCAAATGCCAAAGATGCCGCCAGAAACGGCACCAAAGCCACAACAAGATTTGGTAAAAAATATTGCTGTTTAAATTTCAAAAGTGATACTTTTTAGTCCTCCTCTTTCCCATCGTTTTGTGCCGCGCCTTTTGCCGAGTCCGTCCAATGCTCCGTCAATCTGTGCAAATTCCACGCATATTCACGACAATTGGCCGCAAAAAGCATATGGCCAATGAGTGATTCACAAGCGGAAATGTTCCAAAGTGTTGTGAGCGTTGAGGGTAAAGCAAAGGAAATGAGAGGGAATTAAATAATAATTAGTTTATAATTAGTATTGTAATTAGTATTATAATTAGTGAAAATTAGTATTATAATAATTAGTATTTGGTTTCGTCCCGCCTAAACCCAAAATGGTGGGTCAAAATGGCAACTCGTATAAAAGGCAAAAAGGAAAAGCTTCATATCTCGGCCAGAAGCTTCATTTAGCAAAAATAAAAAAAAATTTATAATACAAAGGGGGGGTAATCTACCTACCCTGAAAGTTTCATTCGGAAGTCCCATGGTCACTTGGGTACCTCTCCTTTGTAAGCCTAACGCCTGCGCCTAACCTAAGCAACTGTACGAGTTGCCTTTGTACAACATTGTACGAGTTGCCATTTTACGAGTTTTCATGACATCAAATGGGACCAAACACTGACTTTTCGCAACCCAACCCCGAAGGGCGCTTCCCTAATTATTTAATAAAAATTGTATGGATGACTCATAAAATTAATTTTTTTTTTACTTTAGGAAATCAAAGGATACGACCCACTTTGAACGAGTCGGCAACTTTTTCCGAGCATCAAGCTAATGACGAAGTGCGCAATTTAATGGGTGCCTCGGGGACCGTTTCCCCTCCGGCACAAATGCACACTTCGCCAGAGACACAAAGTGATTCAAATATTACCAGAAATACAACAATTTTAAATTTGGTCAGATCGGCAATTGGTGAGAGTGGAATTCAGCGGACCCGTCAATTTTTTGCACGCGACAAATTTAAATGTGACAAACAATCGAAACATTTACAATTCAATGAGTGAATCGGGGGAAAAGTGCGTAAAATAAACAGAATATTTTATTTAAATAATAATGTAATTAAAATATTTTAAAAACAGAAAAAACGAAATGGGTGACAATCGCAGCGAACGACGCGACAAAATGACAATTTCACCGCCCGTTGAGCGATACATTGACAGTGTGTGCGATTTGGGACCAATTTTTACGGAAATTGGCCAATCTCTGAGGGCACAGAATCATCAGCCGAGTTTTGTGCTGACACCGACCGGAAACATTCGAAGGGCCGAGCAGCAGCAGCAGAAGAGAGAAGTGGCAGAAAACAGCGAAGAGAACGCAGGTAATTAAGATACTAATTAAGCCCAATTAAACACTAATAGGCGCAGCTAATAAATACAAATCAATGTTTGAAAAATTAAATCAATTAAATGCAAATTTATTTCAGAAGCGCCCGAGAAAAATGAAGCCTTTGTGGGCCTAATTGACAACAATATTGAGCAACAACAGAACACAACCAGCGGAAGGAAAGCTTCACTCCAAGTGAGTTTAATGACACACGAAAAAATGAAAGCTAAATTTTTAGTTTATTATTATTTGTCCGTTAAAATAATGATTTAAGCCCTCCTTAAGGACATTTAATTGGCATTCCCCCCCCTCTCCCCCGTTCCCTTTAGCATATCAATGTGCCATATTTGGTGCACAGCTCTTCCCAGTGCAATTTCTCGCGTGTGTCCGACGTCACTCAAGAGTGGAGGTTGGCACGAGTGCCGTCGGAGGAAAGTGTGGAATTTGCAGCGATGGTGACAGTACGGAGTCAAACATGCCGAGTGACCGAAGTAGCACCTTTTTCTTTTGATTTATTATTTCCAATTTTTATAGGCATTTTCCGGCACTTTTAACTCGGCCAACAAAATGCCAATCAGTCGCCTTCAAACTGTCCCCCGTCGTCCATCCGTTGACAATTTCTGCTACTCCTCCGCCTCCGCTTCTCAAAATGCCATTGAAAACAATGCTACCGCATCCCTTCGCACTAAATCCCAGCCCAGCAGATACGGTCCCACGCCTTCGATGCATCGCACACAAAGTGCCGACCGCGCGGCGTTAGAGACAGCACAATGGCGTCGAAGGCAGGACGACGCGCAAAACGCATTACGCGATACCCTAACGGACGTGCAACGGGAGCAGGCCGCGGCACGAGCGTATAGCAAGCGGTTCCATTGTGCCGAAGCGGAACGCATTGAGCGTGCCATTCTCGCCATTTCGGAGGGACTGAGACGGCCGATGGTAATTGGTATTGAATATTTAAAAAATGATTAATTAATATGTTTTTATGAACCCGTGTCAAAAGCCCAAGCCGAGGCCAAGGAGGAATTATTACGAGTCCGACTGGCCCAGCTGATACTCAATTTGGACCCGGACAACAACAACAGCACGTACAAAGATGAAGATGTTCAGTTTCAACAGCAGTACGGGCCGGAACCGTTTTGGCCACCAGCAACAGAAAAAGTGAGCGAAAATTGAATTTAATAAAGTGCTGAGACGAAGTACGAAAGTGCAAAGTTGAGCAAAGTACGAAAAAGTGTTTAAGTGATCAAATTAAAAGAGCAAAATAATTATTTTAATTAATTAATTATTTATTATTTAAAATATTCGCTACATAATTAAAAATTTATATCTTATACGTGGTGAGCAGAAGTTTAATAAATTTTGGCTACAAAAACGGAATCTCGAAATCGAGGTATTTCAGTTTTTAGAAATAAAATGAACGAAAATATGAAAAGTTATTTGGTATTTAAATAATTAACCATTAAATAATGTAACTTCAGCTCACCATATATATCAGGGATGGGCCAAATTGAAAAATAAAAAGCGAAATGCGAAAAGCGAAATTTGCGAAACTGAAAAATGCGAAATGAAAAAAAGCGAAATGCGAAAAGCCAAAATATGCGAAAATGCGAAAAGCGAAATGCGAAAAGCGAAATTTTTTCTACAACTTTTTAATAGTTAAAATCATAAAGCAAAAATCATTTTTTTAAATTTTATTCCAACTTTAAAAATCAATAAAACGCTTTTTTGAGGCGCGCTTTTTCCAAAAAAACTTTTTGGGAAGAGGGAGGGGGCAGGCGGCGCCGGCAGGCGCCGCCGGGAAAATTTTTGAAAATTTGATTAAAATTTGTTGACAGATTTTCACCAAAAAATCATCAAATTTTGTGATTTTTGTATCATTTTCTAATGAGAAATAAGAGTTTTGGCGCGCCGCTGAGAACAGTTTTTCATCAAATTACCAAATTTTGCGATTTTGGGCCATTTTCTAAGAAAAAATAGGAGTTTTGGGGGCGCGGCGGTGCCGATAGGCGCCGCCGGGGAAAAAAATTGGAAATTTTGATCATTTATAAATAGGGATCGGATTCTTAGTTTTTTAACTATTTTTTCTGCGGCTTTAACTCGACGAGAAATGCACGAAAAACACATTCTTTTTCGAAAATTTTTCGTTTTTAGTGCCACTATTCATCATTAGGAATCACTATTTTGGAGCTTCGCCACTAAAAAAAACTATTTCGGAAGTTAGCCACTAAAATAATTTTTTGCCACTATTTTGGCGTTTCGTCATTATTTTTGCCACTATTTTGGCGTTTCGTCATTATTTTTGCCACTATTTTGGCATTTTTTGGAAAATTTCCCAAAAAATGCAATAAAAACGAAAAATACACCCCAAGAATCGACCTAAAAATTTTTCAAAAATACACCCCTAAGAATCGACCTAAAAATTTTCAAAAATACATCCCTAAGAATTGGAAAAATTTCACAAAAATTCTTCCCCCAAATTTTTTTTTTCTTGTTCAATATTTTCTAAGAAAATATTTTGTAACTGCAATCAGTGAATAAAATCTTTTTCCTTAATTTTAAATTATTTTCAAATTAAAAAACAGCTATTTAAAAAATTGCACCCCTAAATTTGGAACTTTTTCGCCACTATTTTGGAATTTTTTTCTCACTATTTAGTTAATTATTTTGGGATTTTTTATCACTAAAAATCCGATCCCTATTTATAAACAGTTTTTCACTGAAAATTAGCCAATTTATAGGTAAAATTTTGAAAAATTTTATGGGAATTTAATCCAATTCTTAGGGGTGTAAAGTCGCATTTCGCGCCAAAAAGCGAAATGCGAAATGCGAAACGCCAAGGCGAAATGCGAAAAGCGAAACCTCGGCCTGATATATATGATTAATATAAAATTTTAATTATCTACCGAATATTTTAAATAATAAATTGTAAATTTAATTAACATAATTATTTGCTTTTAATTTGATTATTTGCATTTTTCGTACTTCGTCATAGCACTTAATAAATAAAATAAAAAATAATAATTATTGTTAAAATTTACCTGACAAATGAGGTAAAGAAATGATAAATATTTTCTCAAGAAATTTCTCTATAACATTTTTGACAAAAAGCGGAAAATTCAGCGGGTACTCTCCGACGTCGCCGTGTCCTACCGGTACAGAGAGGCGCTGCGTGAGCCAATTGCGCTTTTGCGTCAGAAGTTGCGGTTGCTGGAGAACCGTCTGCTGCACGAAGACGCGGATTGCATTGGCACTGAACTGCGGCGGATCAGCGCAACGCCGCCACCTTTGCGTAGTGAGCAGCAGCGACGACGGCACGAGGCGCTGTGCGTACGGAGCGGCGAAATTGCACGGATGACACCACTGATTGGGATGCTGCAGCACAAGCTGAGCACGCTGGACGACGCGTGCACGAGGCGAGAGGAGCAGGCGGAGCAGGAGCAGCACCAGCAGCAGCTGAACCACCGAGGGGAACGGGGAACAGGTAAAACATACACAAAAATCAAGCGGGAGAAATTTTTTGTAGAAATATTTTTATAGAGAACTCGGCGAACCTGACCACGGGAAGGATGGAGGGATTTATTTTCCATTAATTGACCGTTTTTCTATCCGCCCCTTTTCCGTTAAAAAGATGGGACTTTTGGGCATCTAAATAAATTTTTGCAATTTTTTTGAAATTTACTAAAAATTTAACGAGAACGACTGTCGGCACTACCGAATCACAAATTTTCTTTAGTTTCCATAAATTGACTGAAATTCTCCTCAAAAATTTGCATTTTCCGGGAGAAAATTGAGAATACTGAAAGAATTCCGAAATTAAGGACAAAATTATATTAAATATTATTGATTTAAATTTCAATTCCGTATTATATGATTTTTTTTCTTTTTCTCCGCTGTGTTGTTGTGGCTCAGTTGGTAACGCTTTGCTTTTGAATCCTTCGCGAAGGCAGTGATGAAAAAAGGTGTCTATTTTAGGAGCTAAACAATGACAACATTTAACAGAGCTGAGCCTTCGAATAACATTTTTCTTGCCGTTGAATTGTCAAATTAAATTATTTCATTGGTCTGTCTGTGAATTTATTATTTGGAAACTACAAAATTTAATTTTAAGATACATTATGCGTATTTGCTGTTTTTTCAATATCAAAAGAATTCCACATTGCTAACAATAAGCTAAAGACCTGTATGCTAAATTTTGTGCCGTCTACAAATGTTTGATAGTCTAAAATATTTAAAAAAGACCAAAATGTGACGCGATAATTGCGTCTATTTCCTTTTATCAGAGTTCCCAAGTTTTTTTTTAAATAAGACAAAATGGTTCAAAAACTAAGACTCGGACCCCAAAAATAAGATTTTTTAAAAAATTAATTGTTGCGCGAAGGAAACACAATAAAAACATGAAAAATCGACTTAAAACAAATTTTATTAGCGTAAAAACCAAAGCATGATAAGTGAAATTTTTCAAAATCAACATTTTGCCGAAAAAAATCATCATTTGGGGCCAAAAATCAACATTTTGAAAAATTTTATTCAAAATTTTAAAAAATAAAAATGATTTCGCGGCGCGCTTTTCCCAAAAACTTTTTGGGAACCGGTGTGGTCCGGCGGCGACGGTAGGCGCCGCCGGGAAATTTTTTTTTAATTTAATGCAATTTGTTAAAGATTTTTTGCAAAAAATGACCAATTTTTGAGATTTTGAGACAATTTTCTATGAAAAAAATACGACAGTGCCGACAGGCGCCGCCGGAGGGAAAATAGAAATTTTGACCATTTTTAACAGATTTTCACTTAAATTTTGGGGCATTTACACTCAAGAAAATGAAATAAAAGTGTTAATTTTTTTCAAAATCTAAATTAATTCAAACATTCGTTTCAAAAAAATTATAAGTCCAAAACAGTCATTCAAATTTTGCATTTTTTAATTTTCAAATCCAAAAATAAGCACAAAATTAGCACGTAATGCTGGAATAAGCACAAATCTTAAAAATAAGTAGAGACCGGAATTTTGAAAGTACCGGGACCGGGCTTAGCCATTTGACCGGGACGGCCCGCCCGGTCAAAAAAAAACCCGTTTTACCGGGCGTCCCGGGCCGCCCGGTAAAAGCCCGCCGGGCCCCCGGGCCCGTCCGGTCTCTAGAAATAAGCACACTTGGGAACTCTGCCTTTTATGGAATGAATGTGATGGGGCCAGATTAGAGCGTACGATCTCGAAAACAACGGAAAAATGCTTTCACTGATTTCTGAGAATTTAACAATTTTATGCGTGGATTTAAAATTAAGTATTGTCTGTTTCAATTTTTGTTATTTTTTTGCTAAAATTATTTTCTTTTCTTTTATCAACTTTTTATTTTCTAAATTTGCGTATTTTTGACTTTTTTCTGTTAAAATGTTTAATACGGCACGGAAGTGTCCCCGTTCGAATAGACGCACGAATTCCAGGGACTTCTTAATAAACAATAAATATTTATTTTTATTTTTGTTCTTTGTGCCTTTTGGTGGCTCAGTTGTAACGCGTTTCATTTTGAGTATTAACATTAGCGAAGGCAATGATGATGGGCAAAGAACTTTTATTCATATAAGCTAATAAACAATGACAAAAAAATATATTACGCTGAGCCTTCGAATAAAGTTTTTGCCGTTGAATTATCAAATTAAATTTCTCTTTTTTTTTGGATAACATAAAAACTTTGCTCTTTAATTTGTGTTTTGGTTTTTTAAAAAATAAGAAAAACTTTTTTCAAAGAAACCTATTGAAAATATTTTTTATTCTTTCCCTAAAACAAACTTAAAATAAAAAATTATAAAAAATCGGTTTTGTAAAAATTTATGAAGACAAAATTTTATTTTATTTTTTCGCGGGGCAGTGGCGAGAATTGAGCTGCTTATCCCTCCCGTTACGCCCATTTTTGCCTCTTTTGCTAATTAGTCTTTCCCTTCCCCGTTTAGAAAGACGATTAACGCCGTACGCCGAACGTAAAACGGTGCACGAGCTGCTGAAGCGGATCAGCGGCGAGATCGAAACCATCCACGAGCTGTGCCGTCGGGACGAAGTGCGCGATCGGTTGGACGCGGTGTTGGCCGTGCTGAAGCGAGTGGCCTCATCCGTTGATCAGATCACCACAACATTAGACGGAATTGGCAGGAATGATCAGCAGCAGCAGCGAAGGAATGTGCATGGAGAGGAGAGACAGCAGAGAAAGAGAGGAATTATGGGGCAAAGGGAGGGAAATAGTGCACCGATCGAGGAGAGGCGAAACTCAGCGACAGATAGTGAAAGTATATGGAAAATTAGGAATTTTAATTTAGCAATAAAATAAAATATATAATTGAGCATTAAAATGCAAATTGCTTAATTATCAGAAAATTTTAGGCCAAAAAAGGCTCAGTCCAAGCAAATTGGAGCAAGCGATTAAACACCGGCAAGAAGCAGGGGGAGGAGGAGAAGCATTGGCACGGAAAGAACACAAAAGGAGGACGGAACAGCTGATGAGGGAAATGGTGGACACGTTCAGACAAAGGGAAAAGCGATGGCAATGGCAAATGGACACAAACATTGGCACAATGACAACGGACGACAACTCATTTGATGAGGCATTTCCAGATATATTTATTTAATTATGTTAATTAGGGCGTTTTAGCATGGTCATCATCAGCGAATGCTTTTGTCAACCAATCAGCAATGGGTGCATGCCGTTGAATTGAGTGCCAATTTTGTACGCCATCCGAGTGCCGTTGCTCAGCGTGTGAACGCCATTGTTTTTATTGCGGGAGATGAGCCACATTATGCCGGAACTGCACACCCGGCACACTTCCAACAGTGTGCCATGGATTTGCACGCAATGCATCCAATGGAAAATGGAGGAGATGAGTCAATAAGTAATTAGTTGGTCATTAATTAATTACTTGGATCATAAGTACTTTAAAATAAAACGGTGCGCTAATTAAGCTATCGATTTTAGACAAATAAAATAATATTTATGGAATATTTAATTTTATAATAATTATTTTGTAAATTCAAAGGCAGTTTTTTGAGTGCCGAAAAGGGCACAGGTGGCAAAGACCGTGCCTATGATCGCATGAAAAAGCGCCGCTTTGATCAGCAGACTCCGCGCATTGTGCGACAGCCGAATATGCCGAACATTTTGCAGTATGATGAGGTGTTTTTTGGTTATCTAATTTATGCTCATTTTGTGTTAAATGCCCCTTTTCACTAATTAATTATAAG